>CM069933.1:13460858-13829195 GCA_036172225.1 Cryptocoryne crispatula var. balansae | reverse complement strand
GGAGGCGTGGAGGGAAGCCGGCTGGGAGCTCTGCGGGGGGGGGGGGGGGGACCGCGGGGGAAGCCGGGCTGGGAGCTTCCGCGGGAGGCGTGGAGGGGGTTGGGAGCTCCGGGGGCGTCTCGCGGGGGAGGGGGGCCGGCGTCCTCCCATGTCCGCAGCCGCCGGGGGGTGTTCTCGCGGGAGGGGGGCGAACCGCGGGAGGAAGGGGGCCGGGAGCTCCGGGGGGACCGCGGGGGGAAGCCGGGCGCTTCCGCGGGAGGGGGAGTTGGGAGCTCCGGGGAGGGGCTGAGCGCCGCCGTCCGGCGAGGAGCCGCCGCGGGGGGCGTGGGGGGGCGCTTCCGCGGGAGGGGGAGTTGGGAGCTCCGGGGAGGGGCTGAGCGCCGCCGTCCGGCGGGGAGCCGCCGCGGGGGGGGGGGGGGGGCTGAGCGCCGCCGTCCGGGCCGAGGAGCCGCCGCGGTGGGAGGGGGAGCTGGGTGCTCCGGGGGGAGGGGGCTGGCCGATGCCGCCGCCGGGGGGAGAGACGCCGTCGGGTGGAGCACGGGGCGGGGGGAGACCCGCCGGGAAGGGGGGGCGGGGTGTTTGCTGGCTGCCCGCCGGGGAGTGCCTCCGCGGGCCGCCGGGAAGGGGGGGTGTTTGCTGGCTGCCTGCCGGGGAGCGCCGCCACGGTCCGCCCGGAACGGGGGAAGCCCTGTGCATCTTTTATAATTTTTTTTATTAAGTCGATTTAAACGGTTTGATTTGATTTAAATCGATTTAGAGGTTTTCCAAACTGAACCAAACCGAACGGGGTCTCAAACCGAACCGAATCGAACCGAATACGGTCTACCGGGGGGCGGGGAGCGTCGGTCCGCCGGGTGGGGGCTCTGTCCGCCAATGGGGGGGCCGGAGGGGCGGGGAGCACCGTCGGTCCGTCGGGGAGGGGGCGGGCAGCGGCTCCACGGAGAGCACCGCCAGTCTGTCGAGGGGGTTCCGTCCGCCGGGGGGGCGGGGAGGGGAGCACCGTCGGGCCGCCGGGGGGGGGGGGCGGGGAGCGGCTCCGCAGAGAGCACCATCGATACGCCGGGGAGGGCTCCGTCCGCCGAGGAGGGGGTGGGGAGCACCGTCGGTCTGCCGGGGGAGCTCCGTCCGGCGGGTGGAGGGGAGGGGGGCGCGAGGAACACGCTTGCTTCCCGTTAAAATATTCTTCCTAATAAATTACATTATTTATATTTTTAAATTTATATTTTTAAGTTTATTTTTATTTATATATTTAAATAGAATTTTAAAGTTATTATATAAATATATAAGTTGATTAAGATGTTTATGAATATGTTATGAGTAATAAAATAAGATAATATAAACAAGATAAAAATATAAAATATAGGGTTATCCTCGAATTTATTGTTAACCTACCAAACATAGGATAGGGTTATCCCTAAACTTATCCTAAGTTAAACCAAACATGATGAGGATAGGGTTAACCACAAGGATTGGTTTATCCCTATCCCCATTAAATTTATCCCGATACCAAACGACGCCTTAAAGTATGCAAACGGACTCAAGCCCAACGAGCCATAGAAGCCCATTTACAGCCTAGTGGGTCAAATAGTCTATTTTAAATATTTGTTAAATTTTAAATAATTGAGTTTTGAGTCAACACCCAATTTGCGTGCCTACCCATTCAACTACCCTTATCATTAAAAAAAACATTCTGACCATACTTAGTATTTACTTGTAATATAATTTATACGTAAATTTGGCAAAATAGTATTACAACATGAAATCTAAAATATACATACTATAAATTAATAGTTTTGATGAAAAGAGTATCCAGTTCGGCAGAAAGAAATACATGAGTCAAAATATATCTTATACCTTAAAATATATAAAAATTGTCATGTGATTTAAACAGAGATTAGGACATTAAAATATGACAAGTCTAACGAAAGATAAACTTTTCACAAATTCATATCTATCTTATTTTACATGTAGAAGCCAATAAATTTCACAGATTTCCAAAAAAATGAAAAATATAAATATCATCCCAATGGTAGCTAATTTTGTGCAATTGACTAGATAGTATAGTTAATATGTAAGAAATTAGTTATTTTGTTTATGGTTATTAATTATATGTTTATCATTCTAGATTAATTTTATAATAATATGTAACTATTAAAGTAGTTTAACTATTTATAATTAATATATCAGTTAAAAATATAATTTAAAAAATATTGAAATAAACATAACATTTGTATAAATTTATTCATTGTACTTATCAAAAGGTCTATTCAGATCAACATAAAATTAAAAATTATATAAGAAGAGTGATTATTTTTGATGTGATTTTCAGTGGATTTAAATATAAAATTTTTATTTAGTTTTTGTGAAACTACTTTAAACATTATCTATTTTTTTCTGAGTTTTTAAAAATACTGCAATATATTATTTTTTCATAATATTTTTTAAAATGTGTTATCAAATAATATTTTATTCAATGCGTATGTCATCATTATCCTAGGTATAAATCTGCTGTGAGGTGTGCGTGGGGTGGATTTGGATTTGAGGCCTATGATCAGTCACCCAGAACATATATCCTGACATCCAGCTGTCACCCGGACTCACTCTCGCGGGCTCGACGGGCCAAAGCCCATCAGATCCGCCAAGAGAAACTTGTTTTTTTTAATTGACACCATGATTTTCTCTAGATGGTTTAAGCCCAGCCTGTGGTGGGCTTTTCAGCGAGCTGGCGGACTCAGCCCGCCCACTTGACAGGCGCGTAGCGCCACCGTCGCCGCTCGACCATCCGTCAGCCGCTCTCCTGCGCGCGCGTACGTGCAACCAGTAGCCTGGCAATTCTCCCCCCCCGCCAGCATTACGCCTGCCCGCCTCCCTCTTCCACGCCGTCCTCGGCTGCCGAGCGTCGCCCGCGCGGCAGTGTCTGCGGTGCCCGCCTTGTGCCGCGCTCGCGCGCCTGCATTTCTGTGCGCCACCCAATGTGTTGCCTCTCACCCATCCCCTTTCTCTCTCCTATCTATCGCCTCTCTCTCTCTCTCATGTGCTAGCGCATGTACGCAATCTCTTGATCTTTCTTTTATTTTATTATTATTATTATCTTTTTCTCTTCTATTTGACAGATTCTACCTGGTTAATATCATCTCAATTTCCTTTGTCGCCAGTACTCACCATCCATCAAAATTCTCTTTGGATTTGGTTAGTTTTCATCGTCACTGTTTAGGTAGGAATCTCAACTATCTCTTATAATTTTTAAATATATTAATTAAGACACTAAAATATGATTAGTTAACTTTGGTTAGAAAAATATATTTAGTTAGTTAAATGAGTTTAATTGTGTGCTTGATTTCAATTATAAGTTAATTTATGTGTTTATACTTAGATGTTTATTTAATATGAATGATATCATGTTTAGATAGTTTGAGTGCATATATTTATGTGATTTAGATTGTAGTATACCATGATCTTATATATATGTATATTCTGATTTAAGTTATGAACCAACTATAATTATTTAGAGTTAATTAATAGAAAGCATAGAGTTGATTTAATATAAGTATATTGTATGTAGTTAATTTAATATTATCAATTGCATGGCATATTAATTCATAGTAGATTGCATGATTTTAGAATAGTGCATTACCTTGTTAGCTGTGTATTAGATTGGTTAGTCATGGCTTAACATGCATGTAGGTGTAGTTGTAGTCCTTTTAATTATGTCATTACATAGGGTTGCATATAGTTGTATTTTATGTTAGTTTGCTCTTAGCATGTTTGATTGAATTAATTGGTGTATGTCTGAGTATTATATACTATCAGCTTGTGAGATGTAGTTGATGCAATGTGCTGCATTTTGTAATGTGATTTGCACTTCACCAGACTATGATAGTGGCCCGTGGGCAGCGACGAGTTAGAACAGTCTGGAGCATCTTTTGATCTCGGATACCGCGGTTCATCCTAAGTACACCCCTGCCTAAGTGTACTATGGGATATAGCTTACTATATGTTACATTCTACTATATGTTAAATCGGGTGCTAGTCCTGGAACATAATTGCAATGTCCAAGTGAAGCATGTGTTCTACTCAGACAAACAGTTTAGTTTTGTTTGCATTATGACATGTAGAATAGTGAGCTATCGCATTTAATTCATCTTTTATGATAAATCTTTGTGGTAGGTGCATATAAAGTTGTGTTAGTACATTGTTATGTCATGATTAGAATAGTATGCATTTGGTTAAATCATGCTAATCTATATAATGGGTAGAAAAGCATCTAATTTAATTAATTGAATCTTGATAATTAGCATTACTTATAGTTGTTATAATCTGATTTTTGTTTGGGATTTATATCTTTATTATCAGTAGGACTTGTCTAATATAGTGGGCTAGTTGGGTGTAAGTCCTACTGGGTCTGTGTGACTCACCCCTTCTCAGTTTTAATACTTTTCAGGATTACAGGTTTAGCGCAGCAGAAGCGTAGTAGTGTTTTGGAATTGAAAGAATTAATTGATTACTTGTTCATTGTTGGTATTTAAATTCTAATTTTATATAAACAGTTTGGATAGAATAGTTGGAATTTTATATTGAATTTTGATATTAATTTTGTTTTGCTCCAAATCGATATCTTTCAAGGGTTACAGCGCCGGATTATCTTCCGCTATGCATGTTAAAATTTGAGTCGTGACACCGAAGATCACCACCCTTCTCAATCACTGGCTATATCAAGAGAGAACAATATTAATTTTGATATAACTGTGAAGTTGTATTATTATTATTATTGGAATAAGATTTATCACATTTAAGACTCTATTGCACTGTAACTTTTTAAATAATAATAATTAGCTAACGCCTTTGTTTTTAGTATTAAGTATTAATATCAATATTAATTTTAAAATAGACATTCAACATGGTTGTATTTGGGTAAAACTATTACTTATAAAATTAACAGTTGGAAGAGTTGTCGAAATTAATATAGGCCTCAAGCTTTATTGTAATTAATATACATCTCGGCCTCTCCTTCCACAATCGATGTTGCAGGTGATTCTTCCTCTAGGATGATCACATGGTGGTTCGCTTTGTCTGCACTATGAGGACGAGGAGCCCTTGTCGTCGGTGATAGGTACGCAGTACGACTGTTCCAAGATTGATCCCTTCCACTTGTTTCCCTTCAGCACTATCTTCCTTGGCTGATTTTGATGCTGAAATTATTCTTAGATCTCGATCTTGTTAACCGACTCAAAATTGCAACATTAGATGAGAGAGATCCAAAATTTTAAGCACGAAAATTTCTCCACAGTTATCTAATATGAGATTATTTGACTTGTTTTCTAACTTATAAATTTTTTTGACTTTGACATATGTACATTATTATGATGGTCGACAGAGAAAGCTCATTGATCTTTGACTCTAATATCAATGTAAATCGAATCAAAATAGTGACATTGAATTAGAGAGATCAAAACTTTTAAGTACGAGAACTTCTCCCCAATTATTCATTATGAGATTATCTGACTGATCTCAAAGTATTGGCATTACCACCTCTCTAGAACAAGTGTGAGGCATTTCATCCACGTGGTTTCTCATCCGTTGGGATGTTTTCTTATCTGTTTGTTTAGGGCTTGCGGTGAACCTGGTGTTTGAAAGCGGTCGAGGAGACCGAAGAGAAGATGCTAATGAAGTTCGAGAAGAAGAGTAACCGGGTGGGGCTGAGCTTCCACGGCAAGTGGCCATGGACCTTCGCGAGTCTCCACAGCAGGGCGATCCAACTATAGAATTACTGGAATGGGCTCACTCATAGACCAGTTCAACGAGCACAAGTCTATCGATCCATGGTGTTCATTTTCACAAGTCGCAGCTGCTCATGATGTCCAAACTTGCCCTCTTTACATTAATTTGTGTCTTGCATCCCATTAACGATGGGATCTGGAAATTTCTCCTCTTTCTATAAGTTCATGAGAGCGGATCACCTCAGTCCCCCGGTGGAAGGAGAAGCCTCAGTCCCCAATCAGAGGCGGACACATACCCCGTCACTTAAGTGAACCGAACCGGTTCAGTTTCAGACCCCGGTTCGGTCCGGTTCACCAAACCGGTTCACTTAAGTGACGAGGGTATATGTCCGCCTCTGATTGGGGACTGATGCCTCCACCGGGGAACTGAGGTGATCCGCTCTCATTAGTTCATAGCTTTTAGTTTTAATGCATACGGTTGGAAGTGGATCTCACCTTATAGATTCGTGCCAAGTAGCGGATAGTTGCTAGTCATAAAGCATCGAACTACATGCTGAGACAGCTTATTCCATGCCGAAGCAGCTTATGCCCAACCAGTAGTCTTACGAGATAGCTAGCGGCGGCAACTTGTGGCGGCGGAGATTCTCACAGTGACCTGACCTTCATGAACTGCAAGTTGTGAGGGTGATCGCCCAAACCGATGGCGCCGAGCAAGGCGTTGTTCCCGTCGATGACAAGACCCAGAGCTCTGCCGCATGCCATCCGGCAAGAAGGCCGGTGGACGCCGATGCTGCAGGGACAGGGCTGGATCCGATAGCCAAGGACGTTGGAGTCGCGCAAGCGCGTTATGGCAAACCTGCTGGGGCTGGGACCGATCGCCGTCGACTTCGATCCCCCGATCGTCACGTAGTCCGTCTCGCCGTCCACCATCCATATGCTCGAAACCGCGCACGGGGGCCGCTTGGAAAACTTGATGATCAGAGTCCGGCCTTCCTGTACGGTGGTGTCGTCGGGGTTCTCCGGGAAGAAGGCGAGAGGACGACCGTAGTAGTCGGTGAAGGGCGCCTGCGCCACGTTAAGAGGGCAAGACCCGTTTATGGCAGCCAGAGTCAGGCCCCCGCCGGGCCAAATGGCGGAGACGGCGTAGTAGAGCTGCCCTCTCTGGAGGTCGTCCCCGTCGGTGTCGACAACCGCAGCGCCGGATGCCACGGCTGGTCCGCCGACGAGCAGGGAGGAGCACAGCAGGAGAAGCAGGAGCTCCATTCCGGAACTTGGAGAAATACTAAGGAGCGAGATATGATCAGGAGATCGAGAGAAGTGCCTTTTTATAGGAGTTGGGATCACCATGGTCTGAATTTAATGTTTTTACCGTGGAGTGCCGCAATCACTTGCTTGAAGAGATTAATCTCATTGTCTAATTAAAAATGGTCAGGACTCTAAGTTATTTAAATGATGATTCAAATAATAAATTCAGTGAATCGCTATTAAAATAGATTGAATTGCTTTTCACGTTTTACTAATTCACTAATAAAAATTTAATAACAATTCACTATCTCATTAACTCGTTATCGACAAAGTTAAATCGGTATCCTCATTTTATAACTTGTTATTTTTTATTTAAAAATAAGAATATGAATTTTTTTATTAGAGATTGAGATTATTTTCTTTAAATTGAGATAATTCGAACTTTTTCATGGATACGAGAGTTTCGCTCCCTTTTTCGATAAGTTGTAGGGAAGAGAGATATAAAATTATTATAATAATCAAATAGATTTAACCTTTTGTTTCTCGTGACAAATGATGTCACGGAGGACTAAATCGTCCGAAGATAATCACCCCGGGAACGAATCCGAGGTATCGACTGCGCTACGCACGTGGAACAAATAGATTTAACTTTTCACTCTTTATAAAAAATTATCAGAAAAATTTATCTGAATTTTATGTTTTTACCATGGAGTGCCGCAATCACTTGCTTGAAGGTGCACGGCGAGCGATTGAACTCTCCGTATCTCCATCCGGAGGAAGCGGCAATGGGTAAGACCTGAAAAAGTTACTTTACTTCCAATGAGATTCATGTGAATTTTTTAAAAAGAAATACTTTTATCATTTTTTTATATTTTTCACATTAGTTCTTGATCACTCTATCTGACACATTCATTCACCTTCTCCATTTAAAAAAAAAATTAAAGGTATATTTGTTTTAGTTAATATGAAAATCAAAAGTCTTATTTTTCTCTTCATGAGATAAAATTAAATATTTATTTGACTACGTTGAGTAATTTAATGTGTATTTAAAGGTGTTATGTCTGTTATTTTCCATTATATGAATGATTACACAAATAAAAAGTGTGATTATATAGTTTAAGTTTAAGAGAATTAAGACATATATTTAGAAATTAATTCAGAGAAAAAAATCTGTCACGCCCCGGATTTTTAACTTGCAAGCGGGATAATCCGACGACGCGACCGGGGAAAATTAACCCCGTAAAAACATCGGTTTGGTAAAAAGGAAGACAACTAGGTCCCAGTTTATACATCCACAGAATCAAAATAAATACATTGCTATGCTATAATCTAAACAAATCTAATTACCATCTAAATTACAAGAATCATCCAATTTGCTTTCTCGGGAATCAATCAATCACGCTTCTGCTGCGCCAAACCTGATTACCTGAAAATTGATAAGAGGATTGGGATGAGTACGACGACTCAGTAGACACCCCATCATCCGCCAAATCGGATAGCCAGAAGGCCCTAAATGTTAATTAAATAGGTACCCAGACCTACACCAATTATATGTAAATATAGGCTAGTCAATACATTAGATATATGACTTAATCCATGAGTTTTACACCACCAACCAAAGCCTATACTCACACCAACCAGCACATATATGCATCATAACATGACCTAGAAAGATGGTATGAACACATGCATAGACACCTACTATATGCTCCATATGATGATATACTACAAATGAGACACACCATACATACACCATGCAACATATTCTGATACTTGACAAAATAAAATACATCACTAGACCACCTATACCATACCATGCAAATTGGATCTATCCTCTAACAAGAATCACATTCACACATATGCACCTATCCTCTAATAGATGCACATATCTTGTACACAGATTTCCATTAGCAAGGAATGCGTCGTCTTGCCATCTCAACCAGCTACCACCAGATCTATCATATATAAGTACCATATACTAATCGAAATCCCATAGTGCACCTAGGCAGTGGTGGCACGTAGGATGCCCGCGGGATCTGGGATCGAAGGATGCACCAGACGGTTCTAACCCCTCGCTGCCCTCGAGTCACGACTAACTAGTCTGGTGTAGCTTAGTTTTCCATTCACAGTTTCAATGCACCAAGCATCCATCTCAATCATGCCATGCCATGATCACCAATATGCAAGATCAATAAACATCAACAATACTATGCCATGACATAACAACACAGACTATGAACATTTAACTTGAATATATACACAACCAAGTCATGTTAGGCAACCATGCCCCAAATGAACTAAAATGAGACAATCTCAACATATAACTAACTAAACATGATTGAACATGAATATAACTAGGTGCTGGAAAAACTACTCACCACATCGTCTAATCTGGTTAACCTATCACCATTATTTAACAAGGTTAACATAATATAATCAAGCTAATATGTAACCAGGTGATTAGCTAAAAAAAATTAACAATAATACACTACTAACTAAGCAAGATCTCATATATACATAATAGAGACATAAACACATATCATCACATGATACTATGCACCTCTATCTAATTAACCCCTGCTAACTCACAAATTACGTAAAAACATAACTACACACATCCCTTTAATTAGAAGGTCAATTATATGGATTATGAAGAATTAAATATGAATTTTTAATGATAGTAGCCACGTCAAGGATGCCTACCGGATCGACGCTAGAAGAGTTGGAAACCGGCGACCGAAAATGATATCAAATGATGGCTACGCGGTGTACAATCCAAACAACTCCAACGAGATATCTCCCTCTATCAAGATTGCTGGAAAAATAAAAGATACAGAACAGAGGGTAAGCCATCGGATCAAGGGAAATTGAGAGAGGAAATTGAGAGAAAATAATATAATGATAATAGACAATGGATAGAAGAGAGAGAAGGATAGAATAGGAGAGAGAGACTCACGGCGGCGGATAAGGGCGGCGGCGCACGGAGGGCGTACGGCGCCAGCAGGCACAAGGCGCCGCGCGCGGCTGGCCGCGGCGAGGTAGTGCTGACTGAGCGCGGACGACGCACGCGGGCGACCGCGGGGGCGGAGGCGGCGGCCGATCCGTGCGGTTTGGCATCGACGGCTCCACGCGGGCGGAAGGCCGCGCGGCTCGGGGCAGCCGGCGGAGGGCGCACGATGGCGAGGCGACTGGCGTCGGCTGTAGGCCGCGGGCGCGGCAGGATTGACCGGTGGCTGTGGTCACGCGTAGAGAGGCACGCGCGGGCGGGCGAGGCGCGGATGCGTGGTCGCGGGTGGCGGTGTGACGCGAGGGTAGGACGGCGGCTGCGTGGTGCCGCGCCGGCGACGGCATGGGCGGGCCACAGCACAGGCGGGTGGCCGCGCGCCATGGGTGGACGGCGACCGGCGGCAGGGGGGGGGCAGGAAGGCGCACGCGGGCGCGGCGTTGGCGCGGCCGGCTGATGTGGCTGCGTAGGTGGCGACCGGCCATGGGTTGACAGTCGCTCACGGGTGGTGACGATGCGCTGATGCGCGTGCGGCCGGTCAACGGCGGGGGCGTGGAGGGAGATGGCCGCGGTGCCCGGGGCCGGGCGGCGGGCTGACAGGCGAGGGGGGCGGGCGAGCGCGCGCGGCAGCCGCGCGCGACCGCCGGGTGGCCGGCCGCGGCGGCCGACGGGGATGGGCTAGCCGCCGCGGGCGGCACGCGAAGGCGAGGGGGGTAATGCCAACGCGCGGGCGATGGAGAGAGAGAGAGAGATCCGGGGGGGAAGAGAGGGAGAGATGCGCGCGACAATGGCGCTCCGGGATGGAGAAAAAGAAGGAAACCGTGGAAGAAAAAAAAGGTAACGGAAAAGAGGAGGCGGCGGACAAAGTAATTAGGATTTGAGAAAGATAAAAATAAAGAGATAATAAATAGGAGAAGAAAAGAAAGAAGAGGTTAAATAAATAATTAATATCAACTATAAACGATCCACTAAACTAATAAAACATAATATAAATAAAATATAACAATCTATGAAGCTAATAAGACACAATATAAATCAATAAAAATATTTACGTATCTATATATAAACATCTTAAAAATAATTTAAGCACCTTACGGAAATTATTAAAACACTACGATAAAAACCTAAATAATACTACAAAAATCCAGAATATTACAAAATCGAACGATGTGCTTGCACAACTCCCAGTGAATCAAAGGCCAGATGGATCGGTTGAATCAAGCAAAACTCAAGACTCAAGAGTCACAATGGTAAATGAGAGATTTTTATAAAAAAATAAATCATGATCTTTTAAACGACATTTTGAAATAAAAATTCACCGACAGAAAATTGTTGAGTTACCCAAAAGAATCGTTTGGAAAAAATTTTGTGAGTACAGGGTAGATTACGTACAACCCCCTGACAGTTCATAAAAAAATATATAAAAAGGTAGATAGTTCATGCTATCAACTAAATTATTTTCTCTCGTATTTATTTTATTTAAATTAAACATTGTGTACGTGTCCCCAGACAACACACCTGCGCCGCACATGTCCTCTCAATATTTATCGAGAGGATGTTGAGATGAATCATTACGCCATATGAGACAAGAAATTTTCTTATAAAAATTATATCTTCTTAAATTATTAAAAATATTGTAAGAATAATATGATATTTTAACGGTTCTTAACATCGCATGTCTAGAGAGGTCGATCTCTGTCGTCGGCAGGTTAGACGTAGGCCTGTCAATGGACTTTTTGGGTCGGATCTTTCAGGATCCGAACCCGAATCCGATAAAATATATCCGAATCCAATAACAGATCTTATGCATTATGAGATTTTGAATCTAAATCCATATCCAGATCCGAAATTTTTTTTGGATCCGGATCTACCTATTAGGAAACCCGTTAGACAATTGACGGTCACGGTCGAAGCCCACTTGCGCACGCGCTTCTCTCTCTCTCTTAGTTACTTGGCGAGGAAGCAGGTCCCCGCCACACCATTAATCTCCAAGGTCCATCTTCACAATGTCTACATATGACATTGCGGCCAACCTCTTAGGAGAAAGAAGAAGATGTCGAGGAAGAGGATGACGACGATGAAGAGAAGGATGATAAATGGCGGCCTATGTCGATGCAATAACACAGCAGCGCATGCGTTAATGGCTCCTGACGGCCGTGTCCGATGGATGAGGCTCCTGTTGCTGCCCGATGAGCACTTGATGCCCGTCTCCATCGTCTTCTTCTCCCACCCCTCCCTCTCCTCTTACAGTCAGCGTCGAACCGGGCAACCACAGGTACCTATTCTCGCCATTGCCGTTGCCGCCCTTATCATCCCCTTTCTCGGAGCTGTCCTCCTCTGAGTCGCCCCTCCTCCTCCTGCGCCGTTGGGCATCTCTAGCAGATCAGGGGCCCAGGCCGGATCCTTCGACATCGTCTATTGTTGACAAGCTCCGGGATTAGGGCCCTCCCCATGGTGGTACTCCAATCGGGGGGGAGGTCGACGCCAAGGGTGGGTGCTCAACCAGCAGGCGGGAGTCATGGCCGGACAACGCGGAGGGGGGGAAGGGAGGTTGCGAGCAGGGCGTGCTCAACCAGCGGGGAGGGATGTCGCGCGCGGGGGGGGGGGAGTCGCGGATAGCGCGAGAGGGTGGGGGAGGGAGGTTGCGGAGCGATGTCGCTGGGGGGTGCTCAACCAGCGGGCGGGAGTCACGGACGGCGCGGAGGTTGGGGGAGGGAGGCTGCAGAGGGATGTCGCTGGCGGGGGGAGTCGCGGACGGCACGGAGGTTGGGGGAGGGAGGTCGCGGAGGGATCTTGCTGGTGGGAGGTTCTCAGCCGGCGGTGGGAGTCACGGACGGTGCCGAGGTTGGGGGAGGGAGGCTGCAGAGGGATGTCGCTGGGGGGTGCTCAGCCGGCGGGGAGAGTCGCGGACGGCACGGAGGTTGGGGGAGGGAGGTCGCGGAGGGATCTTGCTGGTGGGAGGTTCTCAGCCGGCGGTGGGTGGTCGTCGGCGGAGGGAGGTGTCGCAGACAGCGCGGAGGGTGGGGTAGGAGCTCGCGAAGAGAGCATGCGGCGGGGGGTGCTTAGCCGGCAGGCAGTGTCGCAGACGTGGAGGAGGCCTCGATGGAACCGGAGGTGGAGTGGATGAGAGGCGGCAGGGGCAATCGGGTCCTTCAATCGCCCGATCGGGTTCTCAAATATAACCCGATAGGTGACGTTCGGATTTGTTTCAAATCGGATATATCATAACCGGATGCTCAGGTCTGCCAGGGGCACCATCCGAATGCCCGAACCCTCTATTCAAAATCGGATTCAGGCTGAATATCGGGTTTACAGTATCCATTTACAGGTCTAGTTAGACGTACGGATTTAGACTTGGCGACAAAAATATCTACGTGTTTTAGAGTTGGAGTTTAAAATCTTTTATTTTGGTGAATCGAAGCTAACCAAGTTAAAAGTAAAATTTGTTTATAGGATACTTGGTTACATATTAATTTAAGTTTTTTTATAATTTTATACTTTTATAATAAAACTTGTTAAAAAATATTTAACGATCATAAAAAAAAATATTTTTAAAGTAAATTTCTTCCTAGAGAAAAAATATCTCATCCTTTTTTTACCTTGTGATTATTACATCTCTCCAAATATGATACTTTGTTTGTCATCAATAGGTTCATGTACAAAATATTATTACGCAACCAAATGTTTCATTAGAAAACACACTTTTGTATATCTAATACTCTTTATTCAACTTAAAAAACCTAATAAATGAGACCGGCTAGTGTGGGTAGAAATAAGATTCTTGTTTAATCAGTCTAAAAAATTAGTGTGATCAAACTTTATAAAATTTGTAGTTGGGGCAGAAGTTAAGTTAATTTTTATAAAAAAATTATAAATCTTTTTTTTGGTCAGATGGCATAGCGACCTCGAGCGCGTGCAGTGCCACACGCCGTCGAGGGATCGAGTCCAGCTCGATCCCCACACGTCACCCCCCATGGGGGCGCCTGGCTTGCAGCTGCCGGGAAGCGAACCCTGCCCGGTGCCGCCCCGGAGGTAAATAGTCACATCTTTTGAATCAAATCAGGAAAAGAATTAAAAAGAAATCAAGTTTTATTCTTTTCTCTTATTAAATATTTAGGAGGTAGTACGTACTTATAAAGAACGGCTGTTTCTCTTACGTTTTATTGTATTTAAATTAAATGTCATGAATAATGATGTCCCCACACATCACAGCAGCATCGCACGTATCATCTCCTCAATATTTATTCGAAGTTTTTGCACTATTAAATATCTCTATTAATATCAATTTTAAGATTAATATTGATAGAAATTATTAAAAAATATTTAATTAATTATATCAATTTTAAAATTTATAATATAAATAAAATATATTATATAATATAAATGTCAACTTGTATTATTTTTGATATTGATACTTCAATATTCAAAAATATTGATATTTGATATGATATCAAAAATAAAATTTTAACCAAACACAATATAAGTTAGACAATTTATTCATCGTAAGAAACCTAATAAATAAGACGGCCCGTTAATAAGATCAGGATAAAAGATTATTGTGATCAAATTTTTATAAGACTTTGAACGGGGACATCAGCTGAGTTAATTTTAATATAAAATTTTAAGATTATTCTGACACTAACAGTCCTTTGTCTAATTCACCCTTGGGCCCTTATGTAAAGTCCACGAAAAGAACTTTAAAAAATCAAGTTTTGTTTTTCTCTCGGAAGGAACACGCGGTCGGTGCACGTAATAATCAAGACATGCTCTCTCTCATATTTTATTATATTTAAAATAATATTATGAAGGGCGGCCCACACAACACACCTGCGTCGCACACGTCCCATCCTCAATATTCATTGAGAGGACGTTGAGATGGATGATTTATGTCATATAAGATAAAGATTTTTCTTATAAAAAATTATATCTTTGTAAACTATAAGAAATGTTATAAGCATAAGATGATATTTTAATATCAGATGAAATTATTATAATAAGCGTCCTCCAAGATAAAACATTCACGTGCCATAAGGTTGGAGTTCAATTTTTTTACTCTTAAAATTTTGGACAATCGCACCTAACCAACCTATAGTTAGAAATTGCTTGCCTTGGTTTTATTGAATATTATATATGTGCATCGATAAATTTGAGTAATTTATGAGAAGTCCGAAGATTTATGTTATTAGCATGTCAAAGGAAACAAACTTTTGGACCATCTAAGGGGGTGTTTGGCTGTATGATAAATTGAGTATTTATTATAATTTTATATTTTTGTAATAAAACTTGTTAAAAGAAGTATTCGTTAATTATTATAATTTTATGTTTTTAAAGTGATTTCTTTCTTTAACAAAAAAAGAAAGTCTGGCCTCTTTCTTCTACCTTGTGGTCTCCCACTTTGTTTGATCATATATGATACACACTCTTTTTATTATCCCATTTCTCCAAACATAATAATTTTATATTATTGACTGATTCATATTTTATTTTAATACAATTTTTTATCATAAAAATGTACAAAAAATATTGTACAACAAACACCCTATAAGCTAATTTATTCAGCTTAAAAAACCTAATAAATGAGATAGCCTAGTGGGGTTCTTGTTTAATGGGATTAGTCTAAAAGGTTAGTGTGATCAAATTTTTATAAAATGTTTAATAGGAACATTAGTTAAGTTAATTTTAATACAAAATTTAAGAGTTTCGCTATGTGGACTTTTGATGTCATTGGTCCTCTTGATAACCCAAACTCCACAAACAAAATCAAATCTTTTATTTTAACAGCAACAAAGTACTTCACTAAGTGGGCAGAAGTGGAAGCATACATGGAGATCAAGACATCAATAATCTACACCTTCATCAAACACAACATTATTGCAAGATTTGGGATCCTAGGCGACATTATCACTGACAACGGATCACAATTCATCTCTCAGGAACTATGCAACATTTGCAACATGTATTATATCAAATTACATCATTCATCTCCATATTATCCTCAAGGTGGTAATTGTCAAACATAAGTCACAAATAAAACTCTGATAAAAATCATCAAGAAAATGTGTAGGTCTAGTAAGTTTGCTGACTGGCCAGATAAGTTAGATGATGCTCTATAGGCCTACCGCACTTCGGTTCAGACCCCAACGGGTCAGACCCCCTATTCCTTGGCATTTGGGATGGAGGTTGTAGTCCCATACAAAGTACTCATCCCCTCCCTCTGAGTCCAGATCGATCGAGACATCCCTATGGATGAACGCCGAGAATCCCTTCTCGTGCAACTTGAACTCTTGGATGAAAAGAGGCTGGCCGCTGTCGAACATGCTAGATCTTACCAAAGTAGACTTAAAAGATTTTATCATAAAAGGGTGGTGGAGAGAAAATTTGAAGTCGGTGAGGTTGTGCTTAAAATAATATTTGTTAAGCCGGGCGGTCCTTGCTCAAAACTTCAACTTAATTGAGAAGGTCCACATATAATCTCAGCAGTTTACCTTGGTAATTCATATAAGCTAACTAATGTAGAAAGAGAAGAAGTAACTCATCCCAGGAATGGTGTCTACCTAAAAAAATATTTCCCTTAAAGAAACATGCAAAAATACAAAGGAATCCGTAAAAATGTGAAGGATAGCAATTAACATCTAATGCTTGCTTGTTTGGTGCCCCAATTCATCACCTGGGAATTAAGGATAGACACTATACTGCACACACTACATGCCTAGATTTCGGGAGCCGATGACTGGAAGCTAGAAAGAAAGCTAGGCAACACTTGAAAAAAAAAGGTCAACCCTATCCTATTCTCTTCTTGTTTCAGTCCTGAATAGATGCAAGGATTATAATGAGTATCAAAAATTCCCATCACCCTAGTAGGAGGCTATCTCTGAAGGTCTGACTTCTTAAAAGAAAGGTGCCAAAAGATGGGAAATGAACCCTCAAGTCGGTAAAAAGAATAGGCCTATCTGAATGTGTACCAAAAAAAGCCCAAGAAGAGAGAAAAGGCTCCAAAAGATGGGCAATGAACCCCTTAGGTCAAAATCCAGAAAAAGAAAGAACCTATTTGAATGTGGGCCACCAATGAAAATGGGCTAGAAGGAAGGATCTGAGGAAGCTGAACCCCAATAGACAATATGGGCATTAGTAGGGAAACAAACCAACATCTCTAAACTTTGCTAAGGGTTTGCCACCAATCCTCTTCTTTCTTTAACCTTATGGGCAGGGTCGACCGACTAGGTCTAAGAAGAGCCATAGCCTATCAAAGGTGAAAAGTTAGAAGATTCTGAATGAAGGCACTTTCTCACACATGGTGCCTACTCCGAACCTTTGGATAACAATGAGGGGGACCTATGGCAAGTAAGGCAGAGGATAAAGATGGTCATTTCCTCCATATTACACAAAAAATCAAATATTTCAAAATACCAAACAAATTTAGAAAATAAAAAATCTTTAACAAATTAAATATCTAGAACACCAAAAAAGTCATAAAATCATCAAAACCCAAACAAAAATAAAAATTCTAAGAACACCTAAAAATTTGCTTGGCTAGTTGCCTTTGCATTCATATTTAATTTTAGTCTTGTATATTTATTTTTGTGCATACTTATGTGTTCTTTACCTTAATAAGGCTTATGTCCCTTGACAAAGGGTCAAGGCAACTCTGCCCTTCTCTCGCAAAGGACTAAGTATAAATGAAATTCTAATCACCGTCTAAGTGAATGTAGGAGAACAAGAAGAAGAACGAGCAAGTCGTAAGTCACTACAAAGCAAAGATACATCGTAAGGAAGGGACCTGCACATTAAAAATCGCCGCCTCCTTCTGTTGGGGCCTGGTCACTCGGGGGAAGCATGCCATGACACACACCATCCCCACTCTTACGGCTACTAGCCTACTGTTGGCACCAAAATTTTCCGCTTAGCATGCTTGATATAGATTTTGGCAATTCTGAAGTCGATGTTGAAAATCCGACCAAGATTCAGGAAATTCAAGAACAGATGAGGCAAACAGGCTCTATAAATGCCTAGGCGTGGCTTGACATGCCATAAATGGCCAATATAATGTGGTCATTGCATAGCCCCGGTCGAGAACTTTGCAATGGTGCCCAAAACATGGAAAACGGACATCAGAAGGCCGAAATGACCATTTTTCCCCCGACACTTCGGAACAAATTGGGACTTTAATATAGAATTCCAATGTTACCACATTGTAAATGTTGGATGAGCTAGGCAACAATGCTTGAAATAGATCGAAAATCCGACTACCAGATGAAGAGATATGCATGAAAGATCAAATCTGGATGGAAAGCCGTATGCCATCGCACCAGGGGCATAATGGTCCGATCAGCTCCTGGATCAACCCATGGGCTAAAAATTTCAATTTTCATGGTCCAAAAAATTGATCTCATGAATATTGATTCATGAAAAATAAATTTGGCCAATAGGGGGGGTAATTGCATTCAATTACAGTTTTTGGCATTATCGACGACCGAGCTCGCACCGATTAGAGAAATCAGTAAAATCAGAGATCCTGGGTAATTTGGGTGATCTCAGCCATACATTTGGATGGATCATAATATCAATGGTCATCAATGATTGTCCCATATTTTTTTGATTTAATTTTTGCTGTGTATAATCAATTTTCGGCTAAAATTAATGGTAGTCGTCGGATCATGAGTCTTTTAGATGAATGGTCTAGATTGGATCACTCTCTCTCTTCCCTCCACTTGGCTGGGTGAACTCCTCCCCATCTACCATGCGCACAATCCCCTACAAGTTAGGGAGCTGGCCGAATTCCCCATCTGATGGCATGGCTAGCAACTTTGACTTATCTCCCTCAACCACCTCAACAAGCTCAACAACCTCCATGGTTTATCCTTATCCCTCTCAACAACCCATGGCCTATACCCATTTGATGGCTGGACGAACCAGCCTTCCTACTCCCTTGTGCATTCAATCCCCTAGAAGATAGGGGCTGGCCGAACTAGCCTTCCCACTCCCTTGTGCGTTCAATCCCCTAGAAGATAGGGGCTGGCCGAACACCCTTCTCTCCCTCTCTTTCTAGTTGGTGCACAACCTCAACAACCTCAACCATCATGCCTTACTCCATTCAAAAACCTCAACAGCCCTAGTCTTATCCCCATCTACAGATGGCACCCCTCAGCCTCTATAAAAACCCCCTTAGCTAGCCTTGTTCGACCAAGGCTGATCACCCTGCGGAAGCTCTGCCTCTCCTTCCTCTCACCAACTCTGGTTGAACCAGGATCCTCCTCCTCTTGTGTGGACATCTTCAACAGCAATTTAGCAAGATTTTATTCTTCTCTTTGGTGTTCCAAGTGAAGGAGAAGAAGGGTGAATCAAGCTAGCTCCTGCAGGTGCGCCAGAGGCAAGTGTAGACAACCAACAACAGCAAGCTTCATCATTTGGTGGAGCTCTCTTCATTCCTTTGCTCCCTCCATAAACATCAGCAAGAAGAAGACTCATTTTCTCATCCAACAGAAAGAGAAGAGGGGTTTTGTGGCACATTCAACCCATCACCTTCATCTCCACCTGCAGTGCAAGAGAGAAGAAAAAAAACGGTGAGTAGGAGAAGTGTGCTCCGATGTAGTCCTTTAATTCTACTCTTGAAGCCCTTCTCTTATCTACCCCTCTCCATGGTGTGATACCCTCTGAGTAATTCCATTCAGCCCCTTTGAGTGCCCACCAAGTTGGTCTACAGAAAGCCATCCTTTAGCCCCAAGGGTACCCTTCATTTGTCCATCACAAAAATAGCCCCTTGTTGTCCCCAAAAAAAGAAAACAGGCCTCCGAATCAACCCCTTGTGCACCCTTTTGGCCCTCCATGTTGGCCCTTAAACCTTCCACTATCATGCTTGGTTCGACCCCACTGATGGTCACCTAAACATACACCTTCTGCCTTTCCCAATTAGACCCCGAATGGCATACAAAATAGGCCCCCTTGTTGGCCCAAGTTCCACCCCCTTGTGAGCACCCATGTCAGGCCCCTTTAATGGTCACCTAGTTTGCCCAACGTGCAACACACCCAAGACAGATCCTACAGCACCCCAAGCAAACCAATCATCTTCTTTGATGTGTTGAAGGAGGGGTGACAGCCCGGGCCTCATGGAATCTGCCGGATGGGCCAAGAGTTAAGCCGGGTGGCCCTGATTTCTATATATCAAAATCTGCTTGTGCTACCCCTAAATCAAACTCCATGTGTCTTGTTTTACTTCCCCTTATGGTATAGAGTGAAGGTCGATGCTTTGAGACTCTCATAATCCGCTGGATGGGCCGAGACTCCTCGGATGGGCCTTCAATTCTCATGCCCTTTGAGCATCTCTAAACCAGTCCTAGTTTACACCTAAACCTGCCCCTTGTGCAGTCCTACCGAAAGCCCACCTAAGCAACACCTTAGCCAACCCGTTCCAGCCCCTCTGAGGCTCACCTATCCCTCTACTACAGCAAGGTGTCAGGATGCAAAAAAATAGAGTGCAAATCAGGCCAACCAGGCCATGGAGGCGCAAATCAGGCCCATCAGACCATGAAGCTCAAAATAGGCCACCAGGGCCAATGAAGCTCAAGATAGGCCAACCTGGCCGACATAGCATGAAGACTGTCCCATTGTGCCATTGACATGAAGTTTCCCATTGGGCCTTGGACATTTAAAAATCAAACTTAACTAAATCTGATGGCGAAATGCCAAAATTAAATAAGGAGTTAGCACCACCACGTGGGCGCTCCACCTTGGGTGGCTCATCCGGCTTGCACTGGAACACTAACCCGAACATAGGCGCAGACCGGCTCCCCTTGCAGATGATCTCTCCCACTAATTGGAAAGTCAAAAAACTATACCTTGTAGGCTGGGTAAAAATTTGACACTGATCAGAAAATAAGGCAGTGTTGCCAAAATTTTCCCGGTCAAGTGGGATATTTTTCACTAAGGGAAGGACTCTGTCACATTTACACTTTGACAACATTGAACATGGCATATGAATTACCACATCTGATGTACATTGACATGGAATACTTTGAACATGAACGTTTTAAGTGCTAAGTTGATTGCATGTGACTGGGCATGGACACTAGCCTGACGGACCAGATGTGATGCGAACCGAACAAACGTTAACCAAATCTAAACATAATTTAATCATATATGAAAACACATTCAAACCAAACCTAAAATACACTTATAACAGGTCACTAAAACCTTAACATTCAACAAATATCATACAATCTAAAAAAAATGATTCAATGCACTTAATTCATGGGAATTTATCTTTTTTAAACAAGTGAAAACAAAATGATTCCTAACCAACTGAAATGAACACATCAAAAACACATTAAAGCATCTAAAACATATCTTAAAACATATAAATCAGATTCATTAACAATCTGAAGTTCAAGTTTAATCAATTTGAACCAAACTTCAAAACATCTAAAACATACCGAACACACCCGAATTGGTATGAAAACACCAACCATTATGGGAAAACCACATGAAAATGACTCAACACAAGTTAACTAAACTTAAACAAGTCAAATTGATCAACACATCTAAAATTAAAAACTCAAAACAAAAATAAAATAAATTTCAACCAATTGAAGTAAAACAAACAAAACAATTCAAACAAACTCAAAACAAATAACATTCAAATCCAAGTCAAATGGAAATTTGAAATCAACATTTCAAATCATATCAAAATCAATTCATAAATCAAACATAAATCAACTCCAAACCAAATCTAATCAAACTTATTTGCATCTCATTGGGCCCGAAAGGCTAGGGCCCTTTGTGTTCTTTATACGTTGTGGATGTGCACACTCTCGTCAAACAAGATCGCTATGGTAGTTAATCAAGGGTGTTCGAGTGTTTGCTCGATGTAAATGAACATCGGATATTTTTACCATCCGATGGAGAGTGGTCAAAAATATTTTCACAGAACCCGAATCTCGGTTCTATACTCTTTTAATATCACATGGACTATCTAGTATTTTTTACGGTCTATCACCTATTTTACTAGAAAATTCGGGTATGATATTTCAACATTCAAAAAAAAATCATTTAAATATGTTTAAAAAAACAAAAGATTCTCAAGGTTTCCACACCTACGAAGTACCAGAGTGAGTAGGACCTCTCAAAGTGGTCCGTCAAGAGTCAGAATGGTGGGAACGACTCTGGGCCTGAGCAAGGGTCACCTACAGTAACATCGCTCGATGCTCCACGTCCAACTTGAGCATCTCCGAGGCATGCTAAAGACGAAGGGCCATCATCAACTCAGACTCGGGGTGAGACAACTCCACCACTCGAGCCTCCAACCTTGCAACCTGCAAGATAACGAAAGTATATCAGCAAAGGAGAAAGGAAAAGAAAATAAGTCAAGAAACGAGGAGCCTTCCCCATACCTTACTCATCAACTCCAGTATTCTCTGAGCAGCCTACAAAATGAAAAAAGCATCAGCAAGGGTTTATGAGCATTGAAAGTAAAAATTAATTCAAAAATTCCTCACCTAGGAAGAAGAAGGGTCAGAATCCGAGGTGCCCTCTACCAGTTCAAGCTTAATCTCTCTCTAGCTCCATCACCTAAGGAAAGAAAGAAGAGCATTAGAAGACGAAACAAAGACAACAAAATTAGTGAAATGCATACCTTATTCTGAAATCCTCTAGGCCCATCCCTGTGATGTGATGCACCCCCTCAGTAAGCTCAGAGATCCTCAACCAAAGATCCTTATTCTACAAGCAAAGAAAAAAAATGTTAGAAACAAACAAGATGAAACAAAGACAGGTCACAAGAGTCTACCTCAGAACTAAGAACCTGCACCCACTCTTTCAATTGGGCAATTTGAAAGGAAAACAGAAAGTTAATATGACACAAAGACAATATAAGGAACGACAACAGTTACCTCAAAAAGTAAGCTTGTCACAGAGGAGCTGCTCCCACGACTAGTGGGAAGAAACTAGGAAGGATCATCTGGCAATGGAGAATAGTGTGGAGGCAACTCAGGACCACCCAGCTCGCCAAAGTCAAAGAGCTCTAAGTGAGGCTCTGAAGGCTCGCCAGGACTTGAAGGCACAGGGTCTGCTAGGTGGGCACTAAGCTCAAGCTCAAACAAACACTCTTGAAGCTTAGAGATCTGAAAGAAAGCAAGAAGGGCAATGATAGGTAGTCTAGTCAACAAGAGGAAAGAGGAGAGATAACCTCATCATCTCACCCCTGAAACTGCCTGCGAGCACCAAGATAACAGTGCCTGAAGCTATTGCTGCGTGAACACTAGAGAGACAAAGAAGAGTGGTCAGATAATAGACAGTAAGAAAGCACAAAGCAAAAAAAAATCTTACCTGTTGCTCCAACTCTACCCCAAGGGATGCAATCTCCGCCCTCAGGTGGGACAACTCCTCCTGAATGGTCTGTAAGTAACAACAATTAGATCTAAAAGAAAGAAAGACAATAGTGAGAATAAAAGTGCATACCTCACCACCCTCGGTGAAAAGATGGATATATGTCTCAGTGTAGCAACGTAAGTAATCGCTGCTATCACTGACATAGGAAGTCACTGGGGTATCGCCCCTCTTCCAAATCTGAATAGATAACTGGCCCTCCTTCCAATCAATGTCCTGGATCAGGCCCCGAGTAGAATGACCCAAATGTGGATAAGAAGAAAGGTCAACCCACTTCTAGGGAAGTCCTTGTGAGTGCATCTTAAGATGCACCCACAATGGCTCCATCTCGTTCAGGCAAATCAAGAAGGTGTCATGGCCAAAGACGGGGCGACCCTCCAGCACCCATGGTTGCTGGTCATTGTGAATGTTAGAAAATGGGCACCACACCACCTGAAAAGGGAAGACAGAACAATGTTTAACAAAAGAAGAACAACTAAAAGAAGAATGACAATATAGGAGATACCTCGTTGTGAGAAAAACAAAGAAGCTGCCTCCTCAGGTTCTCCACCTGATACTGATGTGAAGAAGCAGAGCGGTTAGGAACCCAACTACCAACAAGGGGATACACTGGGGCCTCTCTCAAAAGAGCACGGCCCAGGGGAATGTAGTAGTAACTCCAAACCTGTCAACAAGCCTATTAGATAGTATAAACAAGGCAAACAATAGCATCCAAAGAACAAGGCATACCTGAAGGAAAGAAGTAAACTCAGCCACTAAAAGAGGGCCACTCTCCATTGCTAGGGAAGCGAACAAGTGCGCCAACGTGGCTGCCCCCTAAGCATACTCACCAACCTTTGAAAGGTCGGCAAGAAGAGGAAGGACACGGAGGTGCACTATGTCCGTCTTTGAACCTAGTAGAAGACGGGTCAGAAAGAAGAGGATGAAGTATAGAAAGTCGATGTCAGCCTGAACGGTGCCCTTCTCGCCAACTGGGTGGCCCTTCACGCGCTCTGTCAATGCATGAAGGGTCGACTTCTCCACACTCACTTTGCCTAAACAGAGCAGGTTCCCAACATCTGTGCGTGCCATGACATGCAGTCCATCAGGGCAGTGAGGGACCGGCTCACCCAAGAAGTCCCACACCATGGCTAAGTAATCACGGTAGGTCTTGCTAGTAATGACACGACCATGCACATGAAGTCCCGTGATCCATGCAACATCCTCCATAGTAGGCAACATATGCCCCCAGGGGAAGAGAAAGGAATGGGAAGTGGAATCCCATCTCTCTCTCAATGCTGGATTAGAGGGAGGTCCTCGTAGATGGCAGAACAATTGAATAATGAGCTGAAGCTCATTTCATCCAGTCTCACCTTCTGACATCCCTACAACCCCCTGATAGGCATGGTAAACCATCTCCCAAGAAATCTGAGACTTGATCTTTCCTTGGACAACATAGATATTTTATGGGTTAGAGGCAGTTATAACAAAGCAATTCTAGAAATAAACAAGCATTGAATATTGTGACTTTCGTGGGCGGATGGAGGGTAGGAGGGTCTGACAATGACGGATTGGCCGAGTTAGAGGCACCACCGCAGCCAATCCGGGTCCTCTTCGTCATCTGCAAATTTTTCAAGTGTTAGAGTCAAAAGAAAGCTGAAAATAGGAAGAAAAGTGTGCTGCCCCCCAGGTGCCCCATTAACAAGGCGCTTGGGGGAAGCACCCCTTTGATGGGGTGCCAGGCAGAGCTCAGTACCCCATCAAGGGGGCACTAGGGGACCAGCCCCCTTCTCTCTCCTCACATCAATCCAGATCGACTCCGAAATGATCTGATCCCTTCCTCACAAACGAGCAAAACAGAGAAATCTACAAGTTTGTAGTTGAAGAAAGCTTACTTTGACAACACCACAACACGTTGCACATGTTGGAACAGCTATGCTCAGTTGAAAATTGTAAAAAGGCTTGTGATAAAATGATGAAAGGAGAGCCAGGGGGAATATCTCTTCGTCAAATTTTTATAAACTCAAAAAAAAACACAGTTTCAAGTCATATCTCTTATAAAAAGTTTGATTAACTTGCAAAAGTTGCCGATTACATTTTGTAGCATAATACATATGCTACTAACACTGACAGGTCCTAGACTCAGCTAGAAAGGAAAGTTCTACATTGACCAATCCTAGAAGAAAAATTTTGCATCACACAACAATGACTGGACCTAGATACAACTGGGAGAGAAAGTAAAATCATAGAGAAGACTACAAGACATCAACCACAATGCTTTCTTAATTTTGCTATATAACGACTCTTCCAGACTTCATCTTCTTCCACATTTGCACTCAGAGGGAAACTCTTGCTGATTCTCCACATGGCAAGGATACTCTGGCATTCTTCATCATCAGCTGTAGTGTCCAATTGCCTGTCTTTAATAGATAGGATATGAGAAATACAAGGAACTTTGAGCCATAGATGACCCAACTATAGGAAGCACCAATGAGGGTTGTAGATGATAAAAGAAGAACTGGTAATTAGGCAAAGATCCACTCCAGGGGTAGGAGAAGCACATCCTGACACATGATTGCCTTGGTAAGATGAACAAACCCTGCACAACTCATAGCCAAAAAATATTAACGCCAGTTGACTTGGGTCTTCACCGAGAGGCACTTATTGACTACTTTGTAATCCATATGAAGATGATTCATAATAGGTTGCAGAGGACTACGAGCAAAAGGTTGAGAGGCAGTGGCCGGCCCAAAGCACACATCAAACTTGAAGTGCCATTCCGCTCAACACATGAATAACAAGATACTGCCAAACATAGGCCTACCAACACTCACAGAAGTCGTACCGTCATAAATATAGATCAACACAGAAGGGGCTATGCATTCATTGGCCCAAATACCTTGAATACAGGAAAGACATGTAGGGTCGATCTATCCGTCTTTGCATGGGTAAAGAAGCATAGAAGCTAGCCACACCCTTGGCACTAGGCAACAACAAGTCAACATTGTCACCAGCTCCCTAAATAACACCAATGGACCAGTCTTCTAGTGCCTCAGTATCAATGTGCCTACCCACTAGAGAGATCTAGCCTCCGCCATTGTCATAAAGCCATAAAGAAAGTCAAGCCCTGTAACTAGGCTAGAAGGGACAAACATAGCCTGACAATAATTAGGCATACAATGCAGCCCCAGAAAAAGCTCCACTTCCTCCAAAAGGATGGTGCACTAAAAAAAGTCAAATACAAATGTATGCGTGTCAAGTTGCCACATTTCAAGGAGAGCACCAGCCATAGAAAAATCCCAGAAATATTTAACGAGGTGATTAGCATGGACCAAGATGTGGGACAACCCCCATTCACTTAGTATAGCCCGAACATGAATATTAATGGCAGCCATCAATCAGGCCATCCATAGCATTTGCCCATAGCGTTGAGCAATGGGAAAGAAGGGAAGATCCTATGGAGCAACAACATGATCAGACAAAGAAAAGAAGAAGAACCTCGAGGAGGAATAAGAAGTACATTACCACCCCCATGGCCACCCAATTCCGAATGTGACAAGGAACTTCATAAAACCTCTTCATCTCTGCCAGGTGAATCAAGTGGGATGAAGACGCCATGAAACTCCAAAAGAGGAAGCCTCTTGTATTTAATAAGTGCAAAGAAGGAAGAAGGGGGGACCCCCCTCTTATAGACCCCCAAAATAGCATTGGGAAGGAGCAAGAATAAGCAGCCATGCGGAGGTTGCAGGTGCCCCACTAGTGCCCCATCAGTAGGGTGCCTAACACCTTATAACTAGGGCACCAGGCAGAAAACCCAGAAACCCCAGTTTATTTCTCGCACCGCGCATATAATAAATGTTGAAGACCTAGTAGACACGCCAAATTGGCCTGATTCGGAGCCCCAAACTCTTATTCCATGGGCAATATCTTTTATTTGACCATTATCTGATCCAGATTACCTCATGGATATGAGCTAAGGACATTGGTGGAGCCCCCTTGTTAGTTGAGAATGGACCGATGATTTCCAAAATATTGCCGTAACCTTCAAGCGAGAGCCGCGCGTAAACTGTAAAAACTAGAAGCCTGCTCGATGACCGACCTTGAATGGTCCATAATTGAAGGTCTCGGGAGTCCCGCATGTGTTCCGTAACATTCAGGGTTTCCGGGAAGTCATTTCTGTAGGCATCGGTCAATGACGGCTTTCGTTACGGCTTTTTCGATCTGTACTGACACGGCTATCCCGGACCACGCGTTAAGCCTTTCCGGTCATCACCGGGTCTTTTCGGGTCATCTGGGTGGATTCTAGCCATATATTTTCATCAATCATGGCCATACGTCCGGTTCGGTCAATTTTAGGGTTTCCCGGCTTTTCCGAGTTTCGGTTCACGTTTACCGGGTTAATCTCAGATTTTTTGATGATTTTGGGTTTTTTGATCGTACCGGACTTGTTCGTTCATCATTTTAAGTCATCCCAAGTTGACCCGAGATTTCTTGATCGGAACCGTGCTCTTTCGGATCTTCGCCACGGGTTTTGGCTTTCCGCGAGATGGTAAACCGGTAGAAAGCCCCGTGCGAACATCTCGGGAGTCATGCCGGGTGGTTTACCGACTTGAGGAGGTGCGGTTGAAAGCCCTCTTTCCAACGCGACAAACAGGAGCCGAATCAGACATCCCGTTTGCAAGATACGGCTCGTGGAACACGCACGCAGGAGAGAGTCTACCGCGCCCCCGCTCCCCTTGAAAGGGGAAGGCGTGCCTTGCGCGCCCTCAACCTGAGGGCGCGCCCTGCGCGCCCTCAAACCGGGGGCACGTCCTGCGCGCCCCCGGTTCCTTTGAAAAGAGGGGGCGCGGTCAGTTTCTTTAAATCGCAAATTACCCCGATTAGCACCTTCTAAAACCTGATTTTTGGAAGGTTTCCGGCGTTGATTTTCGATTATTTGTACCGCGCTCCCGGTTCGGGGGCGCATTACGTATGTCAAGTCGAATTTTAGCAATTTACGAAAGAATCCGTCGATTTTTAGCAGTGAGACGCGTAACGTGCCCCTGCTTCCTTTGAAACAGGGGGGCGCGCAGACCGCGCCCCCGAAGTGGGGGCGCGCCCTCCGCGCCCTCGTCTCCTTTGAAAAGCGGGGGCGCGGTCGGTCCAGTTTCCATTTTTTGCACCGACTTCCTTCCCCTATAAATTGAGGGCCATTCTCAACGACCCAAAGTTAACCCCCCGGTGCCTAGCTCGTCCAAAGGTCGTCCAACCTCTTCTCCAAAGCCGTCTCGACGTCCAAAGGCGATCCGACATTGAGAGATGGATCCCGAAGTGAAGGAGAAGGGTCGATCCGGGCGTTCTGCATCAACCATATTCATCGACTTCTGCAGAAAATCCGGGACTTTTTCTGTAAAAGTCTTAAACATAGAAGATGTTCACCTCTTCGTCCTATTTCATCTCCAACTGACGGCACACAATTCAGACTTGCCGTTTGTTCTTGGCAATTGCTACACCAAGGGCGCGCATCCAGGTTCTGTTTTCTATATCCGCCCACTTTCATAATTTTTACAGACTTCTACAAGAGGATTTCGGAGAAATCATCAACATAGGAACTCTTCCTCTATGAGTTCTCTGTCTTCTCCAATAAACTTCACTCGATTCTGACATTGGGGTCGTCTGTAGCATCCTCTTCACCAAAGTCACGCCAGAAGGGTACAAAGGCTACCCGAACCGGCCTTCTTCAACCAACTCAGCTTCAACTCAAGCCGATCCATTCCATAAGCTTTCTCAACTCCCTTAACTCAGTTTATTTATTGTTTTAAATAATCTTTTAGTTCATTTACATCATTTTTACATAATAAAAAATACACAAAAAAGGGGTTAGGACTCACCCCGAAGCCGGTGAGTCCAATTCCAATTGCTTCTTTCTCATATTCTCTCTACAGTTACTACACTTTCCATAGTTCTAATCATTTTATTTCACTTGGTTTATTGTTCTAGTTGCTCAGGTTGATCAAGCTAGCATCAGTTGGAGACTCTTCTTCATCGGCCGGCCGAAGATGAAGAAGGTTGAACTCACATCCCAATCTCCCACGCTAAGGTACACGGTCAAATCAACTCATCTCTTTTTCTTTTTTTTATTCCATAAAGTGGAGCCCACCGCTCCTGGTGACCACCTTTCTTTTTATTCATGTTCTAATATAATTCACTCCTCACTTTCCTCCCACATGACCCGAACCGTCTCCAGTGCTCGAGCGACGCCGTGAGATGAAAGTTCGGGGATCAATGTGAGTGTGGGACCGAGGTGAGGATATTTTACCGCTTTCCAAGTGTTTTCAATTCACTCCCCTTTTTTCCCCAATTCCATCTTTCACCTTCTTATCTTGAGGTGCCAATCCGGAACCCGTTTCTGGAGTCGACAGCTTTTTGGTGACCACGATGGGACAACCAATGTATTCAACCGTGCTAGCTTGATTGATTCATGCAACTAGTTGTTTTCCGACTTGGTTCCCGCGTGAACCGGCTTGTCCTTTACCTCTTCCATGTCAATTTACCTTTAAACTTGCTATTTACTCTTCCTTTAAGAATTGTCCCCCATATGGACTTGATTTGATTGTCTTTAATTTCAACCCGGTTCCCGCGTGAACCACTTTTTTTCCTATAAACCGGTTCCCGCGTGAACCACCTTTCTTTTCCAACTCGGTTCCCGCGTGAACCAACTTATTTTCAGATCGGTCCCTGCGTGGACCACCTCTTTACAGCACCTTCAGATTGGCCCCACGTGGCCCTCTTTTCATTTTTGTCATCCTTTACACCGGTTCCCGCGTGAACCACCCATTTCTTCATTAAAACTGGTTCCCGCGTGAACCAACCCCTTTTCTAAACCGGTTCCCGCGTGAACCCATAAACTTTCAGATCGGTCCGCGCGTGGACCACCCTTTTGCACCACTTTAGATTGGCCCCACGTGGCCCTCATTTCCTTTTTCAATCAAACAAATTGGTTCCCGCGTGAACCAACCCCTTTTCTAAACTGGTTCCCGCGTGAACCCATACACTTTCAGATCGGTCCCCGCGTGGACTACCCTTTTGCACCACTTTAGATTGGCCCCACGTGGCCCTCCTTTCCTTTTTCAATCAAACAAACCGGTTCCCGCGTGAACCAACCCCTTTTCTAAATTGGTTTCCGGCGTGAACCCATACACTTTCAGATCGGTCCCCGCTGTAAGCACCTGAAACGGGATATCCGTAGATCTCCCCTTTTCCGGCCCCTACGCTTGCTTTGGGGACTTGGTGGATGGGATGTTAGTGGGTGTGGTCGCCAGGAGCCAAAGGCTCCAAAATATAGTAGAATGAAAAGAAATGAAATGGAGAAATGACCGTCGTACCTTTGGAAGCGGGGAGATTGTTGGGTTCCGACTTCTCCTCTCTCGGCCGGCCGAAAGAAAAGAGCTTAGTGAGTCCTTCGTCTTCGATCCGGTTGGAGCTCCGCCTCAATCGGATTTACCTAAAAGTGTCCATAAGAAAACATAGAAATAAGTGAAAGGTTCATTAGTTCTAATGAAAGCATAGTATCATGCTCAAATTTGAATTCAAACATGCAAAAGGAAAGATACTAACCGGATTGGGACTAAATCCCAACCCCTATTTAGAAGGTTTAGATATGCATGAAAATGCAAATGAGTGGCTCAATATATGTTAAATGACATGTTAATGAGAGTTAAAATGAAAGGGAGGAGTAAAGGATCGATCGAAAAGGTAAATAAACTCAAAAAAATGCAAAACGGGGTCTTCCTCAGCTAGTGCCCCATATATGGGGCGCCTGCTGCAGGTGTCCCCTTGATGGGGCGTGTTGACCAAAGTCAAAGCACCCTATTTATGGGGCACCAGGGACTGGCTTCAGCAGATTTTCTTCCCTTCATCGCGGCGTCGCCTCGGAGTGTAGGAAGACCTCCAAGACAGAAAAAGGACTTCTTCAAGCAGCCAATACCCAAGTGATGCTAATGGAAGAGTGTCTTGGCACTAGATGTAAGGGAAATGGAGTGTAGAGGACCTCAAAGTCGGAGAAAAATCATATTTCTGAAGAAAGAAACTGCAGGTTTTTTGGGGTTTTTGGGAGAGGGTTTTGGATCGGTTTGAAGGCTTATGGGAGGTGTAGATGGCTTAGAAACGTGATGTTGGATGAGCTATAGGGTGGCACGAAGTTGGAACCTCCCCCAAGCTCCAAATGAGGGTCAATTTATAGCCCAAAAGAGGGTACTTTGGCCATTTTCGAAAAGCACTGAAACGCGACATAGCACCCTATATATGGGGCGCCAGCATCATGAGATATGTCAAATCAATAAGACGAGTCACTGCGAGGGGTCAAATCGGCCAGTCAAGTCGATTTGATTTGGTGCCAGGCGCCCTATATACAGGGCGCCTGGTGCCCTATAAGTAGGGCGCCAGGTGCCCTACATATAGGGAGCCAAGTGCCCTATATACAAGGCGCCAGGTGCCCTATATATAGGGCACTTTGACCCTGGTCAACGCCTATCGATCTTCTTCGAAATGCGCCAAAAACTTGATTTTTCCGGAAAACTCGGTTTCCTTGAAAGGTTACTCAAATATTACTCATGAAAACAAGAATTTAAGCTTTTCAACTAGGCCAAAATTGCGTGTCTACACCCGCATGGACCACCCTTTTGCACCACTTTAGATTGGCCCCACGTGGCCCTCCTTTCCTTTTTCAATCAAACAAACCGGTCCCCGCGTGAACCAACCCCTTCTCTAAACCGGTTCCCACGTGAACCCATACACTTTCAGATCGGTCCCCGCGTGGACCACCCCTTTGCACAAATTAGATTGGCCCCACATGGCCTTCCTTTCCTTTTTCCAATCAAATAAACCGGTTCCCGCGTGAACCACTCCTTTTCCTTCAAAAACCGGTTCCCACGTGAACCACCTACCTTTCCAAAAACCCGGCTCCCGTGAGAGCCACTTTATTTTCAAATTGGTCCCCGCGTGGACCATCCTTTTACCTTTACTTCAGATTTGTCCCCACTTGGACACTCCAACACAAGCTGGTTCCCGCGTGAACCACTTTTAGTTGCTCGTTGCTAGTTACTTGTTTACTTTATCATTGCTTGTCTTGATTGCATTCACTTGCTTAATTTAATTAATAGCTTTCATTCATGTTTGCATATTGATTGCTTCTTCTCCTCCTACCCTCCATTTTTAATTTTTGCATTAGCTTTTTCATCGGGTACCGGACTTGCTCTGATCCGTAGGACATTTGAGGCGGGGGCTCTCTCTCCCAACACACCTTAACCCTCCAAACACCTTCTTGGTGGATTCTTACCTCTCTTCTAGGATATTCCTTCCTAGTTGATTTGGTGGTTTCCATCAAGGCCTCCATAAGTCCCCATCCATGGAGTATTCCTCTCTAAACGATTGGGCCGGTTGTACCACTTCCCAAAACCCGAAGAACCCAAGTACCTACTCGTGGTGATTGAGTGACAACCTTAGGTCTTGAAGATTGAAGCAATAGGAACCATACACATTTGAGTGAACAATTGCTAAAAATCTATCTAATCTAAGGTTTCAACCCAAATATTGTCGAGTAGTCATTTTAAAACCTTGTTTGCATAACTTGCCTACTCACTACAATTGAAAACAACCAAAAAAATTTTATTCTTTCAAAACACCAAAAAAAGAAAAAAAAACTCTTTAATTTTGTGTTCAACTTGTTTTTCAAACAACTAAATTGAAACAAAAAATTCAAAAAAAACATAACATAAAAAAACTTCAATTGTGTGCTTTGCTTTCTCTTTTTTTTAACCATCCTTGTAGAAAGATCAACATGATGCCCATGATGCTAAGGTCCGGAAGACACGTCGGGATGTTGGACTACTACGGCCAAGAAGAGGAGTACGAGACGGGCCACTACGAGCTGCAACAACCCATGGTCCAACCATAGGGCCATGTCAACGCCGTCAGGGAGCCAGAAATTCAAAATCCTACTCATCAACCTGCTTCACTTAGTGTGGAGCAACTCCTCCAGGGTCTATCTCTTCATCTAGACCCCGAATCTTTTTCGCTTGTGCAATCCTTGACAAAGGGCAAGATGCCCACCAATCAAGATCCGGTTGAGGGAAATCAAGCCCCCTCACCACCTCAATCAGCAGTCAGGCCCCAAATCATCTCTTCTCCTGGGTAACCCTGCCGTGTCTCTACTCACCCCGTTATGGGGCATTCACATAATACTGTTCCAATTCCTGTTTCCAACCTACCTCTTCCAACTCAATCACCTAAACACTTTGCTCCCGTGGCTCAGGAATCCAGCCTCACCTAGGCATTAATGAAAAAACTCAACCAGATGGATGAGCGCTTTGAAGAAATGAGGCACCGCCTCGATTCTAAAGCCATCCCTGAAATCTCTGTCCCATCCTTCCCAGTTCTACACCTTCCTCCTTTAGAGATACCAGTCTTCCAACATTACAATGGGACTGGTAATCCTTTCAACCATCTAAAGAGATTTCTCTATGACTCCGCGTTCTGGAAAAATGACCGCAAAGCCCTTCCCTTTCTGTTATGTCGGTCATTGGAGGGATCTGCCCTGGACTGGTTCTATTCTCTTGATTCCATTGAGGCAGCAGATTTCGACATTGTCAAGGCGAAGTTTCTATAGAGGTACAAGGATTGGGTGGGGCCAGCTTGCTCGATAACTGATTTAATTGCCAAAAAGATGAGGCCGGATGAGGACTTTGCCAGATTTGCTGATCGATGGAGGGGAATGGCTGAGAGGCTAGTGGATACCATCTCAGAGGGGGAGCAGGTGAGGATGCTCATAGGGAACACCACGCCCAACCTTCGCAACCTCCTAATCATGCACCGCCCAACAACCATGAGTGAGTTGTGTGATAGCGCCCGCTACCTCCAAGCCCACTTTAAGGATGCATCCATGATCAACCCGTTCGACACCAAGCCCCGTAACACTAGAAAGCCTACACCTATAGGGCCCACCACCGAAGGGGTAGTAAACAATGAGAGCATCAATGCCATGAGTAACCAGGGTGGGTATCGCCAAAGCCAATACCGTAACCCACCACCCAATCAACAATATTGCCCAGCTCCTCAACCAGCTCCTCAGCCCCAGCAGCAACTTGCATACAACCGAGCACCACCACAGCAACCCACCTACAACCGAGCACCCTAGCAACCAAATGCCTACAACCGAGCGCCTCAACAACAACATGTCTACAACTGACCCCAACCACAACAACAAGCCTACAACCAAGTGCCACCACCAGCCAACTGACCTTGGAGGGGGGGACCCAAGAGAGAATACTATCCTCAACTACCATTCCCCCTCACCGATATCTTTAATGCATTGATGGCGGAACAACAGTTGGAGCTTCCAAAGGAGAGAGAAGGATGGCCGGCCAATGTTGACACAACCAAGTACTGCGCTTATCATCGGTATCCTGGGCACACGGTGGATGTATGTTTCCAGTTTAAAGACTACATCCATGACCTCAACGATCAGGGGAACATTGACTGGGCACAGATGGGAGAATCTATTCAAGCAATGAAGGCACATCAGAATCAGCCGCAGCGACAACAAGCACAACAGTATCCCCTGGGCATAGTCCAAGATCCGCTCCTGGTACATGCACCTATACAAGCAGCGGCACCAGCACCACCAAACCATCGACTCGGCCTCGTCCACTCCGCCATCAAGGAGTCAACCCACCATTCCCAGGGTTGGCAGGTCGAGGATCAAATCACCTCCATGCCCGCCATACCAACCCCACCTACAAACCGCACCATACTCTCTATACCGTGAGCTGCCCCCAGCCTACAAACTACCCAAACACCACTACCCTCACCAACCATTAACCCTCCATGACGCCTAATCATTAGACCGCCACCAGCCTCCCAACCAGCACCCCAACCATCACCCCAACCTAACCCACCAACCACCATTAATCCTCCGTGGCGTCTAATCATTAGACCTCCACCAACACCCCGACATCACCTAACCTACCGATCCGCCACTTCACAACCCCTCATCATTAGACCATCACCACCAACACCCCAACCATCACCCAACATACCGGCCTCCACCACTCCACGACCCCTCATCATTAGACCGTCACCACCAACACCCCAACCATCACCTAACATACTAGCCTCCACCAATCTACAACCCCTCATCATCCGATCCTCACCACCCCTACCTACCACGGGCTCCTCAACATACCAACCAACCCTACCATCACCATCATCACCACTCCCCCCAACCATGCTGGCACCGGTACTTCGTAGCGGGAGGATGTTCCAAAGGGTCTTCCCCCAGGCCGGGATGCAACCACAAGAATAGGCAGAGGAGGAGGTGGTAGAAGAACCGTTGCCCGGCACGACATATGACCTATTGAAGCACTTAGACAAAATGCTGGCACGGATTTCAATTCTAGAACTGATAAAGAGGTCGAAGAACCATCAGGACATTCTACAACAATACTTGCAGCGGGTCATGGTCAATGAGGACCTCCCACCCGAGAAGATCATTACTGTCCTAACCCCGAGGAGTGAACATCCGGCACTCACATTTACACAGGAGGAGTTGGCACGGCCAGAGATCATAAAGTACACCTTGCGCGTTGCAGTAGTCATCCGAGGCGTGGAGATTAAATTTTGCTTGATTGACACCGGAGCGTCGATAAATGTCATGCTGCCAGAAACATTGCAACTTTGCGGCATCTCCGATGAAGAAATCGAGCCTTCTGCCGTCATGGTGACAGCTTATGACAACTCCCGGAAGCCGACATGAGGGGTGGTTACGTTGGAAGTAGGGCTCGGATCGTGTGCTATCACCGTCGAGTTTCATGTTCTAGAACTGGACCCTACATTTAAAGCTATCTTGGAACGCCCATATCTGGAGGCAATAGGAGCTGTCGCCTCCACTAATCATCAATGTCTGAAGTTCCCATACAAGGGTCAGGTGATTAACATAACCAACATCCCCATTCTAAATGACGTGGATGACCCCTCTTCTGCACTACCAATATCAAAATCTGTCCAGCCGTTGGTTTCAACTACAGAGCTACCTGAGGTCATGGTGTTGACGACGCCTCCAGAAACAGTTGCATGGCGGATGATGAAAGGGATGGGCTATCAGCCAGGAAAGGGGTTGGGAAAGGAGCTGCAGGGGGTTGTGCACCCTATTAAAGTCGTACAAAGACCAAAGAGACACGGGCTTGGCTACGAGCCCAATTTCACTTTGAGGATGGTCTACCGGCTAAAAAAAATGCCATGGACTCCAAAAATTCTTTATCAGAGGGGAGACCATGATGATGGCCGGGGACAAAGAAGAAGAACCAGTCAAGAGGAAGAAGGCACCAGAGCAAGATGAGTAAGTGGACAATCTGAGTTCATCTTTGGCTCGGTTGTTCACAGAGGAGGAAGAACCAGTCGAGGGCAAGTCCATCTATAAACAACTTGTCCACTCGAACCCACCTCCAAACAACATCCTGCGTGAGCCATATCCTACGGTCACGTATTTCAAAATCCTCACTCTATCCCTCTTGGATTCACTTGATGGGCTATCTAGCCCAATTCCCACTTCTGGGCCAAAATGGCCACCTGAACTGATCACCGGGCCTGAGAGCCCATTCAAATCTTCTTACTCCACTGGGCTTCTATGCCCATTCCAATCCAACAACCTTGGGCCCGCGTGCCCACCAGTCGGGCCCACGTGCCCTTTAGATTTATTTTCTTGCTTTGGCCCCGCGTTCCCACCATTCGGGCCCACGTGCCCCTTAGATCTTTTCACTAGCTTTGGGCCTATCTGCCCATTTCTTGTCATCATCGGGCCCGCAAGCCCATTTTTCTCCCATTTGCTTAAGCTTTCTATTTCTGCTCGAGCCCCATCGGCTCATTCTCTTTTTGTTATTGAAAATACCCAAAATACCCAAAAAAATGTCCTCTAGCAAACTCAGTTTTCCATTGAGGAGACGTCTCTGCTTGTCTCGGAGGGTGCTCCCAAGTAGGGACCCCTCTTCACTGACTCACTGATCGATCTACTCTATCCTTCATCCACTGTAGATACCACCTTTCCAATTCCGTCTTCTTTAGGAGTAGTTAGTATAGGAAAGAAGAAAATTCGAGGTAAACGTGTTCCAGAGAGATATCTCCAAAAAATAGCTCAAGAATGCAAGGAATGTGCAAGGCTGCCTAGATTTTTGGAAAATGCTATACAGCTTGACGAAATCCAGTATGAGGATGAGTTCAATGTAGATCATACATTGGGAGTTTACGAGGTTTTATTAGAAAAGGATCCTGATTTCGAGGATGGAATTGAGGACTTGGCTGATGCGTATGCATCTGGACTTAAAAGTTTTGAAGAACCATTAGCCACGGTGGATGAACCGACAAAAGAACTGAATCTTGGAACACCGGAAGATCCCAAGACAATCCTCCTAAGTGCAAACCTCACTCCCACTGAGGAACATAGTTTAATTAAAATTTCGGAAGAATATAAGGACATGTTCGCATAGACATACGAGGACATGCCGGGGTTAAACAACTCGTTAGTTGAACATCGTCTAACTTTGAAACCTAGAGTTACCCCAGTCAAACAAAAATTAAGGAGATTCCACCCTGATGTTGCACTTAAGATGAAAGAAGAGGTCGACAAGTTACATCAAGCAAAATTCATTAAGGTCGTCCTTTATCCGCAATGGGTGGCAAACATAGTCCCTGTCATGAAGAAAGATGGTAGAGTTCGGATCTGTATAGACTTCAGGGACTTGAACCGAGCGTGTCCTAAAGATGACTTTCCTCTACCTCATATTGACATACTAGTTGATAACACTACTGGATTCAAGATGCTATCATTCATGGATGGCTATTATGGATATAACCAAATCCGATTGGCTAAAGAGGACCAGGAGAAGACCTCATTTACTACACCTTGGGGAACCTACTGCTATGTCATCATGCCCTTTGGACTCAAGAATGCTGGTGCTACCTATCCGAGGGCAATAATGGCTATCTTTTATGACATGATGCATACCCTTGTAGAGGTGTACGTGGACGACCTGGTCGTTAAGTCCAAAAGCCGAGAAGATCACCCTGAAGTGTTAAGAAAGGTCTTGCAAAGGGCTAGAGAATATAAATTGAAAATGAACCCAAAGAAATGTATGTTCAGAGTATCCTCAGAAAAATTGTTGGGGTTCATAGTGAGCAAACGGGGCATAGAGATCGACCCAAACAAGGCCAAGGCAATCATTGGTATGCCTCCTCCAAGAAATATGAAAGAACTTAGAGGATTAATCGGGAGGCTACAGTTTGTCCGCCGGTTCATCGCACAACATTTCCAAAGGTGTAAACCTTTCTATGAGTTGACCAAGGCGGGGGCCGAGTTCAAATGGGATTCGAAGTGCCAGGATGCATTTGATGGATTGAAAAGATACCTGGCTAGTCCCCCTATGCTTAGACCACCAGTCCCTGGCAAGCCCTTAGTTCTGTATATCTCAATTTTGGAGAATTCTCTTGGGGCAGTCCTTGCACAAGTGGATGAAGAAGGGAAAGAGAGGGCAACTTACTACTTATCAAAGGTCTTTGATCCATGTGAGTAGAAGTATACTGTAGTAGAGAAGACCTGTGTTGCATTAGTCTGGGTAGTTCAGAAGCTTAAACACTATTTCTTAGCTCATGAGGTCAATCTTATTGCCCGCATCAATCCCATCAAATTCCTTCTCGAGAAAACTGTTCTAACTGATCGGTTAGGTCGTTGGCAGAGCTTCCTTTCCCAGTTTGATATCACTTATGTCCCCCAGAAGGCAATTAAGGGCTATGCCATTGCCGAACACCTAGCCCACCACCCTATACCCCTCTTTGACCCGGTCCAGTCGGAGCTCCGGATGATGAACTAATGTTGATCCGATCTTCCCACCTTTGGACATTATATTTTGACGGGGCTCTGAATTCACACGGTAAGGGAATAGGAATCGTCCTTCTATCACCCGAGGGTGTCACCATTCCACAGGCATTTCAGCTTGACTTCCCAAAGAACCAACAATATAGCCGAATACGAAGCCTTGCCGGCCGGCTGGAGGCCGCTCATTTCTATGGTGCCACGGAATTGAGGGTGATAGGTGATAGCCAACTAATCCTTCACCAAGTCCTAACCAAATACCAAACTTCTCATCCAAACCTCAAACCTTACCAAGAACTCACCTCTTGCTACATCAAACTCTTTTCCAAACTCACTTTTGTCCATGTTCCTCGAGCTCAGAACATCCTTGCTGATGCCCTTGCCTCCTTAGCTTCATCTCTATCAGTCCCTCTAGGTAGACAGGAGCGGGCTATCCATGTCCATAGAAGGTCGATGCCGGCGATTAAGGATGGTCGATTTTTGAAGATTAAGGAGAGATTTGGCAGGAAGGAATATTTAGAGCAGAAAGAGGAAGTTTCTCTAATCGAGTTGGAAAAGTTAGATGAAGGTGAGAGGCCTTGGTTTGATGAGATTGCAAGGTATTGTCAAGATCAGTCGTATCCACCTGGATCAAATGCAAAAGAAAAGAAGGCCATCAGGAGAGTATCCCAGAGGTATACCATCCTAGGAGGGGTTCTCTACAAGAGGAGCCTGAGCAGAATTTTGTTGAGATGCGTTGATGAAGAAGAGGCAGAATTGGTGCTTAAGGAAGCACATTCCGGGGTCTGTGGGGGCCATGTCAATACTCAAGCTCTTGCCAAGAAAATCATCAGGCAGGGGTATTATTGGCCAACCCTAGAAGAGGATTGCTCCATCTTTGTCCGGCACTGTCATTCTTGCCAACTCCATGCCGACAAGATCCATTCTCCCGCATCTTCCCTTCATCCGATTCATGCCCCATGGCCCTTCGCCATGTGGGCTTTCGACATCATTGGCCCTCTAAGTGATCTTAACTCTGAAATCCATTCCAAATCATTCATCCTGATGGCAATAGAGTACTTCACCAAGTGGGCAGAAGCGGAAGCATTCTTGGAGATCAAGGCGTCAACACTGTGCTCCTTCATCAAACGCAACATCATCGCCATGTTCGGGATACCCAGCGACATTATCACTGACAACGGACCGCAATTTCTCTCTAAAGATCTGCATGATCTTTGCAACAGGTACCGCATTGCATTGCATCATTCATCTCCTTATTACCCGCAAGGCAATGGTCAAGCAGAAGCCACCAACCAAACTTTAATTAAAATCATCAAGAAAACCTGTAAGTCTAGCAAGTTCACAGACCGGCCAGATAAGCTTGTAGATGCCCTATGGGCTTATCGTACTTCTGTACGGACCCCCACTGGTCAAACCCCATATGCTCTTGCATATGGGATGGAAGCGGTGGTCCCGTACGAAGTAATCCTTCCATCACTCCGAGTTCAATTCGATAGGGACATCCTTGTCGATGAGAGGCGAGAATCTCTCCTTGCACAACTTGAACTCCTAGATGAAAGAAGGTTGGCCGCCTCTGAGCATGCCCGGACTTATCAGAACCGATTGAAAAGATTTTATCAAAAGAGGGTGGTAGAGATAAAGTTTGAAATCGGTGAGATGGTAGTCAAACGTATATTCGTTAAGCCGGGTGGTCCCCGCTCCAAGTTGCAACCTAACTGGGAAGGGCCTTTTGTTATAACTGAAAAATATCCAGGTAATGCATATGAGCTAACCAATGCCGATGGAGAAAAATTTAACCATCCATGGAACAACGTCTACCTCAAAAAATATTTTCCTTAGAAAAGAAAATGGAGAATTTCTTGTATGATATCAAGTCATCGATCCAAGAGTGTTAGCTAGAAGTCAAGGGTAGACTCCCTGCACACACAGCACCTCCCGATCCCAGAATCTAGATATCCCAACACTCGAGAGAGGCAAGGCAGAACCCTAAAGGCGGAAGGGAAACCTTACCCTATTCTCTTCTATTCGGTCCAAGATAGGTGAAGGGGACTAGAGGTGGATAGTATCGAAAATGCCCGCCACCTTAGTAGGAGGCCGTCTCATAGGGTGCAAAAGGGTACCAAAAGATGGGCAATGAACCCCACAGGTTTAAACAAATATGGGCCTGTCTGAATGAGTACCCGGAAGAGTAGAAAATGAAGAAAAGGCACCAAAAGATGGGCAATGACCCCATAGGTCAAAGACTTGTCTAAGTGAGTGTCACATGTAGAAAAGACCCGAAGAGGCCGAACCCCAACGGGCAATTTGGGCATGAGTAGAGAAACCCTCCTCAACACCCCAAAGCCTATCAAAGACTTCCTTTATTATTCTTCCATCTTAAAACCCTAGGGTAGGGTAAACTATCTAAACTCAGGAGGAATCCAAACCGATCAAGAGAAGAGGGCAAGAAAGATTCTGGGTAGGGGACCTTATTTTCACGTGGTGTTTATCGCTTAAATCTTGATTAACACTCAAAGATCGATGAATTGTTTCAATACCGGCACATTCTCCACAAAAATCCAAAAAAAAATGAATGTTTTCAAAAAAAAACCAAAATAAATCAAATATTTTCAAAAATTCAAAAAAAATGAATATTTTCAAAAATACAATATCTTCAAAAAAATTGAATACTTTCCAAAAAAACTAAAAAAAATGCATCATCTAACTTGGCATAACCTTGATTTTTGCCTTTGCTAGCATTCATGTTTATCTTTATGTCTTGCATGTTTCATTTCCGCATTGTATATTTACCTTCATTATCACCCCATTAAGAGGGCTCCTCCCTTTGACCTAAGTCAAAGTTGGCCATAATAGGCAAAAGGGTGTGTCGTTGTGAAGATCTAATTCTCTTTTATCAAGTGTTTTCAGGGACTTTAAAATAAGAGGAGAAGGTTCTCTCAACGACAGGTAAGTTCTCTTAACCATTTCATTTTGGTCATTTAGGTTATTACACCTTGTTAAGAAGGCCCCTCTCTTTGACTTAAGTCAAGGCAAACAACAATAGGCAAAGAGATAAGCCATGGTGAAGATTTATTCCCCTTCATTAAGTGTTTCAGGATTCTAAGATCAAGAAGGGAGTAACTCTCGCCATAGCAGGTAAGCTCTCTTAACTTTTACATTGCTTATCTTTTCAATTATTTTGTTCATATTACCTTGTTAATAAGGCTACCCCCCTTGACATGTAAGCAATGCAAGATGACAATAGGCAAGGGGGTAAGCCATAGAGCAGATATAACCCCTTTATTAAGTATTTCAAAAAAAAACACGAGTCAAGGAGGGGGAAATCTTGCCAACAAGAAGAACAGTGCAGGTGACTCTGGAAAGAATAGATAAATATCTGATTACACCATCAAGTGCTGCAACAAGGGAACGACCACTTGGAGGAGGCATGGAAGCCATGCCCACGAATGCCACCACAACTACCTCATTCCGGCGACGCTCTGAAGAAGTGGCCAAGAACATGGTGGCACCACTCGAATTGCTCGCAGAAATGGAAGAATGGACATGGGAAACCCCCATAACTTGCCGACTAGCATATATGTCGTTAGTCGTGTATTATTATCTTATGCATTATTTGTTGAAGACCATGAGTACGGAGAAGACTTGACCCGAGATCCCCTTCATCAAAATCTACGACGGTCGGGTCATCTCTGATGCTCACGGATAAGCCAAAGTTGTGCTGTGAGGGACGATGGTTCCTGAATGGGTATCTTGACCACATAGACAATCTATATCTTCAACTATTTGTTATAAAAGTTTTGTCTTGTTTTATTGAGCCCAGCATGCATCATGTAGCGTTAATTGCATTACAATTTTGTTTTATCATTGCATACATCCTTTTAAAAGTTTCACCTTCTCACCCTCTTATATCATAATTCCGATCATTCTGAATCCTACCGTGTTCTCTAATCCCACCATGATCTCTAGTCCCACCAACCTCTCTAATATCCCACCGTGTCTATTAATCCCACCGTGTTCGGTAATCACTTTGTGCCCTCAAAATTTTCTTTTCTTTTCACCACTATGGCCATTGCAACTTCTTTGCTACTCATCCCACCGTGGCAGCCAATTCGTCCCGCCAAGGACCTTCTATTTGATCGGAACTTGCACCGTCACTATCTTCACGGTCTATGTTTAAACATTTGCCTTTCGGAATCTGAGATCATTCCATTTCGAATCAAATCTTGTCTCTTGGAAAACTTAAATGAATCTGAGAGCCTGAATATGCTCGATTGGTATTCTTTTACTTTTTCAAAACAAATCTCTTTTTAAACTTTAACCCATTACAGTACAGGAACACCACAAAGATCGGGTTACCAACTGATGATGAACCTACGAACCCATGTTTCAGGGACTCCCCACCGCGTTGGGGGTTGGCTATTCTTCTCTCATGCCAATGGCACATCTCTTACCAATCGAACATAGGAAGACTTCATGAAACATGGCGGTTAACCAGGAGACTTGAGAAGATTCGTCTTGCTAAATCTGGTCGATAAGCGTGTCTCTATCTACACCTTGATGCCACCTTTTCAATCCATCACCATTTCACTCCACTACATTCCACTACGATCCACCTCGCTTCGCTATGCTTTCTCTACGTTTCACTCCGCTCCGCTACATTCCATTCCCTTGCAAAGCCGACATCAAGGCGAAGCAAGCTGTAGACACGCCAAATTGGCCTGATTCGGAGCCCCAAACTCTTATTCCATGGGCAATATCTTTTATTTGATCGTTATATGATCTGGATTACCTCGTGGACATGAGCTAAGGACATTGGTGGAGCCCCCTTGTTAGTTGAGAATGGACCGATGATTTCCGAAATATTGCCGTAACCTTCAAGTGAGAGCCGCGCATGAACTGTAAAAACACGAAGCCTGCTCGATGACCGACCTTGAATGGTCCATAATTGAAGGTCTCAGGAGTCCCGCATGTGTTCCGTAACATTCAGCGTTTCCGGGAAGTCATTTCAGTAGGCGTCGGTCAATGATGGCTTTCGTTATGGCTTTTTCGATCTGTACTGACACGGCTATCCCGGACCACGCGTTAAGCCTTTCCGGTCATCACCGGGTCTTTTCGGGTCATCCGGGTCGATTCTAGCCGTATATTTTCATCAATCATGGCCATACGTCCGGTTCGGTCAATTTTAGGGTTTCCCGGCTTTTCCGAGTTTCGGTTCACGTTTACCGGGTTAATCTCAGATTTTTCGATGATTTCGGGTTTTCCGATCGTACCAGACTTGTTCGGTCATCATTTTAAGTCATCCCGAGTTGACCCGAGATTTCTCGATCGGAACCGTGCTCTTTCGGATCTTCGCCACGGGTTTTGGCTTTCCGCGAGAGGGTAAACCAGTAGAAAGCCCCGTGCGAACATCTCGGGAGTCATGCCGGTTGGTTTACCGACTTGAGGAGGTGCGGTTGAAAGCCCTCTTTCCAACGCGACAAACGGGAGCCGACTCGGACACCCCGTTTGCAAGATATGGCTCGCGGAACACGCGCGCAGGAGAGAGAGTCTACCGCGCCCCCGCTCCCCTTGAAAGGGGAAGGCGCGCCCTGCGCGCCCTCAACCCGAGGGCGCGCCCTGCGCGCCCTCAAACTGAGGGCACGTCCTGCACGCCCCCGGTTCCTTTGAAAAGCGGGGGCGCGGTCAGTTTATTTAAATCACAAATTACCCCGATTTGCACCTTCTAAAACCTGATTTTTGGAAGGTTTCCAGCGTTGATTTTCGATTATTTGTACCGCGCCCCCGGTTCGGGGGCGCGTTACGTATGTCAAGTCGATTTTTAGCAATTTTCAGAAGATTCCATCGATTTTTAGCAGTGAGACGCGTAATGCGCCCCCGCTTCCTTTGAAAAAGGGGGGCGCGCAGACTGCGCCCCCGAAGTGGGGGCACACCCTGCGCGCCCTTGGTTTGAGGGCGCGCCCTCGTCTCCTTTGAAAAGCGGGGGCGCGGTCGGTCCAGTTTCCATTTTTTGCACCGGCTACCTTCCCCTATAAATTGAGGGCCATTCTCAACGACCCAAGGTTAACCCCCCGGTGCCTAGCTCATCCAAAGGTCATCCAAGCTCTTCTCCAAAGCCGTCTCGACGTCTAAAGGCGATCCGACATTGAGAGATCGATCCCGAAGTGAAGAAGAAGGCTCGATCCGGGCGTTCTGCATCAACCATATTCATCGACTTCTGCAGAAAATCCGGGACTTCTTCTGAAAAAGTATTAAACATAGAAGATGTTCACCTCTTCGTCCTCTTTCATCTCCAACTGACGGCACTCCATTCAAACTTTCCGTTTGTTCGTGGCAATTGCTACACCAAGGGCGCGCATCCAGGTTCTGTTTTCTATATCCGCCCACTTTCATAATTTTTACAGACTTCTACAGGAGGATTTCGGAGAAATCATCAACATAGGAACTCTTCCTCTATGAGTTCTATGTCTTCTCCAATAAACGTCACTCAATTCTGACATTGGGGTCGTCTGTAGCATCCTCTTCACCAAAGTCACGCCAGAAGGGTACAAAGGCTACCCGAACCGGCCTTCTTCAACCAACTCGGCTTCAACTCAAGCTGATCCATTCCATAAGCTTTCTCAACTCCCTTAACTCAGTTTATTTATTGTTTTAAATAATATTTTAGTTCATTTACATTATTTTTACATAATCAAAAATACACAAAAAAGGGGTTAGGACTCACCCCGAAGCCGATGAGTCCAATTCCAATTGCTTCTTTCTCATATTCTCTCTACAATTACTACACTTCCCATAGTTCTAATCATTTTATTTCACTTGGTTTATTGTTCTAGTTGCTCAGGTTGATCAAGCTAGCATCGGTTGGAGACTCTTTTTCATCGGCCGGCCGAACTCACATCCCAATCTCCCACGCTAAGGTACACGGTCAAATCAACTCATATCTTTTTAATTTTTTTTATTCCATAAAGCGGAGCCCGTGGCTCCTGGCGACCACCTTTCTTTTTATTCATGTTATAAGATAATTCACTCCTCACTCTCCTCCCACATGACCCGAACCATCTCCGGTGCTCGAGCGATGCCGAGAGATGAAAGTTCGGGGATCAATGTGAGTGTGGGACCGAGGTGAGGACATTTTACCACTTTCCGAGTGTTTTCAATTCACTCCCCTTTTTTCCCCAATTCCATCTTTCACCTTCTTATCTTGAGGTGCCGATCTGGAACCCGTTTATGGAGTCGACAGACCTTAAGTCTAAAAGAGAATGAGCTTGAGAACCCCTTCAACAAAATTAGTGAGGGCTCAATCGTTCCTAGGCTTACAGGTAGGCCAAAATTTGAATGCATGGGAACGACGGTTTCTTCACAGAAGTCCTGACTTGTTGTGTTCAACCTATATCTTCAACTATTTTCTTATGCTTATTTGTATTTTTTTAAACCCAGCATGCATCATACATCATCATGCATCATCCAACCGTAACCATTCTCCGCTTTAGTCCCACCATAATCCTTTTAAAGCCCCTATAGGAGGTCTTGATTAGTTTACACCATATATTAACGATAGCTTCATCGAAACAAGAAATTATTCCATTCCGAGCTAAAATGGTACTTCTAAAATGGTACTTCTGAGTAAGCCTTATGAATTTGAAGAACCCAACCCTAGTCTATTGACTATCTCTTCTTTACTTTTCGCAATTTGTTTTTCAATACATTTCTACTGAGTCTGACACACCTCACAATTCGGGTCCTAGCCGATAACAAGTCTCCCCCACATGGGATTTTAGTTATTTACTTTCAGAACTGCTCAAGCAGTGAAAAGATTTCAATAAGATAAAAGGTAATCTCAGAATCCGGTAAATTTTTATTCCGCTCAACTAGACCAATGGGGGCATGCCTAAATCTACTCCTTAGCGTCACCTTTTCAGTCCATTACCACTTCATTATGCTACAACTCACTATGCTTTGCTGCGTTCGCCTATGCTTTATTCACGTCACTCCCCTACAAAGTCGATGCCAAGGTGAGGCAAGCTGTAGACACCCAATTTCGGCCTAGTTGGAGAGTTTAAATTCTTGTTTTCATGAAGTATTCTTAAGTACCCTTCCAAGGAAATCGAATTTTTCAAAAAAATCAAACTTTTTAACGCATTCGAAACTAGACTGGGAGGCGCTTTGACTAAGGTATGTTAGAAATGTATGCCCTACAAGCCAATCATATATGATATGATTCGACATTTTTAGGAATATCTCATTTAATTGAATAGGCAAAACTTCGTTACTAGCTTTTATTAGAAGCGTATATCGTAATGAAGTCCTTGATCACATGCAATGATGATTGAATCATGATGAGATCATGATAATGAGATCGATCATCTAGAGGTATGTGATCTAAATGTTCCTAGACATAGGATCCTTGAGACGGGATATCAAGAATCCGGATGACTAGTGTGTGTGATGTCTTCTCATATGATGAGAATGATCAATCTCATTGATCATAAGAACGATCTCATTGGTCATCAGTGTGGGGACACTGAGATACACATACAGGTGCTCATTAGTGGAATGAGTTCACTGAACTGACCAATTTTGGAAAACCTGATCGGTATCTTACCGAACTGTCTATCAGGTTCTTCTTACTTCTCAATAGCACGGTTGGATCTTTGACCTGAGTCGCCAAATATGTCTTGCCAGGTATACTATGTACTTTGACTATTGACTGATGGATCACTTATTATTGTGGTCCTATATAGTTAATGGATTGGGTATAAGGGAAACCTGGTGGAGGCAATTGAGCGGACAATAGGGGATCATTCACTATCGGTAGGAGAGAGAGAATTTCCTATGGATAGTACTCTAAATCCTTGACCAAGGTAGATAGGATAATTGGAAAAGGAGTTTTCCAGCTGATCCATTCCTGAGTACAAGATTTCATAGAGTTGGAATACTTAGGGGTTGACAGTCAGTGCCGAACCCCTGACCGACCAGGACATTGTATGAACGAGGACTTAAATCCGTGTGGTAATTGATGATGGAAATGCTCAATGGATATTATTTAACTCCCCAAAGTTATTTGGGATCATAGGATGTGGCTTGTACCCTTTATGATCAGAAAGCCGTAAAAACTATTATCGGATAACGGTTTTGATTTAATTTAAAGGAATTGTTCTTTTAAATTAATTAAGGCTTCAACCAAATTGACTATTGGGCCTAGTGGGTCACACACAATAGATCTGGTCAATAAGATGAGGGCATGGACGCAATTTTATAGAAGTTTTGGATTTTTGTGAAAAATTCCATCTTCTATATATAAATGGCTTATGAAGCCAAACCCTAACAAGCCATAGGGCTGGAGCACGTCCCAAGCATCCTCTCTTTCTCCTCTCTCCTCTTGAAGGTGATCTTCCATGGTCAAGCTTGGATCCAAAAAGTTTCTGGAGGCCCGAAGGAAGAGAGAACTCGTCTATTGAAGCAGATCGTATGGATACTGCTAGAGACCGGACACTTGAACGGTTTTAAGCAAGTAGGAATGTCCTCTCTTCATCCATGGTGAGTGATTTTAGAAATCCCATGAGGTACTCTCGTTTTACTTCATGTTCGGTTCCCGGTTTTACTTGTTCGGCATCGATCAAGGCAAAGATCATGGCTTTATGTAATCAAAATTTTTCCGCTATAATGTGTTGATTCCTTACATTGGTATCAGAGCTAGGTTGAGGCCTTGGTCGAAGTTGAATCGTAATTGGCTTGATTTGATGTGATTTCTTGCTTTCCTGAAACTGTATACAGAACAGTTTTGATTTGATCATCACAGTTCGTATGAGATACCAAACTGTGGGTGGTTAGTTTCAATCGATTCTCGTGGATGAGATATTTCTAATGCTTCAAACCTCATAAATTTTGGCCATCCGGAGAGTCCGGAATGAGTTCGAAAAGTTGCTAAGTTGATCATATCCGAATATCCGGCCGAAATTAGGGGAGTTGATGAACTTACCTATTTGGACTCAAATACCTCTGTCTAATGACGTATAAATATAGTAAATTTAATTTCCTAGAGTTTTATTAAGTTATTGGACACTCAACGGCCCTTGGAGGTGCCGGATTTGAGAGGTATTTGTAGTTTGGGTTAATTGCGGCCGTGAAAACTTCCTCCGTAAACTTCACGTTGTATAGAATTTTTCATGTGATGAAACTCCTATAAATTGAATCCTTATTCTTTAAGGATTCCAACACATATTTTTTCAGATTTTTTGGACTCCGTTTGACCCCCCAAATATGGCCCGAAAGTTGGGCGTTCTCTAGGGTTTCCGCATAATCCGCCCCGCTCTTATCGGGCGAAGAAGACGGAGAGTATGGATCGGATCTGGACCCGCCAACACGCGGGGGTATGTGGCGGAAGCACAGCGCGCCGGGTGGGGGTACACGGCCTCACCGCGTTGGCCCCGGGGGCACGCGGCGGCGCACGCGGTCGCTGGCGGGTTGGCGCAGCCGCGGGGGGTCGTGGCCAGCGGCGATTGGCCGGCGCAATGCGCCGCCCGTTATATAATTTGAAAATGATTTTTTAATTGTTTAAAATTCATTTTTGTTCTGAAAATTTTCCATAAAATTATAGAAAAATTTTGAAAAATTGTATAATTTATTTAATGAGTTATTAAAGTGTTTAATGACTTATTAAATAAAGTTTTACTATTTTGTCATTGAATTCTACTATTTTGATTTTGAAATTGTTTTAAGAACAAAATTAATGAAATTAATGATTATATAAGTTTTGATAAATTATTTAATAGGTTTATAAAATGTTTATGAACCTGTTAAATAGTTTTGGATTTTGGTTGTCATAGAATCATTTTATAAATGATTTTAAAATTATTTTAAAATATTTATTGATTAAATTAGTCTTCAAATAAATTCTTAAAAATATGAGTTTGAAGAATTATGATTTGGACATTAATTTAATGCTTTGAGAAATTTTGGAAAAGTATGAATCATCTGAATATTTTATATTGCTTGTCTTATGCATGAAAATTGTTTATATGTGCATGTCATGTTATTTATTTTATGAAAATTCGACAAGCATGAAATTTGGAATTTCAAAATTACAGTATATAATATTATGATGATATATATGATATATCTCATATAATTATCACGTATGCGCTCTATGTTCATGTGATAAATGTTGGTGTGTGTATGGAGGTGATCATGGACTTAAATATGCTTTGCTTTTGATTGCTTGGTTAATTAAGTTGGTTATGTTATTAAATGGGGCCTGCGTGTGCCTCCTCTCTCTCTATACAATCTGATTGTACATTCTACCTCCTCCCATTTGTGCACTCCCCTTGGTTAAAACCAAGGTTTCTTATTATGAGTTGTATATTTGTGGGTCTGTGTACCCTTTAGCTGCTTGTAATGGTTAGAAGCCGGCTCGTGGTAGAATGGAGAGCGGGACCACTTGTTGGAGAAGCACCCTTCTGAAGTGGGAGCATGCCAACTCAAGCTTCTGAAGCAAGGAATTGCACCTATAGGGGTGCCTTAGGTGTATGTTTAGGGTTAAGTCCATGATCACCTATGTTTTAATGCATATTTGATATGTGGTGTGTGCTACAGATTATACCTTAAATATATGATATTCTAAATGTATATCAATATTTATATGTAGCACCTATATTGATGAGACTAAAATAAAATCCCTCTTCATTTTAATTAGGTCGATAAACGTGAGACATTGAGAATGACTCACGTAGCCTTCCGTTGTTATGGTATTGATGAGCCAATCTTAGATTGGATGGGTTTGTTGTGTTTCCCACAAGACTTATTCAGCAAGGGATTGGTGATCATGGCTAAGACATTTGTTGAACTTTGGGGTGGACCAATGCATGGCCTTGTTGTGTTTCCCACAAGGCTATGTTAAGAATCCATTCTCATAACGTAACAAGCGGATTTGACCTAACTAGAGTACATAGCTTGTTGTGTTTCCCACAAGGTTATAAATCTAGAGGCTGAATGACTAAGAATTGCATGAGTTGAAATTGGTAAAAGTTACCTACCTATTAAGTATGGGATGACTTGTTGTGTTTTCCACAAGGTCATCACCATAAAGTTAGTAGGGTCTTTGTCCCCACTAGGATGTTATCGTGATATCCCGTCTTTGCATAATGAGGGTTATGCAAATTCGTCGAAAATTAGTGGGAGTATACATTAGGATGAAAGAACATATCTTAATTTTAATGAATGTCTGTAATGTTGATATAATTACATCTCTGTTGTAGAATATTATAAACCACCATTAATCTAGCACGTTAGATGCTAAGTATTTTAATGGCTCACACTTCTTATATTGGTTTAGAACTAAGAGAATAGTTCTCATAGTTGACCTATTGACTATCCTACTTGAGAAGTAAGTATCTCCTACACTATCTAATGAAGTGAGAGAAGATAAGATCTTATCTCATTAAAATGATGTATTGATTGCCTTCTATCAGATGTTAGCCTCTATCAGATAAAATTAGTAGTGGCAACATGGATAGATGGATTTGATATCCATCATTGCTCATGGTGATGAGCTAATTAAAGGCAAAGAACAATAATACATGATGAATACTTCTTATTGGTAAGACCAATAGAAAGAAGTAAGATCATTAGATAGAAATAGATGGTGATAGTTAAAAGTCAAAGAAGTGAGTCAAGATATTACAACCCAAATTTGACATAGCATTCTTCTACTATCATGATGATGGTAAGTAGAAGAAGAAGTGAAAAGTGTATTGCAGATAATGCAAAGGTGGAGCTTAAGAAGCTCTATGTATCTGTCATTAATATTTAATTGTCCTAAATACACATTCAATAGTATAAGATACTATATATGTGTATTCTACTATAAGATACTAGGGATGCATATAATAGTATAAGATACCAGATATGCATCATATATCTACAATGAGTTGTAGATAATAGCAAGTAAATGAAGGCTTAAAGAAGATTGTTGACCTACATATGAAATGGTACAAAATGTTGCATCATTACTAGTGGGAGATACAAATTTTCTATAGCTTTCTAGAGTTGTCTTAATTATACTTCTAAAAGAATATTATTTTCATTTCCTAGTTGAATAAATGGAGATTTATTCCATGGTACGAAAATGATAACTAGTAAAGTGTTTATCAGTAGGAGCATAATAAAGAGTTTATTTATATCAGATATGTATGCTTTTATAATATGTGTGAATAATCCTCATTAGGTGAAGTAGATTGATATTGATCAATCTATTGTTTAGTAGTACGGTCATATTTATAAGAAAAGACTTAAGGAGTACTATTCGGATAGAAACATATAGGTAAATGATGTGGAATCATTAACTATATGTAAGTCTTATCTTATTAAGAAAAATGACCAACTCTTCATTTATTAGACATGGAGAGAGGGCTAATGAGTTTATAGAACTCATGCATCTAGATGCATGTTAGCCCATATCTATTAATGTTAGAGGATAATATTTCAACTTCATTAATTTTCAAAGATGACTTCTCTAGGTATGGACATATGTACTTTATGAAGTACAAATCCAAAACCTTTGAGAAATTATTTGAGATTAAAAATGAAAAGAAAATATTAATGAAAAGAGTATTAGAACTCTTTGATGAGATCAAAGAGGGGATACTTAAGTAATAATTCACACATAAATGAAAGATAGTAGAATCTAATTTTTATAGACACCTCTTATACATTTTAGCTTAATTGAGTAGCTAAAATGAGAAGCCAAATTGTGTAGAACATAATATGGATAATGACAACATTTGCAAAATTCTTCTGTGTCTATTTAGGGGTTAGCACTCAATATAGGCACTTGATCTTAAATCGGTACCTTCCAAATATATTCCAATTATTTCATATTAGATATGGAAAGGGATTAAAGCTTGACCATAAGCAAGTTAAGGTTTCAGAATGTCTGGCTTGGTAAAGAAGTATAACCCTATCAAGTTGGAATATAAAACTATAAAGTGTTGGCTTGTGGGATATCCTAAGAAAACTTAAGGATATTAATGCCTCCCTTAGTGAGAAGGGTATTTGAGTTGCCCATCTCACCATATTTCTGAAGGAAGAGTCCCTCCTTAAGAAAGATAGTGAGAGCTAGGTATAAATGGAAGGTGTTCCAGTCCCACAATCCATGGACACTTTTATTAAGGTAGTAGCTTATATTTACACAAGGACAAATCATAGATCTTTTCTTGTGTCCAATCAACTTAAGAGATATGTGAGACATATCTTTGATGGAATAAATGAGACATAAGATAAAAGGATAATGATCCTAAGATCTATATTGAAGAAATAAATATTGATTCAAAATGGGAAGAAACAATAAAATCCGATATAAACTCTATCTATTCTAATCAAGTTCAGAACTTGATTGATACACCTAAGGATTTAGTATCTATAGGGTATAAATGGAACACTAAAGAATAGATTGAAGTATATTAGAAGGTAGAGACCTTCAAAGTAAGGATAGTTAAAAGGGATTTCATTTAAGTCAAATAGTTGACTATGATAAGACCTTTTACCTATGCCATGGAATTAATCCATTCGGATTTTGATTGTTACACACTACGACTATAGGATATGTCAAATGGAAGTTAAGATAGTGTTTCTCTATGTTATTTTGAGAAACAAGTGTATATGATACAGCCTTTGGGAATCAAGTTCCAAAACATCCAAATAGTGTGTGCATAAGGTCCATTTATGGATTTAAGTAAAACTTCACATGGATGGTAGGTAAGGTTTAATGAGATTAAATCTTATGACTTCATTGAGAATGAAGATATGCCTTGTGTTTTCATATAAGATAAGTGGGAGTGTTGTTATCTTCTTGACATGATATATGTACGACATACTACTCATTAAGAATGAAATAAGTATGTTATCATAAGTGAGCCTAGTTATCAATTAATCCTCCAAACTTAATATGGGTTTTAAAATCTATGAAGATAGATCTAAAAAGTTTCTTGGCCTTACCCAATTCATGTGTGTAGTTACCATAGTCAAAGAGTTTGACATGGTAAACTCCAAGATAGGTTTCTTACCTATGTAGTGTGGAGTTGATCTCTTTAAAGAGATGTCTTTGTAGACTTCTTGAGAGATAAAGAAATCACATTAGTATAGCCCTTATGCTTTTGCAATAGGACCTATCACATTTGTGATGCTACGCACGTGACTTCATTAATGCTCCAAGTGTTATGAGCATTCATCAAGTAAATCCATGTTAGAGTCATAGGATAATTTAGAGATGTGTCCTTGAGTACTTGAGAAGCACTAAGGATATATCTCTAATGTATGGAGGATAAGACTTGAAGCCTTGTAGTTTTATGAATACAAGCTTCTAAACAGATAAGTCTAATAATAAGACAAGCTAATGGTGGTGCAGTGAGCTGAAAGAGTTCCATGCAAGAGAACACTGCTAATTCTACAACTAATCTAAACTAGATCGAATAATGACTGTATATTGCTTGAGAAGCTGACTAGACGAAGACGTTCATCTGGCTTATGGGATTGTCCCAACCTTCTCTGAAAGTGTATCATTGTTTTAGAAAAACAATGGGGGTAGAGCCAAAGTCTCATTAGAAGTTTCAAACTTCTATGGCAATACCATAGAATCAGAGAGAATGCAGTTGATAGAGATATAATTAAAGATAGAGTATCTTCCGTTAATAACATTACAGATCCACTAACTGAAGTAGTTACTCAAAGAGTGTTTGAGCTTCACCTTGAGCTGATAGAGATCAGCCAGATGGGTGATTGGCTTTAGTGCAAGTGGGAGATTGATAGAAATGTATGCCCTACAAGCCAATCATATATGATATGATTCGACATTTCTAGGAATATCTCATTCAATTAAATAGGCAAAAAGTTCGTTACTAGCTTTTATTAGAAGTGTATATCATAATGAAGTCCTTGATCACATGCAATGATGATTGAATCATGATGAGATCATGATAATGAGATCGATCATCTAGAGGTATGTGATCTAAATGTTCCTAGTCATAGGATCCTTGAGATGGGACATCAAGAATCCGGATAGACTAGTGTGTGTGATGTCTTCTTATATGATGAGAATGATCAATCTCATTGGTCATCAATGTGGGGACACTGAGATACATACACAGGTGTTCATTAGTGGAATGAGTTCACTAAACTGAACAATTTAGGAAAACCTGATCGGTATCTTACCGAACTGTCTATCAGGTTATTCTTACATCTCAATAGCACGGTTGGATCTTTGACCTGAGTCGTCAAAGATGTCTTTCCAGGCGTACTATGTACTTTGACTATTGACTGATGGATCACTTAGTATTGTGGTCCTATATAGTTAATGGGTTGGGTATATGGGAAACCTGGTGGAGGCAATTGAGCGGACAATAGGGGATCGTTCACTCTTGGTAGGAGAGAGAGAATGTCCTATGGATAGTACTCTAAATCCTTGGCCAAGGTAGATAGGATAATTGGAAAAGGAGTTTTCCAGTTGATCCATTCCTGAGTATAAGATTTCATAGAGTTGGAATACTTAGGGGTTGACAGTCAGTGCCGAACCCCTGACCGACCAGGATATTGTATATGTAAGGAATCAATACATGATAGCGGAAAAATTTTGATTACAAAAAACCATAATCTTTGCCTTGATTGATGCTGAACGAGTAAAACTGGGAACTGAATATGAAGTAGAATGAGAGTACCTCATGGTATTTCTAAAATCCCTCACCATGGATGAAGAGAGGACATTCCTCCTTGCTAAAAACCGTTCAAGTGTCCGGTCTCTAGCGGTATCCACACGATCTGCTTCAATAGACGAGTTCTCCCTTCCTCTGGGCCTCCAGAAACCTTTCAGATCCAAGCTTGACCATGGGAGATTGCCTTCTAGAGGAGAGAGTAGGAAGAGAGGATGCTTGGGACGTGCTCTAGCCCTATATCTTGTTAGGGTTTGGCTTCATAAGCCATTTATATATAGAAGATGGAATTTTTCACAAAAACCCAAAACTTCTATAAAATTGCGTCCATGCCCTAATCTTATTGACCAGATCTATTGTGTGTGACCCACTAGGCCCAATAGCCAATTTGGTTGAAGCCTTAATTAATTTAAAATAACAATTCTTTTAAATTAAATCAAAACAGTTATCCGATAATAGTTTTTGCGGCATTCTGATCATAAAGGGTACAAGCCACATTCTATGATCCAAAATGACTTTGGGGAGTTAAATAACATCTATTGAGCCTTTCCATCATCAATTACCACACGGATTTAAATCCTCGTTCATACAATGTCCCGGTCGGTCACGGTTCGGCACTAACTGTCAACCCCTATGTATTCCAACTCTATGAAATCTTGTACTCAGGAATGGATCAACTGGAAAACTCCTTTTCTAATTATCCTATCTACCTTGGCCAATGATTTAGAGTACTATCTCATAGGACATTCTCTCTCTCTCCTACCGAGAGTGAACGATCCCCTATTGTCCACTCAATTGCCTCCACCAAGTTTCCCATATACCCAACCCATTAACTATATAGGACCACAATACTAAGTGATCCATCTGTCAATAGTCAAAGTACATGGTACGCCAGGCAAGACATCTTTGGCGACTCAAGTCAATGATCCAACCGTGCTATTGAGATGTAAGAATAACCTGATAGACAGTTCGGTAAGATACCGATCTGGTTTTCCTAAATTGGTCAGTTCAGTGAACTCATTCCACTAATGAACACCTGTGTATGTATCTCAGTGTCCCCACACTGATGACCAATGAGATCGATCATTCTCATCATATAAGAAGACATCACACACACTAGTCTATCCGGATTCTTGATGTCCCGTGTCAAGGATCCTATGACTAGGAACATTTAGATCACATACCTCTAGATGATCGATCTCATTATCATGATCTCATCATGATTCAATCATCATTGCATGTGATCAAGGAATTCATTATGATATACGCTTCTAATAAAAGCTAGTAACGAACTTTTTGCCTATTTAATTGAATGAGATATTCCTAGAAATGTCGAATCATATCATATATGATTGGCTTGTAGGGCATACATTTCTATCAATCTCCCACTTTCACTAAAGCCAATCACCCAGCTGGCTGATCTCTATCAGCTCAAGGTGAAGCTCAAACACTCTTTGAGTAACTGCTTCAGTTAGTGGATATGTATTGTTATTAGCGAAAGATACTCTATCTTTAATTATATCTCTATCAACTGCATTCTCTCTGATTCTATGGTATTGCCATAGAAGTTTGAAACTTTTAATGAGACTTTGGCTCAACCCATTGTTTTTCTAAAACAATGATACACTTTCAGAGAAGGTTGGGACAATCCCATAAGCCAGATGAACGTCTTCGTCTAGTCAGCTTCTCAAGCAATATACAGTCATTATTCAATCTACTTTAGATTAGTTGTAGAATTAGCAGTGTTCACTTACATGTAACTCTTTCAGTTTACTTCACCACCATTATTTTGACTTATTATCAGACTTATCTGATTAGAGGCTTGTGTTCATAAAACTACAAGACTTCAAGTCTTATCCTCCATACATTAGAGATATATCCATAGTGCTTCTCAAGTACTCAAGGACACATCTCTAAATTATCCTGTGACTCTCACATGGATTTACTTGATGAATGCTCATAACACTTAGAGCATGAATGAAGTCATGTACTAAGCATCACAAATGTGATAGGCCCTATTGCAAAAGCATAAGGGCTATACTAATGTGATCTCTTTATTTCTCAAGAAATCTATAAAGACATCTCTTTAAAGAGATCAACTCCACACTACATAGGTAAGAAACCTATCTTGGAGTTTACCATGTCAAACTCTTTGACTATGGTATTTACGCACATGAATTGGGTAAGGCTAAGAAGCCTTTTAGATCTATCTCCATAGATCTTAAAACCCATATTAAGTTTGGAGGATTAATCGATAACTAGGCTCACTTATGATAACATACTTACTTCATTCTTAATAAGTAGTATGTCATACATATATCTTGTCAAGAAGATAGCAGCACTCCCACTTATCTTATATGAATACACAAGGCACATCTTCATTCCCAATGAAGTCATAAGATTTAATCTCATTAAACCTTATCAACTATCTATGAGAAGGTTTACTTTAGTCCATAAATGGACCTTATGCGCACACTATTTAGATGTTTTGTAACTTGATTCCCAAAGGTTGTATCATATACATTTGTTTCTCAAAATAACATAGAGAAACACTATCTTAACATTCATTTGACATATCCTATAGTCATAGTGTGTAATAATCAAAATATGAATAGATTAATTCCATGGCATAGGTAAAAGGTCTTATCATAGTCAACCATTTGACATAAATGATATCCCTTTTAACTATCCTTACTTTGAAGGTCGCTACCTTCTAATATACTTCAATATATTCTTTAGTGATCCATTTATACCATATAGATACTAAATCCTTTAGGTGGATCTATCAAGTTCTGAACTTGATTAGAATAGATAGAGTTTATATCGGATTTTATTATTTTTCCCATTTTGATTCAATATCTCATATTGCTTCAATATAGATCTTAGGATCATTATCCTTTTATCTTATGTCTCATTTCTTCCATTAAAGATATGCCTCACATATCTCTTAGGTTGATTGGACACAAGAAAAGATCTATGATTTGTCCTTGTGTAAATATAAGCTAGTACCTTAATAAAAGTGTCCATGGATTGTGGGACTAGAACACCTTCCATTTATACCTGGCTCCCACTATCTTTCTTAAGGAGGGACTCTTCCTTTAGAAATATGGTGAGATGGGCAACTCAAATACCCTTCTCCCTAAGGGAGGCATTAATATCCTTAAGTTTCCTTAGGATATCCCACAAGCCAACACTTTATAGTCTTATATTCCAACTTGATAGGGTTATACTTCTTTACCATGCCAGACATTCTGAAACCTTAATTTGCTTAAGGTCAAGCTTTAATTCCTTTCCATATCTGATATGGAATAATTGGAATCAACTTGAAAGGTACCAATTAGAGAATCAGTGCCTATATTGAGTGCTAACCCCTAAATAGACAAAGAAGATTTTGCAAAGGTTGTCATTATCCATATTATGTCCTACACAATATAGCTTCTCATTTTAGCTACTCAATTAAGCTAAAATGTATAAGAGGTGTCCATCAAAATTAGATTTCACTATCCTTCCTTTATGTGTGAATTATTACTTAAGTATCCCCTCTTTGATCTCATCAAAGGGTTCTAATACTCTTTTCATTAATATTTCCTCTTCACTCTTAATCTCAAATAATTTCTCAAAGGTTTCGGATTTGTACTTCATAAATTACATATGTCCATACCTAGAGAAGTCATCTTTGAAAATTAATGAAGTTGAAATATTATCCTCTAACATTAATAGATATGGGCTAACATGCATCTAGATGCATGAGTTCTATAAACTCATTAGCCCTCTCTCCATGTCTAACAAATGAAGAGTTGGTCATTTTGCTTAATAAGATAAGACTTACATATAGTTAATGATTCCAAATCATTTACCTATATGTTTCTATCTGAATAGTACTTCATAAGTCTTTTCTTATAAATATGACCGTACTACTAAACAATAGATTGATCAATATCAATCTACTTCACCTAATGATGATTATTCACACATATTATAAGAGCATACATATCTGATATAAATAAACTCTTTATTATGCTCCCACTGATAAACACTTTACCAGTTATCATTTTCATACCATAGAATAAATCTCCATTTATTCAACTAGGAAATGAAAACAATATTCTTTTAGAAGGATAATTAAGACAACTCTAGAAGAATATAGAAAATTTGTATCTCCCACTAGTAATGATGCAACATTTTGTACCATTTCATATATAGGTCAACAATCTTCTTTAAGCCTTCCTTTACTTGCTATTATCTACAACTCATTGTAGATTTATGATGCATATCTGGTATCTCATACTATTATATGCATTTCTAGTATCTTATACTAGAATACACATATATAGTATCTTATACTATTGAATGAGTATTTAAGACAAGTAAATATTAATGACATAGATACATAGAGCTTCTCAAGCTCCACCTTTGCATTATGTGCAATACACTTTGCACTTCTTCTTCTACTTACCATCATCATGATAGTAGAAGAATGCTATGTCAAATTTGGGTTGCAATATCTTGACTTACTTCTTTGACTTTTAACTATCACCATCTATTTCTATCTAATGATCTTACTTCTTTCTATTGATCTTACCAATAAGAAGTATTCATGATGTATTATTCTTCTTTGCCTTTAATTAGCTCATCACCATGAGCAATGATGAATATCAAATCCATCTATCCATGTTGCCACTACTAATTTTATCTGATAGAGGCTAACATCTGATAGAGGGCAATCAATACATCATTTTATTGAGATAAGAACTTATCTTCTCTCACTTCATTAGATAGTGTAGGAGATACCAACTTCTCAAGTAGGATAGTCAATAGGTCAACTATGAGAACTATTCTCTTAGTTCTAAACCAATATAAGAAGTGTGAGCCATTAAAATACTTAGCATCTAGCATGCTAAATTAATGATGGTTTATAATATTCTACAACAGAGATGTAATTATATCAACATTACATACATTCACTAAAATTAAGATATGGTCTTTCATCCTAATTTATACTCCCACTAATTTTCGACGAATTTGCATAACCCTCATTATGCAAAGACGGGATATCACGATAACATCCTAGTGGGGACCAAGACCCTACTAACTTTATGGTGATGACCTTGTGGGAAACACAACAAGTCATCCCATGCTTAATAGGTAGATAACTTTTACCAATTGCAACTCATGCAATTCTTAGTCATTCAACCTCTAGAGTTATAACCTTGTGGGAAACACAACAAGTTATATACTCTAGTTAGGTCAAATCCGCTTGTTACGTTATGAGAATGAATTCTTAACATAGCCCTTGTGGGAAACACAACAAGGCCATGCAATGGTCCACCCCAAAGTTCAACAAATGCCGTAGCCATGATCACCAATCCCTTGATGAATGAGTCTTGTGGGAAACACAACAAAACCATCCAATCTAAGATTGGCTCATCAAGACCATAACAACGGAAAGCTACGTGAGTCATTTTTAATGTCTCACGTTTATCGACCTAATTAAAACGAAGAGGGATTTTATTTTAGTCTCATCAACTTAAGTGCTACATATAAATATTAATATACCTTTAGAATATCTTATATTTAAGGTATAATCTGTAGCACACACCACATATCAAATATGCATTAAAACATAGGTGATCATGGACTTAACCCTAAACATACACCTAAGGCACCCCTATAGGTGAAATTCCTTGCTTCAGAAGCTTGAGTTGGTATGCACCCACTTCAGAAGGGTGCTTCTTCAAGTGGTCCCACTCTCCATTCTTCCACAAGCTGGCTTCTAACCATTACAAGTAGCTAAAGGGTACACAGACCCACAAATGTACAACTCATAATAAGAAACCTTGGTTTTAACCAAGGGGAGTACACAAATGAGGGGAAGGTAGAATGTATAATCAGATTGTATAGAGAGAGAGGAGGCACATGCAGGCCCCATTTAATAACATAACCAACTTAATTAACCAAGCAATCAAAAGCAAAGCATATTTAAGTCCATGATCACCTCCATACACACACCAACATTCATCACATGAACATAGAGCGCATACGTGATAATTATATGAGATATATCATATATACCATCATAAAATTATATACTGTAATTATGAAATTCCAAATTTTATGCTTGTCGAATTTTCATAAAATAAATAACATGAAATGCACATATAAACAATTTACATGCATAAGACAAGCAATACAAAATATTCAGATGATTCATACTTTTCCAAAATTTCTCAGAGCATTAAATTAATGTACAAATCATAATTCTTTAAAATCATATTTTTCAGAATTTATTTGAACACTAATTTAATCAATAAAGATTTTAAAACAATTTTAAAATCATTTATAAGATTATTCTATGGCAACCGAAGTCCAAAACTATTTAACAAGTTCATAAACATTTTAAAAACCTATTAAATAATTTATCATAACTTATATAATCATTAATTTCATTAATTTTGATCTTAAAACAATTTCCAAATCAAAATAATAGAATTCAATGACAAAAATAGTAAAACTTTATTTAATAAGTCATTAAACACTTTAATAACTCATTAAATAAATTCTACAATTTTTCATAATTTTTCTGTAATTTTTTGGCAATTTTTCGGATCAAAAATGAATGTTAAACCATTTAAAATCATTTTCGAATTAAATAACTGGCGGCGCATTGCGCCGGCCAATCGCCGCCGGCCACGACCCCCTCGCGGCTGCGCCAACCCATCAGCCACGCCGCGCCGCGCGCCTTCGGCGCCAATGCGGGGTGGCCGCGTACCCCCGTCCGGGTGCGCTACGCTATTGCCACGTACCCCGCGTGCTGGCGGGTCCGGATCTGATCCGGACTCCTCCTTCTTCGCCCAATAAGGGCTGGGCAGAGCGCGGAAACCCTAGAAAATGCCCGACTTTCGGGCCTAATTTGGGGGGTCAAACGGAGTCCAAAAAATCTGAAAAATATGAGTTGGAATACTTAAATAATAAGGATTCTATTTTAAGAAGTTTAATCTCATGAAAAATTCTATACAACGTGCAGTTTACGAAGGAAATTGCCACGGCCGCAATTTACCCAAACCGCAAATATCTCTCAAATCCGGCACCTCCAAGGGCTCGTTGAGTGTCCAATAACATATGTAAACTCTAGGAAACTTAATTTCCTATCTTTCTACGTCATTATACAGAGGTATTTGAGTCCAAATATGTAATTTCATCAACTCCCCTAATTTCGGCCGGATATTCGGATATGATCATCTTAGCAACTTTTCGAACTCATTCCGGACTCTCCGGATGAAAAAAATTCATGAGGTTTGCGGAATTACAAAGAACTTATCCACTAGAACCAATTGAAATAAACCACACACAATTTGGTATCTCACACAAATTGTGGTGATCAAATCAAAACTGCTTTGTATACAGTTTCGGGATAGCAAGAAATCACATGAAATCAAGCCAATTTCGATTCAACTTCGACCAAGGCTTCAACCTGGCTCTGATACCACTGTAAGGAATCAATACATGATAGCGGAAAAATTTTGATTCCATAAAACCATGATCTTTGCCATGATCGATGCTGAACGAGTAAAACCGGGAACCGAATATGAAGTAGAACGAGAGTACCTCATGGGATTTCTAAAATAACTCACCATGGATGAAGAGAGGACATTACTCCTTGCTAAAAACCATTCAAGTGTCCAGTCTCTAGTGGTATCCACACGATCTGCTTCAATAGATGAGTTCTCCCTTCCTCCGGGCCTCCATAAACCTTCCAGATCCAAGCTTGACCATGGGAGATCGCCTTCTAGAGAAGAGAGGAGGAAAAGAGGATGCTTGGTACGTGCTCCTGCCCTATAGCTTGTTAGGGTTTGGCTTCATAAGCCATTTATATATAGAAGATGGAATTTTTCACAAAAACCCAAAACTTCTATAAAATTGCATCCATGCCCTCATCTTATTGACCAGATCTATTGTGTGTGACCCACTAGGCCCAATAGCCAATTTGGTTAAAGCCTTAATTAATTTTAAAAAACAATTCCTTTAAATTAAATCAAAATCATTATCTGATAACAGTTTTTATGGCATTCTGATCATAAAGGGTACAAGCTATATCCTATGATCTCAAATGACTTTGGGGAGTTAACTAACATTCATTGAGCCTTTCTATCATCAATTACCACACGGATTTAAATCCTCGTTCATACAATGTCCCGGTCGGTCAGGGGTTCGGCACTGACTGTCAACCCCTAAGTATTCCAACTCTATGAAATCTTGTACTCAGGAATGGATCAACTGGAAAACTCCTTTTCCAATTATCCTATCTACCTTGGCCAAGGATTTAGAGTACTATCTCATAGGACATTCTCTCTCTCTCCTACCGAGAGTGAACGATCCCCTATTGTCTGCTCATTTGCCTCCACCAGGTTTCCCATATACCCAACCCATTATCTATATAGGACCACAATACTAAGTGATCCATCAGTCAATAGACAAAGTACATAGTACGCCTGGAAAGACATCTTTGGCGACTCAGGTCAAAGATCCAACCGTGCTATTGAGATGTAAGAATAACCTGATAGACAGTTCGGTAAGATACCGATCAGGTTATCCTAAATTGGTCAGTTCAATGAACTCATTCTACTAATGAGCACCTGTGTGTGTATCTCAGTGTCCCCACACCGATGACCAATGAGATCGGTCATTCTCATCATATGAGAAGAGATCACACACACTAGTCTATCCGGAATCTTGATGTCCCGTCTCAAGGATCCTATGACTAGGAACATTTAGATCACATACCTCTAGATGATCGATCTCATTATCATGATCTCATCATGATTCAATCATCATTGCATGTGATCAAAGTCTTCATTACGATATACGCTTCTAATAAAAGCTAGTAACGAAGTTTTTGCCTATTGAATTGAATGAGATATTCCTAGAAATATCAAATCATATCATATATGATTGGCTTCTAGGGCATACATTTCTATCAGTTTGAAAGAGGACTTAAATCCGTGTGGTAATTGATGATGAAAAGGCTCAATGAATGTTATTTAACTCCCCAAAGTCATTTGGGATCATAGGATGTGGCTTGTACCCTTTATGATCAGAAAGCCGTAAAAACTGTTATCGGATAACGATTTCGATTTAATTTAAAGGAATTGTTCTTTTAAATTAATTAAGGCTTCAACCAAATTGACTATTGGGCCTAGTGGGTCACACACAATAGATCTGGTCAATAAGATGAGAGCATGGATGCAATTTTATAGAAGTTTTGGGTTTTTGTGAAAAAATTCATCTTCTATATATAAATGGCTTATGAAGCCAAACCCTAACAAGCCATAGGGCTGGAGCACGTCCCAAGCATCCTCTCTTCCTCCTCTCTCCTCTAGAAGGTGATCTCCCATGGTCAAGCTTGGATCTGGAAGGTTTCTAGAGGCCCGAAGGAAGAGAGAATTCGTCTATTGAAGTAGATCGTGTGGATACCGCTAGAGACCGGACACTTGAATGGTTTTCAACAAGGAGGAATGTCCTCTCTTCATCTATGGTGAGGGATTTTAGAAATCCCACGAGGTACTCTCGTTTTACTTCATATTCGGTTCCCGATTGTACTCGTTCGTCATCGATCAAGGCAAAGATCATGGTTTTATGGAATCAAAATTTTTCCGCTGTCATGTATTATTCCTTACAAGGTCAAAGCACCCTATATACAAGGCACCAGGCGCCCCATATACAGGGCACCAGGCACCCCATATACAGGGCACCAAGCACCTTGTTAACAGGGCACTTGGCACCTAGTCAAACTAGTTTGATAGACTGATTTGACCCGTCTGACAAGCATCTTGTTGAGATGACATGTCTTATGATGCTAGCGCCCCATAAAGTGGGCACTTTGCTACATGGAATAGTTTCTGATTTTTCCCAAAGTACCATTTTTTTGGCAATAAAAGTGGACCTATTTGGAGGTTTTCGGGGACTCCAGCTCCGTTTCCTACTTCATTTCATTCACCACTACGAGTCCAATCCCTCACCACACCCCCTTAATTCCTTAGGCCGTCCCAAAATTCTCCCTTAAAAACCCAAAAAAATCACAGTTTCTTTTCCCCAGAAGCATAGTTTTTCTCTAACTTTGAGAGCCTCTACACTCTGTTTCCCCTACCTCCAATGCTAAACTACTCTTCCATTAGCTTCATTTGTGTATTGGCCACTTGAAGGAGTTCCCCTTTCATCTTGGAGGTCATTCTACACTCCGGGGTGGCATCGTGAAGGAGGGAAGAAAGTTTGCCGGAACCAATCCCTAGTGCCCCATCAGGGGGCACTTTGACGTTGGTCAACGCGTCCCACTAATAGGGCACCTACAGCTAGCTCCCCATTAGGGGCCCCATTTTACTTCTTTTCGAGTCCGATTACCCTTCCAATTAATCCATTACTCTTTCTTTTTATTTTAACTTCTATTATCATGACATCCAATATGCATTAAGCCACATCTTTGTATCATCACATCTCTTTAAAAACCTACCAAAAAGAGGGGTTGGGTTTAATCCTAATCCAGTCAGTTTTCACCCTTTTGTATATTTAAATTCACATTTGAGCACGATGCTATGCTTTCACTAGAACTAATAGTCTTTTTACTTGTTTCTATGTTTTCTTCTGGACATTTTTAGGTAAATTTGGCCATGGCAGAGCTTCAACCGGATCGAAGATGAAGGACCACTAAGCTCTTTTCTTTTTACGAGCCGAGAGAGTAGAAGTCGAAACTTAACAATCTCCATATTTTCAAAGATACGACAATCATCCTTATTCCCTATCCTATTTCTTTTCACTCTACTATACTTTAGTCTTCGGCTCCTGGTGATCACGACCATTAACACCATCCACCAAGTCTCCAAAGAGAGTGTGGGGTCTCCCATAAACAAACAGGGAGGAGATCCGGATCCGTTTCGGGTGATTATAGGGGACCACAAAAAAAAAGAGGTGAGACCCTCTTTCTTGTCTAAGAAGGAAATCACATTAAAAATATAAAATTATCATTGTTTTCAAACATCTCTTTTAACAAGTTTTATTTCAAAAATTAAAAATTAAAGCAAAAACTCAAATTATCATGCAACCAAACACCCCATAAACATTCAATATTTGTTTCTCTCTTAGAGAAACACGAGGTAAAAGGCAGAAAATAATAAAGATCTGTTCTCTCTCTCTCATATTTTATTATATTTAAATTAAATAATATGAAAATGTCCACACAACATAACTTAGCCTAAGTGCTTCAACCGGATCGAAGATGAAGGACTCACTAAGCTCTCTTCTTTTGACTGGCTGAGAGAGGAGAAGTCAGAACCTAACAATCTCCCTACTTTCAAAGGTACGACGGTCATCCTTATTCCCTATCCTATTTCTTTTCACTCTACTATACTTTAGAGTCTTCGGCTCTTGGTGACCACGACCATTAACATCCTATCCACCAAGTCTCCAAAGAGAGTGTGGGGTCTCCCACAAACAAACAGGGAGGAGATCCGGATCCGTTTCAAGTGATTACAGGGGACCACAAAATAAAAAAAGAGGTGAGACCCTCTTTCTTGTCTAAGAAGAAAATCACATTAAAAATATAAAATTATCATGGTTTTCAAACATCTCTTTTAACAAGTTTTATTTCAAAAATATAAAATTATAGCAAAAACTCAAATTGTCATGCAACCAAACACCCCCATAAACATTCAATATTTGTTTTTCTCTTGGAGAAACACGATGTAAAAAGCAGAAAATAATAAAGATCTGTTCTGTCTCTCTCTTTCTCTCATATTTTATTATATTTAAATTAAATAATTTGAAAGGCAATCGCACAACATAACTTAGCCTAAGTGCTTCAACTAGATCGAAGACGAAGGACTCATTAAGCTTTCTTCTTTTGACCGGCCAAGAGAGGAGAAGTTGAAACTTAACAATCTCCCTACTTTCAAAGATACGACGATTATCCTTATTCCTATCCTATTTCTTTTCACTCTACTATACTTTAGAGTCTTCGGCTCTTGGTGACCACGACCATTAACACCCCAACCACCAAGTCTCCAAAGAGAGTGTGGGGTCTCTCACAAACAAACAAGGAGGAGATTTGGATCCGTTTCGGGTGATTACAGGGGACCACAAAATAAAAAAAGAGATGAGACCCTCTTTCTTGTCTAAGAAAGAAATCACATTAAAAATATAAAATTATCATGATTTTCAAACATCTCTTTTAATAAGTTTTATTTCAAAAATATAAAATTATAGCGAACACTCAAATTGTCATGCAACCAAACACCTCCATAAACATTCGATATTCTCTTGGAGAAACACGAGGTAAAAGGCAAAAAATAATAAAGATCTATTCTCTCTCTCTATCTCATATTTTATTATATTTAAATTAAATAATATGAAGGGCATCCGCACAACATAACTTAGCCTAAGTGCTTCGTAATCCAATGGATGTGATTTCTTGTTAATGGAGTGGGTTTCTCCACTTAAATCTTTCGTTCAAATTTAGACACTCTTTTAATTCTTCTTACACATAATTACCTTTCTCAGTGAAAGAGCAGATTCAACCTTTCACGTGTATGACATACGTACAGGTATCTGAAGACTATGAAATGCCAGTACAAGCTTCTTTGTAATTTATGGTCAACAACTCCCTTATTTTATGTTCTTTGAGGATAGCCGCGTTGGCATGCCTTTGTCAAGAATCACACTCCAATCTCCCTTTGGAGTAGCACATGCACAGATTGGAAGACGTCTTATGGTGTGTTTGGTTGCATAATAGTTTTTTTGTACATGTTTATGATAAAAAATTATATTAAAATAAAAAGTGAACCAAGGCATGACATAAAATTATCATGTTTGGAGGGATATGATAACAAAAATGAGTAACTACCATACATAACCAAACAAAGTGGGGGACCATAAAAAAGTGATGTGAGATCCTCTTTTTTGTTTAAGAAGAAAATCACTTTCAAAACATAAAATTGTCATGGTTACCAAACACCTCTTTTAATAATTTTTCTTAAAATTTTAAAAATTAAAATAAAAACTTCTATTATCATGCAACCAAACACCTCACTATCCTTCAATCTATCAGTATGTGGTTTCATTCATTGCCTTTTCATGTTACCCAAAATTTTTACTCAGGCAGATGATATTCATAATGAAGCAAATGTGCTTCTTAGGATAAAAAACTATCTGTTTCCAGATTTGGCAAATAAAACTAGACAACTTGTTGAAAAGTCATGCTTTATTGCTTAATGTGAGTCACTTATCTTTTTAGTTGTCAGAATACTGTTTTCTGGAGAGCTTGATCTGGAAGTTTATTTTATGAGTTCATATCCATAGTGCTACCAGCCTATCACACTACACATTTAATGATAGCGTGCATTAGGTCCTTGAGTTTCTTGTAAAAAAAGATTAGACCAGTTTTGTGGTTGGAAAAACATAATACTATCTTTGTTATTTAATAGAGGCAAAATTTACCAATATTTTTAGTGTTTATGATCTCAACATCTGTTTAGTTGTTATCACATTCAACTTGTAGCATTTTTATAAGTGGAAATATTATCCTTTTATCCATTTGATGAATGTGGGAAATCGGTTGAAAAGTCAAAGCAAAAAAAAATGTAACAAAACTATGGTAAAATTAGTGTTTGGTTTAATTTTATTATTTAAATAAAAAATTTAAAATATATTTTTATTTTTTTTAAAAAATTAATATTGTATATTTTTGATAATATATTTTTATATTAGTCTTTTAGTCGATAGTATTGATGGTTTTGATTTTATAATCAATCAAATATATTGTTATCAAACACCTATTATCAATTGTAATATTGATGTATTATTACCAAACATTTGTTGATATTGATAGTTCATCTCCTTAAATTATAATATTAATTTTGATATTCTAATCAAATAGAGTATAATATATATATTGAAGATTCATATATATTAATATCAATATGGCTCGAGGTGAGAAAGCGGCTATAGACTAGTGATTGATACATCCATCTTGGGTGACGTTTGATTGGACTGATCATACCGTTGGACATTGCTTGTTGAATGGTTTGATCATAGATTTTTTTTTTTGAACAACACCACCACCATCCTAATTCATTCGCAATATAAAAGAGTACATACAACAAAATAGACCTGGAGACTTAAACCAAAGAAATGACACAAGATTAAACTACACATAACGAAAGTACCAAGAGAACTGATCTTTTCTAAGTGACTCAAACATAGCCACACATCGACCAACACATATAAGTGTTTATATAGTTGAACCGAAGATGCAGAGACTCCATTAAAGGAGTTTGATAACTTTCCTGAGACTGGAAGATGACACCAGAAAGATGTGGATATTTCCCAAGTCACCGATCTCGAGATAAACCAAGTGACTATGTAGACAACTAGAAAAGATACCAACAAAGAGCTAGACCACACGACAACAAACAAAGACATAGTACCTAAAAACACAAACCAACATACGTAAGCCGAACTCCGCATCTCCAACGCGACAAAAAGATTCAAAACGCCTAAACCCATGTTTAGGCAGAGTGTTGAAGAGGGAGCGCGGGAGGGAGGAATTCCTCCCTCCCAAAACAACAACTACAAAATGACAAAAAAGAAACTGCCCAAGGATTCAAAAACGAGTAGCGAGGACGATGCAACAACGGTAACTCGACAACAGGAAAACGACGGGTGCAAGTGTCACCCTTGAGAGTTCGCTGGAAGAGGCCGTTGCCACGATGTTGCAGATGCCGTCGGGGGGAGGTCCGGGGAAGCCGCCCGCTGCCCACCGAGGAGCTGCGAACGAGAGTGTTGCTGCCAAACTAGGTTCTGCCCCTGCCGAGGGCCGCAAAACAAGGGTTACCGAGCTACCGCGAGTGAGGACCGCCTAGAGGAACCTCCGCCGCGAGGTTCTGCCTCTGCCGAGGCCGCGAGCGAGGGTTCCGCCGCCAAGGCTGCAAGGGTTCGCGAGCCTTCCGCCGCGAGGGCCGCCGAGAGGAACCACGAGCGCGAGGGTTTCGCCGCTGCCAAGGGCCACCGAGCTGCCGCGAGCGAGGGCCACCTAGAGGAAACCGCCGCCGCGAGGTTCCGCCGCCGCCGAGGCCGCGAGCGAGGATTCTGCCGCCTAATGGTTTGATCATAGATGCCCAGCGCAATTACTTGACAACCGGGTACTGCCCTTTTGTAAATCAAATATTTTGATAACTCATAAAATATAAATAGTAAATAAATAATTTTGAATATTTTTTTAAAATAACATACTGATAAATAATATGTAATTAATTTAATTAAGATATAAAAATGTTACAAGTGAAAAAAAAACTTAAAGACATTAGATCAAATTTTAGTAGTGATATAAAATTTATTTTCTTACTTATTAATAAACATAATATAAAATAAATGTTTTAAAATTTTATTGTATTATTCTAATTTTGAAATCATGATATTCTAAAATTGGAAACATCACAAATAAGATTTTATTTTGTAGAAAAATAACATTTAAAATATCATCATATTATTTAATAAATTTTTGATATCATGCCTAGGTTTTAAACTTTCAGCGCTTTTGTTTTTAGCTCTGTTCAAATTATCATATAACGCTAATCATTTTTTAAAAAATTATATCTTTACTTACAATAGTTTAAAAAAGCTTATTTTTCTATACATTTAAATTTTATTTATTTATTACAATGTTTTATTTAAATATGTGCATTGTAATTTTTTATGCACAGGTCTAGGTCGTACCCATTCTATGCCTATGGTTTGCCAATGTGATCTTAAGACTTGATATGAAATTATTATAATTAAATGTTGATTTAAATGTCCCATCAAATAAAATTTATAACTTTTATTTTAATCATATTCACTATTTTTTACTATTAACAAAGTTAGAAAAAAATTTAAGAGTTTAAAATTTCAAATTAAGTTAAAACAAATGCCACCTAAATTGAACCAATTGATTTGGTTATCGTTGGACTATTGGATTGTTTTGCCGAATCTAATTGATATTTAAGACATATATATGATTAATTTGGTCTAATCTTCTTTGAAAATAAATTAATTTTTTTCTATAATATTTTTAAAAATTAAATTATTATAACATGTGAAGTGACATTAGAGATATATAGTTTTCTACTTTAAATAAAATACTAAGATGCAGTTTGATGTTATTAGTTATTTTACTTTAGTTTAATATTATATTATTTAATTTATTTTATAAGTATAATTTATTTTTTAGTGTAATATGGAGCTTATTTAAACATTAAATAATATGCCATTAACTTATTGAAATTGGAATTAAAAATTTAATCAATTTCATATTAGTTTTTAATTTTGATAAAAAATATACCTAAATATTTTCATAATAAAATATATAAACTAAAAAAATTATGACATATAAAATAATAAGAAAAGTAAACCAATGACGTTTATCGGACCCATCCATGAGGGGGTCACGTGACCACACTAAAGTTTAGAAAACCACTAGATTCCTTTTAATTTTTTTTTTTAAAATAATGTTATTTTGAAACAAGCTAAAGGAATGACCCCACTTGAATATGAAAACAATATTGTATTAAAAGTATTTTCTTTATTTTATGATTTATTCTGATTTTTTATAATTAAATTTTTTATAAAATATTATTAATTATTTGATTTAATGAACTCACTACTCCATTTGGTGCGATGTAAAAAGTAAAAATAAAGACCTATGTCCCTGGTAAGTGGAAATAGTATATACAAGTAAACAAAAAAGTTTTCATCTATTGATATATATTTTTAATTGTTAATATTTATTTTAAAATATTTTATCCAATAAAATAAGTCTTCATATTTTCATATATATAAATATATATCTATACTTAGGGTCCGATTGAGAACACTTCAGAAGTCCTTTTTTACCTTCTCCTTCCTTGAGAATGCCTTCTCATTTTAATAGGGTTGTTTGGCAAGTGCGTCGAGTTCACTTCCACTCCTCTCGGAAGGTGAAAGTTAGAAGGAGAAAATTTTCTCGAGTCAAAAAAGTGCTCACGCGAGCCATGACTATTTTTCGCACGTGGACTCCTTCCGACAAGCGCTCGACCATGCGGAACCCTCTTTTGGACGTACCGCATGCCATCCTCCTCATGCGGCCTATCCCTCGCTAGAGCCACAACCTCCACTGGATGGTCCCCCTCCTTCAGTTTCCACCTTTCAAAGACTCCCCTTCCAAATAGAACCCTTGCCATAGCGTGGCTGCGTCACGGATCGCGCGGACTGCCCCCTTGCACAGATTGCTCCGCCGGATGTTGGGTGTCGACCCGGGGTTGCTGCTACCTTAATGGAGGTAGGCAAGCCTTGTGGCCACGTCCAAGATTATCCCTTTACTCTCCGGGCATGTTAGTAGTGTAGACACGCAATTTTGGCCCAGTTGGAGAGTTTAGATTCTTGTTTTCATGAAGAATATTCAAAGCAGATCGTGTTTTCCGGACGGATCAAGTTTCTGGCACATTCCAAAGGGAGGTCAATGGAGCGATCAGCCGCGCCAAACACCCCGTGTATAGGGTACCTGGTACCCTGTTTATAGGGCACCAGACGCCCTATATATAGGGCACCTGGCGCCCTATTTATAGGGCACCAGGCGCCCTATAAACAGGGCACCTGGCGCCCTATATACAGGGCGCCTGGCACCGTATCAAATCGATTTGACAGGCTGATTTGACCCCCGCAGTGACTCGTCTTGTCGACCTGACAGACCTCATGATGCTAGCGCCCCATATACAGGGCGCTATGCCACATGGCACTGTTTTTCGAAAATGGCCAAAGTGCCCTGTTTTGGGCTATAAATAGCCCCCTAATTTGGAGCTTGGAAGAGGTTCCAACTGGGTGCCACCCTAGATCTCATCCAACACCACGTTTCTAAGCCATTCTCATCCCCCACAAGCCTTCAAATTGATCCAAAATCGTCCACCAAAAACCCTAAAAACCTTCTGTTTCTGTCACCCAGAGACATGATTTTTCTCCAACTTTAAGAACCTCTATCCGTCTCTCCTCTTACATCCAGCATCCAAACCACCTTTCATTAGCTTCATTTGCATATTGTCTACAAGGAGGAGCTCCTACTTCATCCCGGAAGCAATCCAACACTCCGGAGCGGCATTGCGAAGAGGGGAAGAAAATCTGTTCAGGCCAGACTTAGTGCCCCGTATACAGGGCGCTTTGACTTGGTCAACGCGCCCCATAAAGGGGGCACCTGCTCCTGGCGCCCTATATATAGGGCACCAGGAAGGGCAGAAGCTCGTTTTTATCATTTTCGAATTCCGATCGCCCGTTTAATCTAGTTTTTCGTCTTCCTCTTTCATCCTAGCATTGATCATCATGTTATTTGGCATGTCTTAGAACATTTTGCATCTCATATATATTTAAAAACCTACCAAAAATAGGGGTTGGGATTCCGTCCCAATCCGGTTAGTTTCCTTTCATTTGCATGATCGAATTCAAATTTGAGCACGATACCATGCTTTCATTAGAGCTAATGAACTTTTCACTTGTTTCTATGTTTTCTTATGAACATTCTTAGGTAAATCCGATTGAGGCGGAGCTTCAACTGGATCGAAGACGAAGGATTCACTAAGCTCTCTTCCTTCGGCCGGCCGAGAGAAGAGATGTCGTAACTCAACAATCTCCCCGCTTCCAAAGGTACGACGGTCACTTCTGCATTTCACTTCTTTTCATTCTACCATATTTTGGGGCCTCTGGCTCCTGGCGACCACACCCACTAACATCCCATCCACCAAGTCCCCAAAGCGAGCGTAGTCGCCGGAAGGGGGAGATCCGCGGGTGTCCCATTTCGGGTGCTTACACCTTTTGGCGACCACGGTGGGACCGACTTTGCTTTAGTGAGATCCTATTTTCTTTCCTAAGAATGTCCATTTGAAAAGCATGTTTACTTTCATTTCCACGTGAGTCATTTCCATTTCCTTACATTGTTGCTTGTTTACGTTGCTTACTACTTTCCTTGAAGTATCATCTACTTTTCTTCAAGTTTACTTGCCCTCCCTTTATATTTTTCTTTTTTTTTAAAAAAGAGCATGGAAATATGATTTTTAGCTTTGTTTATCATCTTATTTCAATTTAGTATCTTGAAGATCATCCTATTTCTTGCCTTGACAAATATGCTTGCCTATTTCCTTCCATGTCTAATTCTGTTCTAGTAAATTTGCTAAGCATTTCTAGTCAAGGTTAAGTGCTCCTTTTCATTTTAGTTTTTATTTTATATTATCTCATTGTCTTGTTTACTTGCTTCCTACAACATCTCATTAATCATTGTATGTTTTTATTTTCTTCTTGGTTGCTTCCTATTCCTTGACATTTCACTTGCATTTAGTTTGCATTGGAGTTTCGGGTTCGCCCGTCTCCTTAGGACATCCGAGAAGGGAGGCTCTCTCATCTCAAAGCCCTACACACCCAAAACACCCCTCTTGGTAGTTGCCAACTCCTCCTCCGGGGATTCCCTCTCAGAAGGACCAGGTAGCTTCCATCAAGGCCTCCGTAAGTCCCCAGACGTGAAGGATTCCCTCTTTACTGATCGGGCTGGTTGTACCACTTTATCCCAAAACACGGAGTACCTACTACCTATCGTTGTGAAAAGAGTGACAACCTTAGAGTGCTTGGCGTTGTGAGAGCATAGGGTCCTACCCATTGATTTGAGTGGACATTATTTCTCTTAACAAGCCACTAATTCAAGGTTGAAACACAAAAAAATTGCGGTAATCATTCTAAGTCTGTGCCGTCACTTGTTTGCAAATCAAAATTGAAAACCAAATTTTTTTTTTGAAAACACTTAACAAAAACCCAAAAGAAATCTTTGTTTGAGGTTAATTTGCTTGATAACCTGTTTGTTCAAACAAAAATCAAAAGCCAAAAAAAAGGAGAAAAATTTTAAAACTAAAAAAAGATTCTTGTGTTTTTCGTCACCTTTCCCTTCTATTTATGAATTTGAGATCAGGGCGAGTCATCGGGATGACGGACCAAGGGTACGAGCCATTGCAGTTGGAGTATGACCAATCCTACCTCCAGCCGGATGCCGTATGCGCCGTTAATGAACCCGAGACGCTCCCTGAAACCAGTTCACCTCGACCCCGCCCAGATGCTCTGTGGGAGGCATTCGCTCATGCCGACCCAATTCAATTACAAGTCATTGAGGCCATCCTGAAAGGGAAATCTCTTGTTAGTCACACCCATGCCGAGGGTGGTCACCATACTTCTACCCCCCAATTAGCAACTGACCAACCCGGCGCACCAGTACCGGGCCATTCTCACAACGGCCCCTTGATTCCGAACTCACCCCATCCGGTAGCCATCTTGAACCATCCGGACCCAAACAACACCACACCACTTAGGCCACGGCCTATTCTTTCGCACATTTCAATCAAGCACGTCCTCAAGTGCACCACCCGATGTACCCTCCTTGCCTGGCCGCCTCGGCCTATCCGATGGCCATGCCGGCAAATCAAGCATCTGTCCTCCCCCCTCCTCTCGTCCGAGAATCCTCCGTTGATCAAGCTATGCTCAACAAAATCAATAAGATGGATGAACAATATCGGGAGCTCAAACGATTGATCGACACACGAGCTCTCCCCGAAATATCCCTTCCCTCTCTCCCCATGTTCCATCTTCCTCCTTCTGAAATGCCCATTTACCGCCGATATAATGGAAATGGGAACCCTTTCACCCACATCAAAGACTTTCTCTATGAGTCTGTCATGTGGCAAAACGATCCGAAGGCCCTGGAATACCTATTTAGGAGATCATTAGAGGGCTCTACGTTGGAATGGTTCTATTCACTTGACCCCCTGGAAGCTAGCAATTTTGATACCGTCAAAGCAAAATTCCTGCAAAGATATCAAGATCGAGTCGGTCCTACCTATTCAATCACAGATCTTATGGCTGAAAAAATGAGGAACGATGAGGACTTTATAAGATATGCCGATAGATGGAGGGCAATGGCAGAGAGGTTGACAAATGCACTGTCAGAATCAGAACAAGTAAAGATGATCATCACCAACGCCACTCCAGCTCTGAAAAATGTATTGGCATTACATCACCCTGTCACGATGAGCGAACTCTATGAGAGAGCACGGTATATCCAAACCCAACTCCGAGATTCTCCCATCATGAACCTCTTCGACCCTAGGCCCCGAACCACCAAAAAGACAACCACCACCACCGCTGGGCCCGTAACCGAAGGCGTGGTAACTAATGAACATGTCAATATCATAAGGAACCCGCCCAACAATCACCAACAGTAGTACAGAAACCCCCAGTACAGAAATCCCCGCCAAACCCAAACCCAACCGGCACCTCGCCCTCAGATTCAGCCCCAACCTTTCCGCCACCAAACGCCAAACCAGTATCCCCAACAACCAGTGCAAACACCAGTCCCCCAACAACCCCGACAATTGGCCGTACAAAACTTTGCACCTCAACCACCACGCCAACCAACCACCTATAACCAGGCACCTCCCCCCGCCGTCTACGTGCCACGAAGACCAGGGCCTAGAAGAAACCACTACCCGCCTTTACCGTACTCTCTCACGGACATTTTTAATGCTCTTATGGCAGCAGGGCAGATTTCACTACCAAGAGAAAAGCTGGAGTGGCCGCAAAATGCCAACACGGATAAGTATTGTTTGTACCACAGATACCCGGGGCATACAGTGAAGAATTGCTTTCAGTTTAAAGATTATATCCATGATCTCCACGAGCAAGGAAGTATTGACTGGGGTCAAATGGGCGAGTACATCAAGGCGGTAAAGAACCAGCCTTAGCAGCAGCAGCAGGCACCAGTCCGACAACAACAACAAGAATCAGGTCTAGGGATTATTCAGAACCCGCTACCCGCGCACGCATCCGCAACAGCACCAGAAAACCAGAGGGTTAACCCTATTCTAACCTCCACCGATGAACCCCGCAACAGAGGCCAGAATTGGCAAATTGAGGGACCAGCTTCCTTCATGAACACTAACCCTCCAAACCACAATAACCGAACCGTTCACTCCATACCACGAGTTATCCCCGCCAGAAGAAGCCAACCACCGATTATCCGCACCCTACCACAACCAACCATAACGCCACCAGCCATACAACTCCAACCGAGTAGGACCTTGATCCGCCCGGTCGAGCCTCCGCAAATACCATCGCCATTAGGACCCATCATCATACCGCCTCATACAACCATGCCACCACAACCGACCCGCATCCCTACAACCCGAACTATCATCACCACACCCCTACCTAGGCCTCCCATCATCCGACCTAGTCCTCCGTCTACCTCCACTACACCGACCATAGCCCCTCAGCTCGCCACGGTGCTTGAAGCGGGCGCATGTTTCAAAGAATTTTCCCCCAGACCGGTCAACCAGGACGGTCACAAGAAGAAGAAGAAGAGCACCCAGAAGAACCAGTGCCAGGGACATCCTATGATTTGCTGAAGCACCTTGACAAAACCCCTGCGCGGATTTCCATTCTGGAGCTAATTAAAAGATCCAAAGTTCATCAGGAAGTTCTTCAACAATATCTACAAAGAGTGATGGTCAGTGAAACTATTCCCCCTGAGAAGATTGAATCAGTCTTAACCCCAAAAAGTGAACACCCCGCTCTCACTTTCACCAGAGAAGAATTCGCCGAACCAGAAGCGAGAAAATATGCACTTTGTATCACTGTCAGTATTAACAAAATGGATGTTGAGTATTGTCTAGTCGATACCGGTGCATCCATCAATGTCTTGCCACCAGAAACGCTATAGTTGTGTGTAATTCCAGAAGAAGATATTCGACCATCACAAATCACTGTAACAACATATGACAATTCCAAGAGGCCCGCCCATGGCATGGTCACACTTGAAGTCAAACTCGGACCCCGGGTTGTTACTGTCAACTTCCACATCTTGGATATGGACCCAACTTACAAAGCTATCTTGGGAAGGCCTTACCTTGAGGCAATGGAGGCCATAGCTTCGACTAACCACCAATGCATTAAGTTTCCCTTCAAGGGACAAGTTGTCAAGGGGGTAAGTATGCCCGTGGATTGCCTGGTTACTCTCCCTCCTGGCTTGCCAAATCAACCGGTCTTTACAATCCTCGATCTGCCAAGGGATGGAAGGCAGCACAGGCAAGTTTGGAGAAAGAAGAAGGATGACGTCAAAACCCTTGGATGGCGTATGATGGAGACTCTAGGATATCAGGAAGGCCGAGGGCTGGGGAAAGAACTGCAAGGTATCACAAAACCCATCCAGCTAGTAAAGACAACATCAAGGAACGGGATTGGATACGATGGGACACGTGATAATGGCCAAAAGACCGGCCAAAAATACTTCCGGGGGTGTTTACACAAGTTCTTCGACAAGAGAGAAACAATACAAATGATTGAAGAGCAACCGCAAGAACAAGCAAAGAGGAAGAAGGTGGAAAATCTGGAGGATGAGCCATATCTCGACGTGTCATAGTTATTTTCTGAAGAAGGGTCAAGTGATGAATCATTCCGCAATGAGCCTTCTGGCAGTCAGAATCCAGGGCATTCACCCCGTGTCGCCTCTTCAAACCCGTTTCCAATAATATCACAATCAGATCCACCAGATAACAAAGACGAATACCCATCTTTGCTTGGTTTATTCCCCTCTCTGTCAATATCTCAACCCGCGTTGGAAACTACAACCAACCAAACCCCCTCTGTATTCATGTTTAGTACTTTTCAAAAATATCAAAAAAAAACATCCTCTTCTCAACTCAAATTTCGTTCGAAGAAACATCCCAACTCGCTCCGAAGGATGACTCAAATCAGGAGGCCGCCCGGTCTCTAATCGATCTCCTTTGTCCTTCATCAATAAATTCCACTCCATCCACCTCCTCTTCCTCTCTTTATTTATCTTCTTCTTCTTTAGGTTTAGTTTCCAATAAAAATAGGACAAAAATTAGAGGTAGGAGAATTCCAGGAAGATATCTGCATCAGTTAGCTCAAAAAGGCTTAGAATGTGCCAAGCTACCGGAGTATCTAGAAAATGCAATCCAGATAGGAGAAATTCGATATGAGGAGAGAGACAATATTGATCCGACTTTAGGGGTCTACGAGGTTGTATCGGAAAAAGATCCTGATACTGAGGATGAAGAGGAGGATTTGGCTGATGCTTATGCGTCCGGTTTGAGAAGATTCGAAGAACCATCAGCCACGGTGGATGAACCGACTAAGGAACTTAATCTTGGAACACCGGAAGATCCTAAGAATATCCTCATCAGTGCCAACCTCGCCCCTTTAGAAGAGCAGAATCTAATGGGGGTGTTACAAGAATACAAAGACACATTCGCTTGGACATACGAAGATATGTCGGGGTTAGATAAATCATTGGTAGAGCATCGACTGACTTTAAAGCCTGAGGCTACCCTGGTCAAGCAAAAGTTAAGGAGATTCCACCCAAACATAGCATTGAAGATGAAAGAAGAGGTCGATAAGTTACACCAAGCAAAATTCATTAGAGTGGTCCTCTATCCCCAATGGGTGGCAAATATAGTCCCAGTCATGAAGAAGATGGAAAGGTTTGAATTTGCATTGACTTCAGGGACTTAAACCGAGCGTGTCCAAAGGATGATTTCCCCTTTCCTCATATCGATGTTCTTGTTGACAACAAAGCTGGATACGAAACTCTGTCATTCATGGATGGATACTCAGGATATAATCAAATCCGGTTAGCAGAAGAGGATCAAGAGGAGACCTCGTTCACTACACCTTGGGGAAACTATTGCTACGTTGTTATGCCCTTCGGATTAAAGAATGCTGGAGCAACTTATCAAAGAGCCATGGTGGCAATATTTCATGATATGATGCATAAATTTGTAGAGGTGTACGTGGATGATTTAGTGGTCAAATCTCGAACCCAAGATGAGCATGTTAAAGTTTTGAAAAGTGTTTTGCAACGAGCCAGGGAATACAAGCTCAAAATGAACCCCAAGAAGTGTGTGTTTGGAGTATCATCTGGAAAGTTACTTGGGTTCATTGTCAGTAAGAGAGGCATCGAGATCGATCCCAACAAGGCCAAAGCCATTTTGACATGCCTCCACCAAAGAACCTAAAAGAGCTGAGAGGGTTGATTGGTAGGTTACAGTTTGTTCGCCGGTTTATCTCACAGAACTCCCAAAGGTGCAAACCGTTCTATGAGTTAACCAAGGCAAAGGCCGAATTTAGATGGGATTCGAGATGTCAAGAGGCATTCGATGGTTTAAAGAAATATTTGTCAAGCCCACCTGTGCTCAAACCTCCGGTTCCCGGTAAACCCTTGATCTTATACATCTCAGTCTTGGAAGGATCCCTGGGAGCAGTATTGGCACAAATAGACGATGAAGGGAAAGAGCGAGCAACATACTATCTCGTCCAAAATCTTTGATCCTTGTGAACGAAGTATACAACCATGGAGAAAACCCGTGCCGCCTGGTTTGGGTGGTCCAGAAGCTTAAACACTACTTTCTGGCCCACGAGGTTAATCTCATTGCTCGCATGAATCCCATTAAATTTCTTCTTGAAAAATCTGTCCCGACTGACCGTTTGGCACGCTGGCAAAGCTTTCTCTCCCAATTTGACATCACCTACATCAAACAGAAGGCAATCAAGGGCTACGCAATCGCTGAACATCTTGCCCATCATCCTATCTCAATCTTTGACCCTATCCAATCAGATTTTCCCGATGAAGAATTGATGTCCATTCGATCTTCCAATCTATGGACTTTATATTTTGACGGGGCATTAAACTCCCAGGGTAGAGGGATAGGAATTGTTCTTCTGTCACCCGAAGGTGTCACCATTCCACAGGCTTTTCAGCTCCATTTTCCAGCAACAAACAATATAGCTGAGTATGAAGCCTTGCTGGCCGGACTGGAGGCCGCCCACTTTTATGGTGTCACTAAACTAAGGGTGATTGGTGATAGTCAATTGATTCTCCGCCAAGTGCTGGCCAAATACCGCACATCTCATCCCGGGCTCAGACCATATCAAGAACTCACCACCTATTACATCAAGCTATTCTCCAAACTCGAATTCATTCATGTCCCTCGTGCTCAAAATATTCTTGCCGATGCTCTCGCTTCCCTGACATCTTCACTATCTGTCCCGCTAGGCAGACAAGTTAGGACAATCTATGTCCACCGACGTACCATTCCGGCAGTAGAAGATGCACGATTCTTGAAGGTTAAAGAAGAGTTTGAAAGAAAAGAGTACATTGAGCAAAAGGAGGAAGTATCTCTGATTGAGTTGGAGGAATTAGAAGAGGGTGAGAAACCATGGTATCGTGAGATTGAAAATTACTGTCAGGATCAGACATATCCACCGGGATCGACTGCCGAAGAGAAGAAAGCCATAAGAAGGGTCTCCCAGAGATACACCATTTTAGGTGGAGTACTTTACAAAAGGAGCTTGGCCGGTGTTCTGTTAAGATGCGTAGATGAAGAAGAGGCTGAATTGGTGCTTAAAGAATCACACTCCGGAGTATGTGGAGGCCATGTAAATGCTCAGGCCCTCGCCAAGAAAATCATCAGGCAAGGGTATTACTGGCCTACTCTGGAAGAAGATTGCTCGATCTTTGTCCGGCACTGTCATCAATGTCAACTTCACGCTGACAAGATTCACTCTTCCGCATCTTCCCTTCACCCGATTCACGCACCATGGCCCTTCGCTTTGTGGACTTTTGATGTTATCGGACCCCTCGGTGACCCAAACTCCACAAACAAAACCAAATCCTTCATTCTAACTGCAACGGAGTACTTCACCAAGTGGGCGGAAGCTGAAGCATACGTGGAAATCAAGGCATCAACAGTCTGCACCTTCATCAAACGTAACATCATTGCCAGGTTTGGGATCCCAGGCGACATCATCACCGACAATGGACCGCAATTCATCTCCCAGGAACTGCGTTACCTTTGCAACAGGTATTGCATCAGATTGCATCATTCATCTCCATATTATCCTCAAGGCAACGGTCAAGCAGAAGCCACTAATAAAACCCTGATAAAAATCATTAAGAAGACCTGTAAGTCTAGCAAGTTCGCAGACTAGCCAGATAGGTTATTTGATGCTCTATGGGCCTACCGCACTTCTATTCGAACCCCAACAGGTCAGAACCCCTATGCCTTGGCATTTGGGATGGAGGCGGTAGTTCCATACGAAGTAATCATTACATCCCTTCGAGTCCAGATCGATCGAGATATCCCGATGGATGAACGCCGAGATTCGCTTCTCACGCAACTCGAACTCTTGGATGAAAGGAGGCTGGCCGCTGCCGAACATGCTAGATCTTACCAGAATAGACTTAAAAGATTTTATCAGAAGAGGGTGGTGGAGAGAAAATTTGAAATCGGTGAGGTTGTGCTTAAAAGAATATTCGTTAAGCTAGGCGGTCCCCGCTCCAAACTTCAACCTAATTGGGAGGGTCCATATGTAATTTCGGCTATTTATCCCGGTAATTCATATAAGCTGACTAATGCAGAAGGAGAATAACTAGCTCATCCCTGGAATGGTGTATACCTCAAAAAATATTTCCCTTAAAAACAAAAGTCACAAAAAATGAAAAAAAATAAAATAAAATCTAAGGTGTAAAGGATAATGATAACATCTAACGCTTGCTTGTTCGGTGCACCAACTTGTCACTTAGGGAAATAAGGATAGGCATCATACTGCACACACTACACGTCTAGTCTTGAGATCCGATGATCAGAAGTCAGAGAGAAAGCTAGGCAACGCTTGGCAAAGGAAGGTCAACCTAATCCCATTCTCTTCTTATTTCGGTCCGGAATAGATGAAAGGGGTTAGAATGAGGAGTATCAAAAATGCCCATTGCCTTAGTTGGAAAATGCCTCTGAAGGTCTGACTTCTTATTAAAAGAAAAGGTGCCAAAAGATGGGCAATGACCCCTCAAGTCAGCAAAAGAATAGACCTGTCTAAATGTGTACCCACAAAAGTCCAAAAAGAAAAGGCTCCAAAAGATGGGCAATGACCCCTCAGGTCAAAATCAAGCGAAAAAGAAGAGAGACCTGTCTGAATGAGGGCCATAAAAGAAAATGGGCTAGAAGGAAAGACCCGAAGAGGTCAAAACCCGAACGGGCAATGTGGGTATTAGTAGAGAAACAAGTTCGACATCCCTGAATTCTACTAAGGACTTACCACCAATCATCTTCCTTCCTTGACCTCAAAGGATAGGGTTGACCGACTAGGTCCAAGAAGAGCCATAGCCTATCAAAGGCAGAAGGTCAGAAGAACTCGGACTAGGCACTCCCTTACACGTGATGCCTACTCTTAACCCATAGGTAACAATGAGAGGCACCTATAACAAGCAAAGTAAAGGATGAGATAATCGTGTCCCTCACACCGAACAAAAACAAAAAAAACAAAAAAACAAAAAAACAAAAAAATTCAAATATTTCAAAAAGTACCAAACAAATCTAAAATCCTAAAAGAGAGTATGCAAAACAACAAAAAATCATAAAAGTTCCAAAACATCAAAAACATTATAAAACTATCAAAACCCAAAAACAAATCGAAAATTTCAAAACACTTAAAAATTTGCTTTCTAGACTTATTAGTTTCCTTTGCATTCATGTTTAATTTCAGTCTTGCATATTTCCTTTTGTGCATACTTATATTTTTCTGTTACTTTACCTTGATAAGGCCTATGTCCTTTGACAAAAGATCAAGGCAGTTTCGCCCTTTTCTCGCAAGGGACTAAGCCTAAATAAAGTTCTAATCGCCTTTTGAGTAAGCGCAGGGAGTTAGGAAAACAAGTCAACAACTATCACTATGAAAAAGAAAAGTACATCAAAGATAGAAGGGGCCGGCACATCACAAATCGCCGCCTCCCTCTGCTGGAGCCTGATCACCCGGAGGTGGCATGGCAAGTCTCTCCTCACCTCTCCTCCTATGACTACTGGTCTGAGAGAAACCCGAGTGGGTAGGTCCCATCAGTGTGGTCCCATAGGAGTCGGAGTGGTGGGAGTGGCTCCGAGATCGAGACTGCAACGCCTGCATCATCAGCTGATGATGCTCTGCCTCCACCCGATTGAGCTCTCTGGAGTGCTCAAGGTGAAGAAGAAGAAGCTGCTCGGACTCTGGTCGTGACAACTTGACCACGCGAGCCTCCAGTCTCCCGACCTACAAGGTGACAAGTAAATGCATCAGCTACATAAAAAAGCAGTTTAAAGAAAAGAATCGAACAAGTACCTCCTGTGTCAACTCCTCTATCCTCTGAGCAGTCTGTGAAAACCAAAAGAAGCGTCAGTACAAGAATTCCCAGTTTAAAATCATAATAAAAACATCGCACCTCGGAAGTAGAAGGACCAGGATCTGGAATGCCTACGAGGGGCTCTAGCCCGAGCTCCCTCTGTAGCTCCATCACCTACCGGAAAAATGTCCGGAAAGAAAGAAAATGATGACAAGCAAAGCAGAGAGTTATATACCTTGTCCTGAAAACCCGAGGGATCACCAGTAGAAGGCGGAACACCCCCTGCAGAAAGGTCAGAGATCCTCGCCCAAAGATCCTTGTTCCACAAAAGGGAAAATGTTAGAATCAAGCAAAGTGAAACAGAAGAAAGTCAAGGAAATTCACCTCAGTAGTAAGGGCCTCCACCCGTTCCTTCAGCTGGGCAATCTGCAAGAAAAGAAAAAAGATTAGCAAGACAAATAGAGGAGGAAGACAGCATAAGGAAGAAACAGTAATCACCTCAAGAAGAAAGCCCGTCTCTGAAGAACTGCTCCCGGGATCAGTAGGAATGAAGGAAGGTGGGTCGACCGGCAAGTGGTGAGGAGGTAGCTCGGGACCCGTGGGCTGGCCGAAGTCGAACGGCTCAAAGGGAGGCTCTGAAGGCTCGTCAAAAATCGCCGGCTCAGGGGCAGCTGGATGGGAACCCAACTCCAGCTCGGCCACGCGCTCGCAGAGCCGAGAGATATGAAAAGAAGCAGAGGAAACAGTTAACAACATTCACTCATGGAATTAAAGAAAAATAAAGAGTGTTACCTCATCATCACGCCCGCGCAGCTGTCGACGGGCACCTCGGTAGCGACGTCGCTGAAAGAAAGAAAAGAGAAAGATCAGTTGACAAGAAATAGAGGTGTACAAAGCAAAGAAAGTACATGTCGCTCCAACTCGGCCTCCAAAGATGCTGTCCCCGCCCTCAAGCGAGACAGCTCCGCCTGAATACTCTGAAAAGCAACATACAGTTAGACATCAAAGCAAAGGAAGAACAGTGGTGAAAATAACAAGTACGTACCTCTCCACCCTCAGTGAAAAGGTGGGAAAATGTCACCATGTAGCGATGCAGATAATCGTCACTGTCAGAAGCACTGGAAGTCACTAGGGTGCCACCCCTCTTCCAGATCCGAACAGAAAATTGGCTCTCCTTCTTCCAGTCGATCTCCTGGATCAGACCGCTGGTAGAACGACCCAGTCATGGGTAAGGTGGGAGATCCACCCACTCCTGGTGAAGCCCCAATGAGCGCATCGTGAGGTGCACCCACAGTGGCTCCATCTCGTTCAGGCAGATCAAGAAGGTGTCACGGCCAAAAGCCGGACGACCCTCCGATACCCACAGCTGCCGATCCAAGTGAAGATCTGAATATGGGCACCAGATCAGCTGAAAAAGCAAGGCAAGACAGTAAACAAGAAGAACCAAAAGATAAGAAGGAGAAAAGCAACAGAATACTTCATGATGGGGGAAGCAGAGCAGTTGCCTCCTCAGGTTCTCCACCTGGTAAGGATGGGAAGAAGCAGACCGAGTGGCGATCCGTGGCCGATAAGAGGGTACTCAGGGTCAGCCTTCAGCAAGGCACGACCCAGGGGGGATGTGGTAGTAACTCCATACCTGTCAATGAAAGCTCAGTTAGTCACCAAAAAGATAAGGAAAAATTAATGATGGACAAAGGAGCAAGGCATACCTGAAGGAACGGAGTGAAGCCGGCTACTGAAACTGGACCGCTCTCCATCGCCAGCGAGGAGAACATATGGGCCAACATGGCGGCTCCCCACGCATACTCACTGACCTTCGACAGGTCGGCAAGAAAGGGGAGGAACCGCAAGTGCACCATGTCCGTCTTCGAGGCCAGAAGAAGACGGGTGAGGAAGAAGAGAAGGAACCGGCGGAGATCCTGGTCGGCCTCGACGGTGCCCTCCTCACCGACCAAGTAGCGCTCGACGCGTTTCGTCAATACGTCGAGTACATCCGCCACCAGGTCATCCTTACCCACACTGGCGTTGCCCAGACCGAGCAAGTTCCCGACGACTGTACGCTTCATAACGCGCAGTCCGCCATGGCAGTGTGGGACTGGATGCCCTAGAAAGTCTCGGACCATGGCCGAGTAATCACGGTAGGTCTTGCCGGTGATGGCACGACCATGGACACGAAGACCCGTGATCTGGGAAACATCCTCCAAGGTAGGGACCATATGCCCCTAGGGGAAGAGGCAGGAATGGGTAGTGGAATCCCATCTCTCCCTCAAAGCCTGGATCAGGGGGAGGTCTTCCCAGAAGGCGGAGCAACGGAGCAATGGGCCGAAACCCATCGCATCCAACCGTGCCTTCTGGAAATCCTTCAACCCCTTGTAGGCAAGGAAGACCATTTCCCAGGATATCCGGGACTTGATCTTCCCCTGCACAAACAAACGATCATGTTAGAAACAAACAATCATGAATAATTCAAATAGGGAAGAAGTCAAGATCCAGTTACCGAGATGGTCGGAGGAGGATGGAGGGAAGGCAGCTCCGATGAGCCAGGGTCGGCCGAACTAGAAGCCCCCGCGGAGGAAGAAGCGCCGGAGGAAGAAGAGGCTCCGACAGCATCAGAGGCACCACCACGCTCAACACGAGACCTCTTCGTCATCTGCATCATTTCAAAAGTGTTAGAACAGGACAAAAATGGCAAAACAAGGAAGACGGGGGCCTGGTGACCAGGTGCCCCATTTATGGGGCGCCTGGACCAGGCGCCCCCTTGATAGGGTGCCTGGCGCCCCATTGATGGGGCGCCAGGCAGAGCCTAGCGCCCCATCAAGGGAGCGCGAGGGGGCTTGGCCCCATTCTCTCTTCCCGTTTTGATCCGGAACTACTCCGGATCGGTTCGGTCCCTTCTACAAAAATGAAGATAATAAAGTAATTTACAAGTTTGCAGTTGGAAGAAACTTACTGTGGAATCCGTACGATGCGCTACACTCCCCAAGAAGATTCCGCTCAGTAGAAAACTAGAAAAAGTTGATGGTGAAATGAAGAACGGTGCAGGGGTGGAAATATAAAGTGCCATGGTCAAAATTTTCAAAATTTTTAGAACGTGTGTACAAGCAATATTCTTCATGAAAAACACAAATTTATCAGCAAAATATTGATATTCAATTTCCTTTTACATATTTTTGCTGTTTTTCTGACACTGACAGGACAATGACACAACTGAAAAGAAACTACATCAAGCAAACCCTAGACCTACACTGATTAAGTCCTAGACACAACAGAAGCAAACAAAATACAACTGGACACAACAGAAGCAAACAGAGTACAACTGGACACAATCAAAGGCAGATACAAGTCACCCACCGCGCAGCTTCCTCAGCTTCGCCACGTACCGGCTCTTCCAGACCTCGTCCTCATCCATGTAGGCACTTGGCGAGAAACTCTTGCAGATTCCCCAGATGGCAAGGATGCTCTGGCATTCCTCAACATCGGCCGCCGTGCCCATCTGACGATCTTTGACGGACGGGATGTGAGAGAGACGAGGAACCTTGAGCCGCGGTTGGCCCAACTGAAGAGGACATCGATGTGGGTTGTAGATAATAAAGTAGGTGCCAGTAATCAACCGAAGATCCACCCCTGGGGTGGGAGAGGCACGAACATTCTGGCGCATAACCGCCTCTGTGGGACAGACAAAGCCGCCGCTGCTCATAGCTGAAAAGTACAAAAGTACAAGCGCCTGTCAGCGCGGGTCTTCACTGAAGGGCACTTGTTCATCACCTTGTATTCCATGTAGAGACAGTTGGTGAGAGGCTGGAGGGGGCTCCGAGCGAAAATCCGGGAAGCCGTGGCCGGTCCGAAGCACACGTCAAACTTGAAGTGCCAGTCAGCCCAGCACATGAATAGAAGGAAGCTGCCGTACATGGGCTTACCAACGCTAGCAGAAGTCAGGCCGTCATAAAGGTAGCCCAACACCGAGTGGGCTATGCACTCGTTGGACCAGATACCCTGGATACAAAGAAGACATGTAGGATCAAGCCACCCGTCCTCACACGGGTAAAGGAGCACCGAGGCAAGGCAAGCGGCAACACCTTTGGCACCAGGCAACAATAGGTCCTCATTGTCACCGGCGCCTTGAATCACGCCAATGGACCAATCCTCCAGTGCCTCGGTGTAAATACGGCCACCTACCATAATGGACCGGGCCTCTCCGGTGGTCATGAAGCCACGGAGGAAGTCCAAACCAGTGACCGGTCCAACAGGAATGAACATGGCCTGGCCGTACCCAGGCATGGCGCGAAGCCCCAGGAATAACTCCACCTCCTCTAAAAGAACCGTGCATTCAAAAGAGTCAAAGACGAAAGTGTGAGTGTCGGGATGCCACATCTCGAGAAGCGCACCCGCCAAGGAAAAGTTCTATAAATATTTGAGGAGGTGGTTGGCGTGAACGAGAATGCCGGTAAAGCCCCACCCGCTCAGGATAGTCCGCACATGGATATTGATAGCAGCCATTAAGCGGGCTATCCACAGCACTTGACCGTAACGGCGAGCACCGGGGATGTTTGGAAGGTCCTGCAAAATAACCGCTCGATCAGAAAAAAGGTTTTGAAACAAAACAAAGAGGGGTGCCTAATAAAGTCACTACCACTCCCATGGACACTCGGTTCCGAATATGGCACGGCACTTCGGAAAAACTTTTCATCTCGGTCAGGCCGGTTGGACGGGAAGAGGAGGAAGCCATCGGAGCAAAGGAAGAGCAAAGAGCACTGTAGCTGGTGTGGGGGAAAGAAGGGGAGGTCCCCCTTCTTATAGAGCTCAAAAGGTTGCCTCGGGAAGGGGCGAGCTTGAATTCTGCGCAGGTGCCCCACTTATAAGGCGCCTGGCGCCCTGTAAATAGGGTGCCTGGAGCCCTGTGGATCCTTTCATAAGTCGTTTTTCTAGCATAATTTTGCATATATATCGTTGAAGACCTCGGGTCTGAAAGGGCTGAGTCGGAGAACCCCTTCAACAAAATCAATGAAGGATTCAGTCACCTTTTAGGACCGCAGATAAGCCAAAGTCAAATAAATCGGGGACGACGGTGTCTTCACGGATATCCTGACCCGTTATATTTGACCTATATCTTCAACTATTTTCCTATATTTATTTGTATTTCTTTAAAACCCAGCATACATCATGATCTCATGCACCATCTTTCCGTCACCGTCTTTTCCATGACTTTTCAAGGAGGTTTTGGCCTACCCGGAAGACCCAACTTTAACCGTGTCTCGATGATTTTATCAAAACAAGAAGTTTTTTCATGCCGAACTGAACCGGTATTGTTGAGTGAAACCTTATGAATTTGAAGAACCCAACCTTGGTTGATTGGCTGTCTCCTCTTTACTTTCCGCAATTTACTGCATTTCTACCAAGTCCAGCACACCATGCAATACGGGTCCTGGCCGGTAACAATTCTCCCCCACGTGGGATTTTAGTTATTTACTTCCACTACTGTTCTTCTCTTTAAACAATCAACCATAGGAAAGGTTTCGATAAGACAAAGGGTGATCTCGAAGTCCGGTAAAGTTTTATTCCGCTCAACTAGGCCAATGAGGGCTGTAGACACGCCAAATTGGCTTGATTCGTAGCCCTAGACCCTTATTCCATAGGCGATATCCTTTATTTGACCGTTATCTGATCCGGACTACCTCGTGGAGATTAGCTAAGGACAGTGGTGGAGCCCCCCTTGTTAGTTGAGAATGAACCAATGATTTCCGGAATATTGCCGTAACCTTCAAGCGAGAGCCGCACGTGAACTGTAAAAACACGAAGCCTGCTCGATGACCGACCTTGAATGGTCCATAATTGAAGGTCTCGGGAGTCCCGCATATGTTCCGTAACATTCAGGGTTTCCGAGAAGTCATTTCGGTAGGCGTCGGTCAATGACGGCTTTCGTTACGGCTTTTTCGATCTGTGCTGACACGGCTATCCCGGACCACATGTTAGGCCTTTCCGGTCATCACCGGGTCTTTTCAGGTCATCCGGGTCGATTCTAGCCGTATATTTTATCAACCGGGGCTATAAGGCCGGTTCGGTCAATTTTAGGGTTTCGCGGCTTTTACGGCTTTCGATTCACGTTTACCGGGTTAATCTCAGATTTTTCGATGACTTCGAATTGTCCGATCGTACCGGACTTGTTCGGTCATCATTTCAAGTCATCCCGAGTTGACCCGAGATTTCTCGACCGGAACCGTGCTCTTTCGGATCTTCGCCCCGGGTTTCGGCTTTCCGCGAGAGGGTAAACCGGTAGAAAGCCCCGTACGAACATCTCGGGAGTCATGCGGCTGGTTTACCGACTTAAGGAGGTGCGGTTGAAGGCCCTCTTTCCAACGTGACAAACGGGAGCCGAATCGGACATCCGGTTTGCAAGATATGGCTCGCGGAACACGCTCGCAGGAGAGAGAGTGTACTGTGCCCCCGCTTCACTTGAAAGGGGAGGGCGCGCCCTGCGCGCCCTCAACCCAGGGGCGCGCCCTCAAACCGGGGGCGCGCCGTGCGCGCCCCTGGTTCCTTTGAAAGGTGGGGGCGCGGTCAGTTGCTTTAAATCGCAAATTACCCCGATTAGCACCTTCTAAACCGGATTTTTTAGAAGGTTTCCGGGGAGGATTTTCGATCATTTGTACCGCGCACCCGGTTAGGGGGCGCGTTACGTATGTCAATTCTATTTTTAGCAATTTCCGGAAGTTTCCGTCGATTTTTAGCAGTGAGACGCCGAACGCGCCCCCGCTTCCTTTGAAACAGGGGGGCGCGCAGACCGCACCCCCAAACTGGGGGCGCGCCATGCCCGCCCCTTGTTTGAGGGCGCGCCCTGCGCGCCCTCCTCCTCTTTGAAACACGGGGGCGCGGTCGGTCCAGTTTCGAAATTTTGCACCGGCTTTCTTCCCCTATAAATTGAGGGCCATTCTCAGCGACCCGAGGTTAACCCCCGGTGCCTAGCTCGTCCGAAGGTCGTCCAAGCTCTTCTCCAAAGCCGTCCCGACGTCCAAAGGCGATCCGAAGTCAAGAAATCGATCCCGAGGTGAAGGAGAAGGCTCGATCCGGGTGTTCTTTGTCAACCATCTTCATCGACTTCTGCAGAAAATCTGAGGCTTCTGCTGCAAAAGTCTTCAACATACAAATTGTTCCTCTCTTCGTTCTCTTTTTTCTCCAACTGATGGCACTCCATTCCGACTTGCCGTTTGTTCGTGGCGGTTGCTACACTGAGGGCGCGCATCCAGCATCCTCTGCACCGAAGTCGCGCCAGAAGGGTGCAAAGCTACCCGAACCGGCCTTTTCTCAACCAACTCGGCTTCAACTCAAGCCGATCCATTCCATAAGCTTTCTCAACTCATTTAACTCAGTTTATTTACTGTTTTAAAGCATATTTCAGTTTATTTGCATCATTTTTACATAAGCAAAAAATACAAAAAAAGGGGTTAAGGCTCACCCCAATCCGGTGAGTTCGATTCCAATTGCTTCTTTCTCATATTCTCTCTACAGTTACTACACTTCCCATAGTTCTAATCATTTTCTTTCACTTGGTTTATTGTTCTAGTTGCACAGGTTTATCAAGCTAGCATCGGTTGGGAGACTCTTCTTCATCGGCCGGCCGAAGAAGAAGAAGGTTGAACCCATACCTCGATCTCCCGCGCTAAGGTACCCGGTCAAAACAACTCAATCTTGTTGTTATTCTATAAAGTGGAGCCCGCGGCTCCTGGCGACCACTTCTTCTATTATTCATGCTTTAAGTTAATCTCCTCCTCACTCTCCTCCCACATGACCCGAACCATCTCCGGTGCTCGAGCGACGCCGTGAGATGAAAGTTCGGGGATCAATGTGAGTGTGGGACCGAGGTGAGGATCTTTTACAACTTTCCGAGTATTTTCGATTCACTCTCTTTTCCCCAATTTTATCTTTCACCTTATCTTGAGGTGCCGATCCGGGACCCGTTTTCGGAGACGACAGCTTTTTGGCGACCACGGTGGGACAACCAATGTCTTCAACCGTGCTAGCTTGATTGATCCGTGCAACTATTTATTTTCCGACTTGGTTCCCGCGTGAACCGGCTTGTCCTTTACCCTTTTCCTTGTCAATTTACCTTTAAAAAACTTGCTGATTACTCTTCCTTTATGATTGCCCCCCATGTGGACTTGATTTCTTGTCTTTAATTTCAGCCCGGTTCCCGCGTGAACCACTTTTCTTCTTATAAACCGGTTCCCGCGTGAACCACCTTTCTTTTCCAACTCGGTTCCCGCGTGAACCAACTTACTTTCAAATCGGTCCCCGCATGGACCACCCATTTGCAGCACCTTTATATTGGCCCCACGTGTCTCTCTTTTCATTTTGTCAACTCTTACACCGGTTCCCGCGTGAACCACCATTTTCTTCACAAAAACCGGTTCCCGCGTGAACCACCCCTTTTCCTTCAAAAAACCGGTTCCCGCGTGAACCACCTTTCTTTTCCAACTCGGTTCTTGTGTGAACCAACTTACCTTCAGATCGGTCCCCGCGTGGACCACCCCTTTGCACTAATTAGATTGGCCCCACGTGGCCCCCCTCTTTCCTTTTTCAATCAAACAAACCGGTTCCCGCGTGAACCACCCCTTTTCCTTCAAAAAACCGGTTCCCACGTGAACCACCTACCTTTTCAAAACTCGGCTCCCGCGTGAGCCACTTTATTTTCAAATCGGTCCCTGCGTGGTCCATCCTTTTACCTTTACTTCAGATTTGTCCCCACTTGAACACTCCAACACAAGCCGGTTCCCGCGCGAATCACCTTTTAGTTGTTAGTTGCTAGCTACTTGTTTACTCTATCATTGCTTGTCTTGCTTGCATTCACTTGTTTGATTTATTTAATAGCTTTCATTCATGTTTGCATATTGATTGCTTCTTCTCCTTCTACCCTCCATTTTTCATTTTTGCATTAGCTTTGCATCGGGTACCGGACTTGTTCCGATCCGTAGGGCATTCGAGGCGGGAGCTCTCTCTCCCAACACACCCTCACCCTCCAAACACCTTCTTGGTGGATTCTTACCTCTCTTCTGGGATATTCCTTCCTAGTTGATTTGGTGGTTTCCATCAAGACCTCCGTAAGTCCCCATCCGTGGAGTATTCCTCTCCGCACGATTGGTCCGGTTGTACCACTTTCCCAAAACCCGAAGAACCCAAGTACCTACTCGTGGTGAATGAGTGATTGAAGCAATAGGAACCATACCCAATTTGAGTGAACAATTGCTAACAATCTATCTAATCGAAGGTTTCAACCCAATAATTGTCGAGTAATCATTTTAAAACCTTGTTTGCATAACTTGCTTGCTCACAACAATTGAAAAGAAAAAAATTCTCTTTCAAAACACCTAAAAAAATCCCTTTAATTTTTATGTTCAACTTGCTTTCCAAACAACCAAATTGAAACCAAATCAAATCAAACAAACAACCATAACCAAACAAAACTCTCTTTGCATTTACACCCTTCATTTGCTTTCTTTCAACCATTTTGTAAGGAAATTTGACAGGATGCCCACTCTAAGGTCCGGAAGACACGTCGGGATGTCGGACTACGCGGCCAAGAAGAGGAGTACGAGACGGGTCACTACGAGCTTCAGCAACCCATGGTCCAACCAGATGGCCATGTTAATGCCGTGATGGAACCTGAGGTCCAAGATCTTGCTCACCGATCCACTTCACATATTATAGAACAAGCTCTCAAGGATCTATCTCTTCACCTTGATCCCGAGGCCTTTGCAATTATCCAATCTGCCACTAAGGGCAAGATGCCCACCAATCAAGCTCCGATCGAGGGAAATCAAGCCCCCTCACCACCCCAACCGGCAGTCAGGCCCTTGATCATCTCTTCTCCTGGGCAACCTTGTCGTGTCTCTACTCACCCCGTTGTGGGGCATTCACACAATTCTGCACCAGTTCCTGTTTCCAACCCACCTCATCCAACCCAATCAAGTAAACACTTTGCTCCCACGGCTCAGGAATCCAGCCTCACCCAGGGGTTAATGAACAAAATCAACCAGATGGATGAGCGCTTCGAAGAGATGAGGCACCGCCTCGATGCTAAAGCCATCCCTGAAATCTCTGTCCCATCCTTCCCAGTTCTACACCTTCCTCCTTCAGAGATACCAGTCTTCCAACGTTACAACGGATCGGTAATCCTTTCAACCATCTAAAGAGCTTTCTCTATGACTCCTCATTACGGAAAAATGATCGCAAAGCCCTTGCCTTCCTATTCCGTCGGTCATTGGATGGATCCGCCCTTATTGGTTCTATTCTCTTGATTCCATTGAGGCGGCGGATTTCGACATTGTCAAGACGAAGTTTCTACGAGAGGTACAAGGAGGCCAGCTGCTCGATAAGCCGACTTAATTCTTGAAAAGATGAGGCCGGATGAGGACTTTGCCGGATTTGGCGATCGGTGGAGGGGAATGGCTGAGAGGTTAGTAGATACCATCTCAGAGGGGGAGCAGGTGAGGATGCTCATAGGGAACACCACGCCCAACCTTCGCAACCTCCTGATCATGCACCGCCCAACAACCATGAGTGAGTTGTGTGATAGCGCCCGCTATCTCCAAGCCCACTTTAAGGATGCATCCATGGTCAACCCGTTGACACCAAGCCCCGTAACACTAGAAAGCCTACACCTGTAGGACCCACCACCGAAGGGGTAGTAAACAATGAGAGCATCAATGCCATGGGTAACCAGGGTGGGTATCGCCAAAGCCAATACCGTAACCCACCACCCAATCAACAATACCGCCCAGCTCCACAACCAGCTCCTCAGCCCCAGCAGCAACTTGAAAACAACCGAGCACCACCACAGCAACCCACCTACAACCGAGCGCCCCAGCAACCAAATGCCTACAACCGAGCGCCCCAGCCACCAAATGCCTACAACCAAGCGCCTCAACAACAACATGTCTACAACCGACCCCAACCACAACAACAAGCCTACAACCAAGTGCCACCACCAGCAAACCGACTTAGGAGGGGGGGACCCAAGAGAGAATACTATCCTCAACTGCCATTCCCCCTCACCGATATCTTCAATGCATTGATGGCTGAAAAGCAGTTGGAACTTCCAAAGGAGAAAGAAGGATGGCCGGCCAATGTTGACACAACCAAGTACTGCTCTTATCATCGATATCCTGGGCACACAGTGGATGTATGTTTCCAGTTTAAAGACTACATCCATGACCTTAATGATCAAGGGAACATTGACTGGGCACAGATGGGAGATTCCATACAAGCGATGAAGGCACGTCAGAATCAACCACGGCGACAACAAGTACAACAGCAGCCCGGCCTGGGCATAGTCCAAGATCCGCTCCCGGTACATGCACCCATACAAGCACCGGCACCAGCACTACCAAACCAACGACTCAGCCTCGTCCACTCCGCCATCGAGGAGTCAACCCACCATTCCCAGGGTTGGCAGGTCGAGGATCAAATCACCTCCATGCCCGCCATACCAACCCCACCTACAAACCGCACCATACTCTCCATACCGAGAGCTGCCCCCAGCCCACAAACTATCCAAACACCACTACCCTCACCAACCATTAACCCTCCACGGCGCTTAATCATTAGACCACCACCAGCCTCCCAACCAGCCCCCAACCATCACCCCAACCTAACCCACCAACCACCATTAATCCTCCACGGCGTCTAATCATTAGACGGCCACCAACACCCGAGACATCACCTAACCTACCGATCCTTGCCACCCCACGACTCCTCATCATTAGACCATCACCACCAACACCCCAACCATCACCCAACATACCGGCCTCCACCAATCCACGACCCCTCATCATCCGATCCTCACCACCCCTACCTACCATGGGCTCCTCAACTTACCAACCAACCCTACCATCACCATCATCACCACTTCCCCCTACCACACTGGCGCCAGTACTTCGTAGCGGGAGGATGTTCCAAAGGGTCTTCCCCCAGGTCGGGATACAACCACAGGAACAGGCAGAAGAGGAAGTGGTAGAAGAACCGTTGCTCGGCACGGCATATGACGTATTGAACCACTTGGACAAAATGCCGGCACAAATTTCAATTCTGGAGCTGATAAAGAGGTCAAAGAACCATCAGGACATCCTACAACAATATCTGCAGCGGGTCATGGTCAATGAGGACCTCCCACCTGAGAAGATCATTGCTGTCCTGACCCCGAGGAGTGAACATCCGGCACTCACATTTACACCGGAGGAGTTGGCACGGCCAGAGATAAGAAAGTACGCCTTGCGCGTTGCAGTAGTCATCCGAGGCGTGGAGATCAAGTCCTGCTTGATTGACACCGGAGCATCCATAAATGTCATGCCGCCAGAAACATTGCAACTTTGTGGCATCTACGATGAATAAATAGAGCCTTCTACCGTCACGGTGACCGCATATGACAACTCCCGGAAGTCGGCACGAGGGGTGGTTACATTGAAAGTAGGGCTCGGGCCGTGTACTGTCACCGCTGAGTTTCACGTTCTAGAATTGGACCCTACATTCAAAGCTATCTTGGGACGCCCGTACCTTGAGGCAATAGGAGCTGTTGCCTCCACTAATCACCGATGTACGAAGTTCCCATACAAGGGCCAGGTGATCAAAGTAACCAACATCCCCATTCTGAATGACGTGGATGACCCCTCTTCTGCACTACCAATATCAAAATCTGTCTAGCCGTTGGTTTCAACTACAGAGCTACCTGAGGTCATGGTATTGACGATGCCTCCAGATTCAGTTGCGTGGTGGATGATGAAAGGGATGGGCTATCAGCCAGGAAAGGGGCTGGGAAAGGAGCTGCAGGGGGTTGTGCACCCCATTGAAGCCGTACAAAGACCAAAGAGACACGGGCTTGGCTATGAGCCCAGTTTCACTTCGCGGATGGTCTACTGGCCAAAAAATGCCATGGGACTCCAAAAATTCCTTATCAAAGGGGAGACCATGATGATGGCCGGGGACAAAGAAGAAGAACCAGTCAAGAGGAAGAAGGCACCAGAGCAAGAGGAGGAAGTGGACAACCAGAGTTCATCTTTGGCTCGGTTGTTCATAGAGGAGGAAGAACCAGTCAGGGGCAAGTCCATCTCTAAAAAACTTGTCCACTCGAACCCACCTCCAAAAAACATCCCGCGTGAGCCGTATCCTACGGTCATGTATTTCAAAATCCTCACTCTATCCCTCTTGGATTCGCTTGATGGTCTACCTAGCCCATTTCCCACTTCTGGGCCAAAATGGCCACCTGAACTGATCAATGGGCCTGAGAGCCCATTCAAATCTTCTTACTCCACTGGGCTTCTATGCCCATTCCAATCCAACAAACTTGGGCCCGCGTGCCCACCAATCGGGCCCACGTGCCCTTTAGATTTATTTTCTTGCTTTGGGCCCGCGTGCCCACCATTTGGGCCCACGTGCCCCTTAGATCTTTTCACCAGCTTTGGGCCTATCTGCCCATTTCTTGTCATCATCGGGCCCACGAGCCCATTTTTCTTCCATTTACTTAAGCTTTCTATTTCTGCTCGAGCCACATCGGCTCATTCCCTTTTTGTTATTGAAAATACCCAAAATACCCAAAAAAAAACGTCCTCTCACAAACTCTGTTTTCCATTGAGGAGACGTCTCTACTTGTCTCAGAGGGTGCTCCCAACCAGGGACCCCTCTTCTCCAACTCACTGATCGATCTGCTCGATCCTTCACCCATTGTTAATACCACCTTTTCAATTCCGTCTTCTTTAGGAGTAGTTAGGGTAGAAAAGAAGAAAATTCGAGGTAAACGTGTGCCAGAGAGATATCTCCAACAAATAGCTCAAAAATGCAAGGAATGTGCAAGGCTACCAAGGTTTTTGGAAAATGCTATCCAGCTTAATGAAATCCAATATGTGGATGAATTCAATGTAGATCATACATTGGGAGTTTACGAGGTCTTATCAGAAAAAGATCCTGATTTCGAGGATGGAATTGAGGACTTGGCTGATGCGTATGCATCTGGACTTAAAAGATTTGAAGAACAATTAGCCACGGTGGATGAACCGACAAAAGAACTGAATCTTGGAACACCAGAAGATCCCAAGACAATCCTCCTAAGCGCAAACCTCACTCCCACTGAGGAACGAGAGTTTAATTAAAATTTTGAAATAATATAAGGACACGTTCGCATGGACATACGAAGACATGCTGGGGTTAGACAACTCGTTAGTTGAACATCGTCTAACTTTGAAAGATTGAGTTACCCGGGTTAAACAAAAATTAAGGAGATTGGCGCTTGATGTTGCACTTAAGATGAAAGAAGAGGTCGACAAGTTACATCAAGCAAGATTCATTAAAGTCGTCCTTTATCCGCAATGGGTGGCAAACATAGTCCCTGTCATGAAGAAGGATGGCCGAGTTCGGATCTGTATAGACTTCAGGGACTTGAACCGAGCGTGTCCTAAAGATGACTTTCCTCTACCTCATATTGATGTACTGGTTGATAACACTGCTGGATTCGAGATGTTGTCATTCATGGATGGCTATTCTGGATATAATCAAATCCGGTTGGCCGAAGAGGACCAGGAGAAGACCTTGTTCACCACACCTTGGGGAACCTACTGCTATGTCGTCATGCCCTTTGGACTGAAGAATGCCGGTGCTACCTATCAGAGGGCAATGTTGGCTATCTTCCATGACATGATACATACCCTTGTAGAGGTGTACGTGGACGACCTGGTCGTTAAGTCCAAAAGCTGAGAAGATCATCCTGAAGTGTTAAGAAAGGTCTTGCAAAGGGCTAGGGAATATAAATTGAAGATGAACCCAAAGAAATGCACGTTTGGAGTATCCTCAGGAAAACTGTTGGGGTTCATAGTGAGCAAAAGGGGCATAGAGATCGACCCAAACAAGGCCAAGGCAATCATTGGTATGCCTCCTCCAAGAAATATGAAAGAACTTCGAGGATTAATCGGGAGGCTACAGTTTGTCCGCCGGTTCATCTCACAACACTCCCAAAGGTGTAAACCTTTCTATGAGTTGACCAAGGCGGGGGCCGAGTTCAAATGGGATTCGAAGTGCCAGGATGCATTCGATGGTTTGAAAAGATACATGGCTAGTCCCCCTGTGCTTAGACCACCAGTCCCTGGCAAGCCCTTAGTTTTGTATATCTCGGTTTTGGAGAATTCTCTTGGGGCAGTGCTTGCACAAGTGGATGAAGAAGGGAAAGAGAGCGCAACTTACTATTTGTCAAAGATCTTTGATCCATGTGAGCAGAAGTATACTGTAGTGGAGAAGACCTGTGCTGCACTAGTCTGGGTAGTTCAGAAGCTTAAACACTATTTCTTAGCTCATGAGGTCAACCTTATTGCCCGCATCAATCCCATCAAATTCCTTCTGGAGAAAACTGTTCTAACTGATCGGCTAGGTCATTGGCAGAGCTTCCTTTCTCAGTTTGATATCACCTATGTCCCCCAGAAGGCGATTAAGGGCTATGCCATTGCCGAACATCTAGCCCATCACCCTATACCCCTCTTTGACCCGGTCCAATCAGAGCTCCCGGATGACGAACTAATGTTGATACGATCTTCCCACCTTTGGACATTATATTTTGACGGGGCTCTGAATTCACACGGTAAGGGAATAGGAATCGTCCTTCTATCACCCGAGGGTGTCACCATTCCACAGGCATTTCGGCTTGACTTCCCGGCAACCAACAATATAGGCGAATATGAAGCCTTGCTGGCCGGGCTGGAGGCCGCTCATTTCTATGGTGCCACGGAATTAAGGGTGATAGGTGATAGCCAACTAATTCTTCACCAAGTCCTAACCAAATATCGAACTTCTCATCCAAACCTCAAACCTTACCAAGAACTCACCTCTTGCTACATCAAGCTCTTTTCCAAACTCACTTTTGTCCATGTTCCTCGAGCTCAGAACATCCTTGCTGATGCCCTAGCCTCCTTAGCTTCATCCCTATCAGTCCCGCTAGGTAGACAGGTGCGGACTATTCATGTCCGTAGAAGGTCGATGCCAGCAATTAAAGATGGGCAATTTCTGAAAGTCAAGGAGAGATTTGGCAGGAAGGAGTATCTAGAGCAGAAAGAGGAGATTTCGCTAATTGAGTTGGAAGAGTTAGATGAGGGTGAGAGGTCTTGGTTTGATGAGATTGCAAGGTACTGTCAAGATCAGACATATCCACCTGGATCAAATGCAAAAGAAAAGAAGGCCATCAGGAGAGTATCCCAGAGGTATACCATCCTAGGAGGGGTGCTCTACAAGAGGAGCCTGAGCGGAATTTTATTAAGATGAGTTGATGAAGAAGAGGCAGAATTGGTGCTTAAGGAAGCACATTCCGGGGTCTATGGGGGCCATGTCAATGCTCAAGCTCTTGCGAAGAAAATCATCAGGCAGGGGTATTATTGGCCAACCCTAGAAGAAGATTGCTCCATCTTTGTCCGGCACTGTCATTCTTGCCAACTTCATGCCGATAAGATCCATTCTCCCGCATCTTCCCTTCATCCGATTCATGCCCCCATGGCCCTTCGCCATGTGGGCTTTCGATATCATTGGCCCTCTAAGTGATCTTAACTCTGAAATCCGTTCCAAATCGTTCATCCTGACGGCAACAGAGTACTTCACCAAGTGGGCAGAAGCGGAAGCGTTCGTGGAGATCAAGGCATCAACCATGTGCTCCTTCATCAAACGCAACATCATCGCCAGGTTCGGGATACCCAGCGACATCATCACCGACAACGGACCGCAATTTCTCTCTCAAGATCTGCGTGATCTTTGCAACAGTACCGCATTGCATTGCATCATTCATCTCCTTATTACCCGCAAGGCAATGGTCAAGCGAAGCCACCAACAAAACTTTGATTAAAATCATCAAGAAAACCCGTAAGTCTAGCAAGTTCGCGGTGGCGGCCGGATAAGCTTGTAGATGCCCTATGGGCTTATCGTACTTCTGTACGGACCCCCACTGGTCAAACCCCGTATGCTCTCGCATATGGGATGGAAGCGGTGGTCCCATACGAAGTACTCCTTCTATCACTCCGAGTTCAACTCGATAGGGACATCCCTGTCTATGAGAGACAAGAATCTCTCCTTGCACAACTTGAACTCCTAGATGAAAGAAGGTTGGCTGCCTCCGAGCATGACCGGACTTATCAGAACCGATTGAAAAGGTTTTATCAAAAGAGGGTGGTAGAGAGAAAGTTCGAAATCGGTGAGATGGTAGTTAAACGTATATTCGTTAAGCCAGGTGGTCCCCACTCCATGTTGCAACCTAACGGGGAAGGGCCTTTTGTTATAACTGAAAAATATCCAGGCAATGCATATGAGCTAACCAATGCCGATGGAGAAAAATTGAATCATCCATGGAACGGCGTTTACCTCAAAAAATATTTTCCCTAGAAAAAAATATGGAGAATTTCTAGTATGATATTAAGTCATCGATCCAAGGGTGTTAGCTAGAAGTCAAGGGTAGACATCACCTTGCACACACAACACCTCCTGATCCCAGAATCTGGATAGCCCAACACTAGAGAGAGGCAAGGCAGAACCCTGAAGGCAGAAAGGAAACCTTACCCTATTCTCTTCTGTTCGGTCCAAAATAGGTGAAGGGGACTAGAGGAGGATAGTATCGAAAATGCCCGCCGCATAAGTAGGAGGCCGTCTCATAGGGTGCAAAAGGGTGCCAAAAGATGGGCAATGAACCCCACAGGTTTAAACAAATATGGGCCTATCTGAATGAGTACCCGAAAGAATAAAAAATGAAAAGAAGGCACCAAAAGATGGGCAATGACCCCACAGGTCAAAGACTTGTCTAAGTAAGTGCCATATGTAGAAAAGACCCGAAGAGGCCGAACCCCAACGGGCAATTTGGGCATGAGTAGAGAAACCCTCCTCAACACCCCCAAATCCTATCAAAGACTTCCTCTATTATTCTTCCATCTTAAAACCCCTAGGGTATGGTAGGCTTGTCCAAACTCGGGGGAATCCAAACCGATCAAGAGAAGAGGGCAAGAAAGATTCTGGGTATGGAACTTTATTTTCACGTGGTGTTTATCACTTAAATCTTGATTAACACTCAAAGATCGATGAATTGTTTCAATACTGGCACATTCTCCACAAAAATCCAAAACAATGAATACTTTCAAAAATCCAAAAAAAAAAATTCAAATATTTTCAAAAATTCCAAAAAATCAAATATTTTCAAAAATTTAAATTTTTTTTTTCCAAAAATCCAATATCTTCAAAAATTAAAAAATTGAATACTTTCCAAAAATCTAAAAAAATGCATCATCTAACTTGGCATAACCTTGATTTTTGCCTTTGCTAGCATTCATCTTTATCTTTGTCTTGCATGTTTCATTTCCACATTGCATATTTACCTTCATTATCACCCCCATTAAGAGGGCTCCTCCCTTTGACCTAAGTCAAAGTTGGCCATAATAGGCAAAGGGATGAGTCGTTGTGAAGATATAATCCTCTTTTATCAAGTGTTTTCAGGGACTTTAAAATAAGAGGAGAAAGTTCTCTCAACGACAGGATTCTGAGATCAAGAAGGGAGCGACTCTCACCATAGCAGGTAAGCTCTCTCAACTTTTACCTTGTCTGTCATTTTGTACATTCTACCTGGTTGATAAGGCTGCCCCCTTGACATATAAGCAAGGAAAGATAACAATAGGCAAGGGGGTAAGCCATAGAACAGATTTAACCCTTCTATTGAGTATTTCAGAAAAGAAACACAAGTCAAGGAGGGGTGAGAATCTCGCCAACAGGTATGTCTCTTAACCCTACATCTATTACTTATTTTTATTATTTGCTATCCCTTAGAAGGCTTCACCCCTTGACAAACTTGCAAGGGACTAAGCCGAAATGTGATACTAACTACCCTTTTGAGCGTTATCAAGCAGATCAAATAAACACTGAAGCAAACAAGTGAAGATCTGATTATGCCAGTAAGTGCTACAACAAAGAAGAAAAGCAGCTACAACATCAGAAAAGCTAAGCCTGCTACAGAAATCAGTGCCTGCTGCTACCCCATCCAGGAGAATGACCATGTGGAGGAGGCATGGTAGCCGTGTCCGCCAAAGCTGCTGCAGCCGCCTCATTGCGGCGATGCTCTGAAGAAGTGGCCAGGAACGCAGAAGCACCGTGCTCGTGGCTCTGGCTCTGGCCACTCTGCCCCTGCTGGCTCCGCCCGTGGTGACCTCGACTACGAGCAACGCCACCACTTCGATGCGTGCCACTCCGATGGGAGCTGCTCTGATGGGTGAAACTCTGACTTGGCTGTGGAGGGATGCCCTGGCGGTAAACCTGCAATGTCGCCTCTGCTGCCGACAAACGAACCTGTGCCTGCAGGTGCATCTGCTCCAGAGATCGCATGGCCTGGCTATGCTGGCGCTCCATCTCGCGCATGGCTCTCTCGTGCTGAAGGCGGAGATCCAAGACGATCATCTGGGAACGAAGATCGGCTGGGGCAGACCGCAATGTCTCCACCTCAGACTCCAAGGACTGGATACGGGAGGACAAGCTACTCTGAAGCTCAGCAACCTAGAAGAAGAGGAAGTATATGAACCAAGAAAAATCAACAACCAGAATAGACAACAATGAAAGATACCTCTGCCTCCTTGGTCGTCAGGGCCTCTCTCACCTCACTAAGACGCTGGCGGAGCTCAGCCACCTCTTCCCTCGACAGAGAAGGAGGTGAACTCTCAGCACGAGCCTTCCGCTGTGAACAGAAGAAAAACACATCAAGGCAATCATACGTTGAGGATACAAATGAAGGTCAAAGGCAATGTCTAACTCAGTCTCCAGCATGCCGCGAAGAGTGGCCACCTCCTGCCGAAGGTCAACAATCACCAGCTGTTGGCGTAGCAGTAGAGCCCGAGCCTCTTGAAATGACATGAAGGTCAGAAGAGAACAACAACACAGAATTCAAGGAAAGTGAGAAGCATTTACCTGACCCTCTGGAACGAACAAGTGGCCGTACACCTCCGCGTATCGGCGAAGGTAGTCTCGGCTATCCTCTGCCCAGCCAATAACTACCTCACCGCCTTCATACCACAAAGTGATCGAGGCATGGTGTCTCTCCACCCAGTCCACGGGGAGGAGAAGGCGCCTGGGACGAGCACCAACTAGGGGAGGAGGAGGAGGAGGCTCCAACCAATCCTGCTCCAGACCGAGGGCACGTGCTGAGAACCGAAGCCACAGTGGTGCCAGCTCATTGACGCACAGAAGATGAAGATCGCGGCCGAAGACACGACCAGCGTGGGCAATCCAGGGCTGGAGATGGTCATCGGTCATGAGATATGGCCTCCAACACAGCTGTAGGAAGCAAAATCATGATTATTATTTCAACGGGAGAATATTGATACACAAATTAAACACATACCTCGGTGTGTGGGAAGAGGAGAATACGTGTGCACGAATCGAAGCCAGCGGCTGCGATGACCACCGATAGGGCGGATAGGCTCCCAACGAGCCATCGGGGGAGGAGGTCGGGGTAGGGCTGGCTGTGCCCGACCCGGGGAAGTAGAGGTAGCTCCGGACACGTAAAAGGCACAACTCGTCAGAGCAAAGCAGAGCAATACAAGTGTACAAGAAAGGAAAGCTGCTAAAAGTCACCTGAAGAAAAGGAGAGAAGCCGGCAACCGAAATAGAACCCGCCTCAGGCAGGAGGCCACAGAACAAATGGGCGAGCATCGCTGTCCCCCACGCGTACGTGCCAACCTGCTCCAGGTCAGCAAGCAAAGGGAGGAACCGCAGATGGATGCGGTCCGTCTTCGAGCCCAACAGAAGGCGCCCGAAGAAGAAGAGGAGGAAGCGGCGCAGGTCTACATCCGCCTCTAAAGAACCGAGGTAACCCGGTAAATGCCGGCGCGGCTGGCCGACCATGCGGCAGAAAAAGCTGTCCTGGCTCTCGCCACGGACACGCTCGGCATCCACCAAGCCTACCATCTCACCAGCCTCTAGTATGGCGATAGTGCGTAGGCCATCCGCCGGGTCGAACTCGGGCTCATATGCGAAGAGGGCCCGGAACTCCCGCGAATAGTCAGAAGAGGTGGCACAGACCACCGGCCTACCGTAAACACGAAGACCGGTGATGTGTGCAACATCCTCTAATGAGGGCACCATGTGCCCCCATGGGAATAGAAACACAAAGGAGTCTGGGTCCCAGGACTCACGGAGGACCTGCACCAGTGGTAGGTCCTCCCAAAAAGGAGTCACCCGGAGGATGGACCCAAACCCCATCTCCTCTAACCGAACCTGTTGGAACTCCGGTAGGCCTAGGTAGGCAGCATGCACCAGGTCCCACGAGATCCGAGATTTTATCCGGGCCTGCAATAGAATCATTTCATTAGTTCACTCAATTATTATTGTCAAAATGCAAAGGAGCTAATCATTAAGTGCAGGAAAAGAAAATGTACCTCTCGGACTGCCGGAAGCTCGGGCTCCTCAGAATCGGAGTCATGGCGGCGAACACGTCTCGACATCTGTGCAAAAAAAGGAAGTTGATATTAAACATTGTTACATACATTTTTATTTATTTCATAGATAAAAAAAAAATGTGTAGCCGAACGCGCCCTCCCCCATTTGGAGAGGGAGGGCGCGCTGCGCGCCCTCCATTTGAGGGCGCGCTGAGCGCGCCCTCACAGTAGGGGCGCGCTCTGCGCGCCTCTTCCCTGAGAGAAGAGTGAGGGCGCGCAGACCGCGCCCTCATATTGGGGGCGCGGTCTGCGCGTCCCTGAACCAGGGGCGCGCTCAGCGCGCCCCCGGTCAGAGGGCGCGGTCAACATTTTTGCGTTGACCGCACCCTCTGACCTGCTTGATTCTTATTTTCGCGATAACTTCATCAAATCAACTCTGAATCGCGTGAAACTTGAACCAAATCGAAGAGCATAAGCCGATCTACATTTCTTGTAACAGAGGCACTAACCTTTGACGGAGTTTCGGACTCCGGATCTGAGTTGGAACTCTGGAGCTTCTAGCACAAGGAGAGATAGTGAACAGGTGGAAATGAGATATTCTTACCCCAAGGGGGTATTTATAGAGAGTAAAAATGGGAAAATAGGAGAAATTTGAAAATATCACTCAAGGCGTACAAAATCGAGCTGATCGCAACGCCACCGAAAGAATTCCGATCTGATGCACGGTTTGCTCAAAATAATTTTGTGAAGAAAAATTCTCTTTAAATTCTCACCAAAAATCCCTCTTTTCACATAACTTTGAATGTCTCATTTCCTAAATTAGCTAGACATATTCATGTTTTTTATCATCACTAGCTAACATTTTTCAGGGGTCAAGAGAAAATTCTATACATTTATTAGTCCGAAATGACTGAAAATGTATTTTTCAGGAGCAAAATTGATAAAAATGGAGAAAATTTCAGAAAGCGCCAAACTGTTCAAAAAATCAAGCCGATCAAGGAGTCACCGAAATAAAATTCATCAGACTCATGGTTTGCTCTGAAAAATTACCTAAAGAAAAAAGGCATGTTAAAACCTTTCAAAAATATCTTGTTTCATGTTAAAAAATATTCAAGTTGTTGAAAAATAACAAGGCATATTCATCATAATTGTCAACATTTGTCTTGCATTTTTCCGAAACAAGGTAAATTTCTTTTGAATTTTCACTCAAACTTGCTTATTCAAAATAAAAACAACATGGCTGACAAGTTAAAGCAGGAAAAGAAGACTCTCAGGCAAGTAGAAGCTTCAATGCAGAGATGTAGCGGCGCTTCCGGTCAGGGTCCTCCTCAATCAGGAGGCTTGGGTGGCACACCCGACTCGTCTCCCACAATGCATTGACTGAGATCGCCTCCTCCTCGTCATCCACAGAGCCAAGCTGCCTACCCTTGATAGGTGGCAGGTGGGACAGCTTGGGCAACTCGTACCGAGGCAAACCGATCTGGGAGTGGCAACGGTGAGCGTTGTACAACACAAAGGCCGAACTTGTAACCAGGCGGAGATCAACGCCGGGCACAAAGCACACCTGCAAGTCCTTCTGCATCAAGGAAGCAGAAGAGTGCAAGAAGCTAGAACGGTTCATGGAGGCAAAGTGAGCACGCCAGTCCGACCTTTTCTTCACTGATGCACACCTATTGGCGACTCTCTCGCCGAAGCCAAGCACATCGGCATATGGGAACAAGGGGCTACGGCGGAAGAGTTGCGACCTGGTGGCCACCTCACCAGCTGGATCGAACTTAAAGTGAAGATCGGACCAGCAAGCAAGTAAGAGCGCACTGCCAAAAGGAGGACGGCCCACGCAAGCTGTGGACAGTCCGCAGTACAAGAAGCCCAGAACTGAAGGCCCCAACCGCGCACCGCTCTAGATGCCGCGGATGCACGAGAGTTGATCAACCTCCAGGAAACCATCCTCCGCAGGAAACAAGAACACCACGGCAAGGCAAGCCGCGAAACCCTTTGCACTGCGCAGAATCCGGTCCTCGTCCAGACCAGGAGCCATCAGAAGAGAGATTGTTCAAGCCACCAACTTGGGAACAACGATTTGCTTGCCGGCCACCAAGGGGCTGATCTGCCGAGCCTCGACAAAATCCTGCAAGAATTCCAAGCAAGAGAGGGGTTCTGAAGGGATGAACATACCTTCAGTTTCTCCCTTCTTAGTCCGAGGGAGGCTGAGAAGGAGCTCTGTTACTTCAAGAAGAGCTGTACACTCAAAGCTGCCGAACTCGAGCGTGTGAGTGTCGGGGTGCCACGACTCAACAAGAGCTCCCATCAAACCGAAGTCAAGGGAGTAGCACGAATATTGCTTGGCATGGATTAAGAGCCCAGTTAAGCCACAATCCCGAAGAATTGCTCTGACCGACAAGCCGAGGACGTCAAGCAAGCCGGAAAGCCAGGGAGGAGAGCAATACCGGCGAGGCCCGGGGAAGTTTGGGTAATCCAACACCCAAACAGGAGGTAAGAGAAAAAAATTTTAAGAAAAAGAAGAAGAGAGTGGTTGAAAGCTAAAATTGGCAGCGAACTTACCAAGTCGGCGCCGATTCTGGCCTTCAGATGACCCGGGACGCTTAAAATACCATGAACCAAGCCAACACGCTGCTTTTTCAAAGGAGGAGCCATCCTGGGTGTTGGTAGGACGATTTGGTCGTCCTAAGAGGTGCTTATATAGGGGAAATCGGTCCCGATTTGAACCGGATTCGGATCCGGTCAAAATAGGAAACTGGGATAGAACGCGCCCCCAAAGTGGGGGCGCGCAGGCTGCGCCCCCCAACCCAGGGCACGCATGCCGCGCCCCCAAAGTGGGGGCGCTCAGGCCGCGCCCCTGGTTCGGGGGCGCGTTCGATCAAATTCTTCCAAAATTTCTCAAAAATTCAGAAAAAATTCAGAAATATTCAAAAAAATTTGTAAAATCAAATATATTTATGCTTGATTTTTTTATTAAGGTCGAATGAACATCATTGTTCATTCGAAACTAACATTTTGATGAAAGACAGGAATTGCTCGCGGAAACAGAAGAATCAACATGGGAAACCCCCATAACTTGCCGACTAGCATATATGTCGCTAGTCGTGTGTTATTATCTTATACATTATTTGTTGTAGACCATGATCACGGAGAAGACTTGACCCGAGATCCCCTTCATCAAAATCTACGATGGTCGGGTCATCTCTAATGCTTACGGATAAGCCAAAGTTGTGCTGTGAGGGACGATGGTTCCCAAGTGGGTATCTTGACCTCATAGACAATCTATATCTTTAACTATTTGTTATACAAGTTTTGTTTTGTTTTCTTGAGCCCAACATGCATCATGTAGCATTAATTACATTACATTTTGTTTTATCATTAAATGTAGCATTTCCCGAACTTCACCTTCTCACTCTCTCGATCATTCTAAATCCCACCGTGTTTTCTAATCCCACCATGCTTTCTAATATCCCACCATGATCTCTAGTCCCACCAACCTCTCTAATATACCACCATGTCTATTAATCCCACCATGTTCGGTAACCACTTTGTGCCCTGAAATCTTTTCACCACTATGGCCATTGCAACTTCTTTGCTATTCATCCCACCATGGCAGCCAATTCATCCCGCCAAGGGCCTTCTATTTGGTCAGAACTTGCACCGTCAATATCTTCACAGTCTATGCTTAAACATTTGCCTTTCAGAATATGAGATCATTCCATTCCGAATTGAATCTTGTCTCATGGAAGACTTAAATGAATCTAAGAGCCTGAATGTGCTCGATTGGTATTTTTTTACTTTTTCAAAAACAAATCTCTTTTTAAACTTTAGCCCGTCACAGTACCGGCTGATGATGAACCTACGAACCCATGTTTCGGGGACTCCCCACCGCGTTGGGGGTTGGCTATTCTTCTCTCGTGCCAATGGCACATCTCTTACCAATCGAACATAGGAAAACTTGATGAAACATGGCGGTTAACCAGGAGACTTGAAGAGATTCGTCTTGCCGAATCTGGTCGTTAAGCGTGTCTATATCTACACCTTGATGCCACCTTTTCAGTCCATCACCATTTCACTACATTACGTTCCACTGCGATTCATCTCGCTTCGCTACGCTTTCTCTACGTTTCACTTCGCTCCGCTACATGCCATTCCCTTGCAAAGCCGACATCAAGGCGAGGCAAGCTGTAGACACGCCAAATTGGCTTGATTCGGAGCCCTAGACCCTTATTCCATAGGCGATATCCTTTATTTGACCGTTATCTGATCCGGACTACCTCGTGGAGATGAGCTAAGGACAGTGGTGGAGCCCCCTTGTTAGTTGAGAATGAACCAATGATTTCCGGAATATTGCCGTAACCTTCAAGCGAGAGCCGCACGTGAACTGTAAAAACACGAAGCCTGCTTAATTGAACTGTAAAAAACGTGAACTGTAAAAAACGTGAACTGTAAAAAAAACGTGAACTGTAAAAAACGTGAACTATAAAAAACGTGAACTGTAAAAACGTGAACTGTAAAAACGTGAACTGTAAAAAATGTTTACTGTAAAAACTCGATGACCGACCTTGAATGGTCTATAATTGAAGGTCTCAGGAGTCCCGCATATGTTCCGTAACATTCAGGGTTTCCGAGAAGTCATTTCGGTAGGCGTCGGTCAATGACGGCTTTCGTTATGGCTTTTTTGATCTGTGCTGACACGGCTATCCCGTACCACATGTTAGGCCTTTCCGATCATCACCGGGTCTTTTTAGGTCATCCGGGTCGATTCTAGCCGTATATTTTATCAACCGGGGCTATAAGGCCGGTTCGGTCAATTTTAGGGTTTCGCGGCTTTTACGGCTTTCGATTCACGTTTACCGGGTTAATCTCAGATTTTTCGATGACTTCGGAGATTGCCCGATCGTACCGTACTTGTTCGGTCATCATTTCAAGTCATCCCGAGTTGACCCGAGATTTCTCGACCGGAACCGTGCTCTTTCGGATCTTCGCCCCGGGTTTTGGCTTTCCGCGAGAGGGTAAACCGGTAGAAAGCCCCGTACGAACATCTCGGTAATCATGCGGCTGGTTTACCGACTTGAGGAGGTGCGGTTGAAGGCCCTCTTTCCAATGCGACAAACGGGAGCCGAATCGGACATCCGGTTTGCAAGATACGGCTCGCGGAACACACGCGCAGGAGAGAGAGTGTACCGCGCCCCCGCTCCGCTTGAAAGGGGAGGGGGCCCCCCTCAACCCGGGGGCGCGCCCTGCGCGCCCTCAAACCGGGGGCGCGCCCTGCGCGCCCCCGGTTCCTTTGAAAGGTGGGGGCGCGGTCAGTTGCTTTAAATCGCAAATTACCCCGATTAGCACCTTCTAAACCGGATTTTTTAGAAGGTTTCCGGGGAGGATTTTCGATCATTTGTACCGCGCCCCCGGTTCGGGGGCGCGTTACGTATGTCAAGTCGATTTTTAGCAATTTCCAGAAGTTTCCGTCGATTTTTAGCAGTGAGACGCCGAACGCGCCCCCGCTTCCTTTGAAACAGGGGGGCGCGGTCGGTACAGTTTCTAAATTTTGCACCGGCTTTCTTCCCCTATAAATTGAGGGCCATGCTCAGCGACCCGAGGTTAACCCCCGGTGCCTAGCTCATCCCAAGGTCGTCCAAGCTCTTCTCCAAAGCCGTCCCGACGTCCAAAGGCGATCCGAAGTCAAGAAATCGATCCCGAGGTGAAGGAGAAGGCTCGATCCGGGTGTTCTTCATCAACCATCTTCATCGACTTCTGCAGAAAATCCGAGGCTTCTGCTGCAAAAGTCTTCAACATTCAAATTGTTCCTCTCTTCGTTCTCTTTCGTCTCCAACTGACGGCACTCCATTCCGACTTGCCATTTGTTCGTGGCGGTTGCTACACTGAGGGCGCGCATCCAGCATCCTCTGCACCGAAGTCGCGCCAGAAGGGTGCAAAGCTACCCGAACCGGCCTTTTCTCAACCAACTCGGCTTCAACTCAAGGCGATCCATTCCATAAGCTTTCTCAACTCATTTAACTCAGTTCATTTACTGTTTTAAAGCATATTTCAGTTTATTTGCATCATTTTTACATAATCAAAAAATACAAAAAAAGGGGTTAAGTCTCACCCCAATCCGGTGAGTTCGATTCCAATTGCTTCTTTCTCATATTCTCTCTACAGTTACTACACTTCCCATAGTTCTAATCATTTTCTTTCACTTGGTTTATTGTTCTAGTTGCACAGGTTTATCAAGCTAGCATCGGTTGGGAGACTCTTCTTCATCGGCCGGCCGAAGAAGAAGAAGGTTGAACCCATACCCCGATCTCCCGCGCTAAGGTACACGGTCAAAACAACTGAATCTTGTTGTTATTCTATAAAGCGGAGCCCACGGCTCCTGTCGACCACTTCTTCTATTATTCATGCTTTAAGTTAATCTCCTCCTCACTCTCCTCCCACATGACCTGAACCATCTCCGGTGCTCGAGCGACGCCGTGAGATGAAAGTTCGGGGATCAATGTGAGTGTGGAACCGAGGTGAAGATCTTTTACAACTTTCCGAGTGTTTTCGATTCACTCTCTTTTCCCCAATTCTATCTTTCACCTTATCTTGAGGTGCTGATCTGGGACCCGTTTTCGAAGTCGACAAGGGCGTGTCTAAATCTACACCTTGGCGTCACCTTTTCAGTCCATCACCACTTCATTCCACTACGCCTCATTACGCTTCGCTATATTCACCTACGCTTCATTCGTATCATTCCCCTGCAAAGCCGATGCCAAGGCGAGGCAAGCTGTAGACACGCAATTTTGGCCCAGTTGGAGAGTTTAAATTCTTGTTTTCATGAAGAATATTCAAAGCAGATCGTGTTTTCCGGACGGATCAAGTTTCTGGCACGTTCCAAAGGGAGGTCAATGGAGCGATCAGCCGCGCCAAATACCCCGTGTATAGGGTACCTGGCGCCCTGTTTATAGGGCACCAGACGCCCTATATATAAGGCACCTGGCACCCTATTTATAGGGCACCAGGCGCCCTATAAACAGGGCACCTGGCGCCCTGTATTTAAGGTGCCAGGCGCCCTGTATATAGGGCGCCAGGCGCCCTATATACAAGGCGCTTGGCACCATATCAAATCGATTTGACAGGCTGATTTGACCCCCGCAGTGACTCGTCTTGTCGACCTGACAGACCTCATGATGCTAGCGCCCCATATACAGGGCGCTATGCCACATGGCACTGTTTTTCGAAAATGGCCAAAGTGCCCTCTTTTGGGCTATAAATAGCCCCCCATTTGGAGCTTGGAAGAGGTTCCAACTGGGTGCAACCCTAGATCTCATCTAACACCACGTTTCTAAGCCATTCTCATCCCCCACAAGCCTTCAAATTGATCCAAAATCGTCCACCAAAAACCCTAAAAACCTTCTGTTTCTGTCACCCAGAGACATGATTTTTATCCAACTTTGAGAACCTCTATCCGTCTCTCCTCTTACATCCAGCATCCAAACCACCTTTCATTAGCTTCATTTGCATATTGTCTACAAGGAGGAGCTCCTACTTCATCCCGGAAGCCATCCAGCACTCCGGAGCGGCGTTGCGAAGAGGGTAAGAAAATCTGTTCGGGCCAGACTTAGTGCCCCGTATACAGGGCGCTTTGACTTGGTCAACGCGCCCCATAAAGGGGGCACCTGCTCCTGGCGCCCTATATATAGGGCACCAGGAAGGGCAAAAGCTCGTTTTTATCATTTTCGAATTCCGATCGCCCGTTTAATCGAGTTTTTCGTCTTCCTCTTTCATCCTAGCATTGATCATCATGTTATTTGGCATGTCTTAGAACATTTTGCATCTCATATATATTTAAAAACCTACCAAAAATAGGGGTTGGGATTCTGTCCCAGTCCGGTTAGTTTGCATGATCGAATTCAAATTTGAGCACGATACCATGCTTTCATTAGAGCTAATGAACTTTTCACTTGTTTCTATGTTTTCTTATGAACATTCTTAGGTAAATCTGATTGAGGCGGAGCTTCAACTGGATCGAAGACGAAGGATTCACTAAGCTCTCTTCCTTCGGCCGGCCGAGAGAGGAGAAGCCGGAACTCAACAATCTCCCCGCTTCCAAAGGTACGACGGTCACTTCTTCATTTCACTTCTTTTCATTCTACCATATTTTGGGGCCTCTAGCTCCTGGCGACCACACCCACTAACATCACATCCACCAAGTCCCCAAAGCGAGCGTAGTCACCGGAAGGGGGAGATCCGCGGGTGTCCCGTTTCGGGTGCTTACAAGTAGTGGCCGCCGTCCCTGCTGAAGATGTGGTCGTCCAAGTTGGGCATGAACTCGTACACCAGGTTGCGTCCGACAGTGCCCCAGGTTGCTGATTATCTCTACCTCGTTACGGACCCCTCTTCCCTCTGCCTTCGGCCGCACTACAAGTACACCAGCATGAGCAGGGCAGACATACGAGCACGGCCTTGGCGGCGCTTGTGATGCCGAAGATTAGGATAGAATGGCTGCTCTTGCCATTGACAAGTGACGGCGGCGACAATACGGAGAGGGGGAGGCCCAAAATGTAATTTGCCGTGCTGGGATTCTCAGGGCTGTACTCATTCACAATTGCTGCGGCATAGGGGGCGGTGAAGAAGAAGCAGTCCCGACCCAAATCTTGCAAATAAATTTTTTTATCATAGATGTACTCATCCAATAAAATGGTATCAAACTACTCCCACTCTTATAATGTAGGAGTGCTTCTTTGTGAAGTATCTCCTAAGAAAAGTTACTTCGGAGAGAAGTACTCCTATCTAGTTTCCAAATGCACCATTATAGGATGCTTGGTTACGTTTTCAAAAGGGATACAATCTTATTTTTGAAAACAAGATCATCTTTTGTGTTACTTTTAATTTTAAAAGTATAAAAACTTAAGTATTTTGTGTTTGGCGAAATCGTCATAATTTTTAAAAAAGATGACGCGGTGTTTGACAAAAAATTTAAAAACATAACCCTGATGAAAGAAGTCACAACTGATAGAAATGTATGCCCTACAAGTCAATCATATATGATATGATTTGACATTTTTAGAAATATCTCATTCAATTAATTAGACAAATCTTCATTATAAGCTCTTATTATATGTGAATATCATAATGAAGTCCTTAATCAAATGCAATGATGATTAAATCATGATGAGATCATGATAATGAGATTGATCATCTAGAGGTAATTGATCTAAATGTTCCTAGTCATAGGATACTTGAGACGGGACATTAAGTATCTAGATAGACTAGTGTATGTGATATCTTCTCATGTGATGAGGATGACCGATCTCATTGGTCATTAATGTGGAGACACTGAGATACACACACAGGTGCTCACTAGTTGAATGAGTTCACTGAACTAACCAAATTAGAAACCATGAATGCTATCTTACCGAATTGTCAATCAAAATTTTCTATCATCACGGTTGCATGGTTGGACCTTTGACCTGAGTCGCCAAAGATACCATGTTGGTGGAACTTGTACTTTGACCATTGACTTATGGATCACCGTTTAGATGGTTCAATATAGCGATGGATCGAGTACAAGAAAAACTCGATAGAGGCAATTGAGCAGACAACAAGGGATCGTCCACTCTCGATAAGTGAGAGTAAATGTCCTATGGGATAGTACTCTAAATCCCTGGCCAGGGTAGAAATGATAATTGGAAAAGGAGTTTTTTAATTGATCCAATTCCGAGTACAGGATCTTATAGAGTCGGTACACTAAGGAGTTGACAGTAGATGCCGTACTCCTTTCCGACCGGGACATTGGATGAATGAGGATTTATATCTTTGCGGTAACTGATGATGGAAAGGCTCAATAGAGATGAGATTATCTCCATATCCATTTGGAATCATAGGATGTGACTTGTACCCTTCATGATCGGTAGGCCGATTAATCTGTTATTAGATAACATATTTAATTAAATTAAATAGAATTGTTCTATTTTATTTAGGCCTCAACCAAATAGGCTATTGGGCCTAGTGGGTTACACACAAAAGGACTTATCCACAAGTACAGGGGCAAGGGCGTAATTTATGGAGATTTTGGGGTTTTATGAAAAATTCCAAAATTCTTTATAAGTACTTTCATACACAACAAACAGGATTGAAACAAAGTCCCGTTTGTAAGTTATAGCTCACAAAGTGTGGGCACTTAGGAGAGAAAACTGAACGTGCCCCCGAATGGGGGGTGTGGTCTGCGTGCCCTTAGTACAAGGCCGCATCCATTCAACGTACCCTTGAACCAAGGGCGTGTCCAGTTTCAAAAACTGAAAACTTTCCACATTTTTTGACTTTCCAAACCGGTTTTATAAAGTTTTTCCTCCTAAAAATTGATTGTTTTGATCACGCCCCTGAGTTGAGGGTGCGTCCATCTTATTAATTCGAGTTTAAGCAAGTTTCTGGAAGTTTTTGGGTGATTTTGGCAATGATGCGTTGGACTTACCCTCACGATGAGGGCGCACCCACTACACCCTCATACTAAGGGCGCAGCCTGCGTACCCCCAGGTTGCGGGTGTGCGACGACCGCACCCTAACCTGGGGACGCGTCTAGTTTATTTCCCAGTTTTGCACCGGTCTGCTTCCTCTATAAATTTGAGCAATTGGGATATGATCTAGCCTCATCCTCCAACCACCCTAGGCTCGTTCCAACCTCTCCAATTCGTCATCTCTTCATCCCGTTGCCTGGAGATAATCTTGAAGTAATAGAGAAGCCGATCTATGCTGTGACGTGCTATTGTACAGATCATCGACTTTCACATAATTCTCTGAGCATTTTCTGGCCGAGATTTCTTCATATAAGTGTTCACTATCGAGCTATCTTTCATCTCCAACAAACGGTGATCAATTTTGACATCTCTATGGCTCGTGACGGCTTCTACACCGGCACTACGTAGATAGATCCTGAGTCTCCTCTTCTCAGTCAATTTCAATACACTTACTAGTGAATTCAGCTTATACATAGTTCATAGAAATTGTTTCTTGGTGAGTCATCTTTTATTTCCGACAAGAATCATTCAATTCTAATATTTGTGGTGCCCATAGCATATCCTATATCGACATTGCACTGGTGGTTTCCAAAGCTTCACTATCCAATATCTGACTTATCAGGTAAATTCAGATCACCTCTCATAGGATTCAATTCAAATTGTTTGCATCTTAAATAGCCCTTTATTTTAAAACAAATGTGAGTTCATTCTAACTTTTAGATTGTCCGTGGTGATCGTTTCAACAAAGTCACGCAATCTGGTATTATTTCTAGTTTTTTGTCTACTTCCATAATTTTTATGGGGCTTTACAGACATATTGAGGAGTAGTTATCAACATAGAAACTCCTTCTCACCAAGTCCTCTACCATTGCAACAAAAAACACTCAATTCCTTCATCCGGATTGCCCATGGCGAGCTCTGCATCGAAGTCATGCTAGATAGAGTTCAACGTGCCCCTAGAACAATGGTGCACCCACTGTGCCCTCAAACCTAGGGTGCATCCACTTCACTGTCAAGTCAAGGGCATGTTCACACCTATATGTTGTCCGGCCAAATTGGTGATATCTTCTCCGTTTTAGCTTTGATTTGAGTCGTTTAAGTTTCTACCTCTTTCTCATTCATCCAACATCATTTATACTTCATTTTTATTTAATTTTTGCATCATCTCATATATCCTAAAAAACCAAAAAAAAAGGGTTAGGGCTAACCTCGAAACTGATGAGTTTCTTTCCAATTGTCATTTTTCATGCCACTTTTTTTATAGTTACTACACTTCACTCAGTTCTAATCCTTCTTTCACTTGTTTTTTGGTTTTCTTGTCTTATAGTTACACAGGTACATCAAGCAAGCGATGGTTGAGGACTCTTCTTCATCTGTCGGCCAAAGAAGGAGAAGGTTGAACCCACACACTTGTTTCCTGTACTTAGGTACACATGGTCAATTTTCTCTTTTTTTAATTATATAAAGTGCAGCCCGCGACTCCAAGCGACCACATATTTCAATTCCTTTTTGCATTGAGTTTATCTTCATTCCGTCCTCATTCTTCTCTCACACAACTAGAACCGTCTAGCCGATGCTCGAGCAATGTTGAGAGATGAAAGTTCAGAGATCAATGTGAGTGTGGGACCGAGTTGAGAACCTTTTAAGGCAAATGTAGTTCAATCAATAGACCGTGAGGTTAATGGTGGTGCAAGAATAATGGTCAAAATGGGTGCCCATGGTGGGATAAAAAATGGGGTGAATGCCATAGTGGATAAATAGCTAGAAAGTGTTGTTAGAAGGCCACGGTGGGATAGAGATGGAAGATATTGCGTGACAATAGGTGATTGTGATAGATAACGGATTAAGGGGACAAAAGACATGGTGGGATGTTGAGATTTAGAGGATGTGATGACCACAGAGGGATGCAGAGATGATAAGTAAAATTGCAATGGAACTAATACAAAACTATATGATGCATGCTAGGCTTAGGAAAAGTCAAAAACTTACTTAACAAACTAGTTGCACATATAGATTGAACATCAGAGGTCAGGATACCCAATCAAAAACATCATCCCTTGATATTTAATTTTGGCTTATTCATGAGCATGAAGAATGACCTGACCGTCATGGATTTTGATAAAGGGTATCTCGAGTCTGGTCTTCTTCTCACTCAAGGTCTTTAACATCATTGCATAAATAAATAGTAAAGCACTTAATATATGCTAAAAGAAGAAATGATAATGGTGAGTTTATGATGTGATGACATGCATTCTCAGAAAAGAGTTTATTGTGAGAGGAACTGGAGTATATTTAACTTGATACATACAAAGAGGAGAAACATATTGACTTCTGATAGGCAGGAGAAGCTTGTCTTCTACTATTATAACATGAGACTGTGCATAAAGAACATTAAGGACTGACAAAAGACCTCGGAGGAGAGATTTACACAGTTTACAGGTGGTCCACATGAGTAGAGACAGAGCACGGACACCACCACTTGAAGAGGTTGACATGGACCATATCTTTCAAGAGGAGTATTCACTTGCTTTTTAGATAAAGGAGAGGGTAGCCAAGGATCTTCCAGCTGTGTTTGATCCTAATGATCATGCATGGGCAAAAGGGAAGTGAGATGATGTAGAGGTTGAAGATGTTCTACCTACTCTTCAGGCTCAAGGAGGCCCATCTTCTACCCCAACAATCGCACAATAGCTTCCTACAACCTTAGCCCCAAATCTAGCCCCAACTCCAACCCTAGCTACCCAACCCATTCACAGTCTAGGAAAGATAAAAACAAAAGTGACATCACGAATAATTGATTGGTTTGAACAGCGAAAAAAAACTATGGGTTGTGAGTTATCACATGACATAGTAAAAGAAAGAAAGAAAAGAAAGTTGGAATGGCCTTTAGTTTCATGCTGCGTCTCCCACGTAGTTAACACCCTATTTGGTAACATTATTAGGTACTTCTATCACTATCAATTTTAAAATTGATATTGATAATAACCATTAAGAGGTGCTTGCTTAATTATATCAATTTTAAAATTTGTAGTACAAACAAAACATATTATGTAATACAAGTGTCAACTTGTATTAATTTTGATATTGATACTCCAACATTTGTAAATATTAATTTCAATATTGATATAATACCAAAAATGAAACTCTAACCAAACCGGTCATAAGCTATGGTCACACGTCACTTATAGTAACACCCAAAAAATGTTGATTTAAATGTATTGACCGTCCAGCTTATATGCCCAAGTTTCCAATATTGGTTGTAAATCCAAGAAAAAATGTTCTAATTTCAATATTCTTCTTTCATGAGTCACTTTTTATCTTCTTTGGTGTTTAAATATTTTGTATGCCTTATCGAGACTACTTTAAAAAGCTTATCGTCAACATAATTAGTTGCAATGGGTAAGTAGACACCATCTAAATTAAATACATAGTGACAACAGTTAGAAAATATCATTGTAAAGAACTTACTGGCAATGGCTACGAGCCATTGCAACTGTTACAATGGTAACAATTTATGAAAGTCGTCATCACTATGACAACTCAAGTCATTGACATTCAAGATAAAAAATACTAAACTTGAGTATACGCATGATCACAAAGTCACTAACGATGACTTAAGTAGTTATTGCGAATGTGGGTTACTATCAAGCATCATCATTCCAAATAAAATATGTCCAAATTAGAGTTTCGTCATGTTTACACAATCACTGATAACTCAACTATTGCCACTAATCAAAAGTCAATAGTTCAATAGTTGGAACTTAGTAACAATGGTTGTAGCCATTACTAATGATCATAAGCACACCATTGAATATGGGTGCAAAGTTATCGCCACTATTTTTATTTTAAAACTCACATATTCCCCCCTTCTCTCTCATGCATGTGTGTGAAACCTTGGCATTGCCACTACCACCATCGCCCATGTGCCAAATCTCCTCCTTTAGGTATGCATAAACTCTAGTTTGGTTAAAATGTAGTTTGCATTTTTTTTGTTCCAATTTTTTTATTTGAATATGATCTTAATGTTTGAGTAAGATTAAACATGTTTGTTAACCTTGTTTATAAATGTTCACTTTGGAGAAACTTATTTAAATGTTAAATGTTAACTCATTTCTGCCTCTTAGGTTTGCCTATCCGAAACCTACTAAATTAATAGAAGTAAAAAGATAATATTGAAATGAAGCCAAAATTAGTGCCACAAGCATATTTAGTAGAAGACAATAAAAATAGACTCCATAATATAAGATTTAAAAAGAATAATTCTATGTTCTCATTTCTAAAGATAATGTTTCATTTGGTTTAAGCCATTAGCAGATTGACAAAGATGCTATAAATTAGTATTTGAGTGTAATTCAATCTAAAAAAATATTTAATAATTATAAATTTATTCAAATTTTTATTCAAATTAAATGTCATATTTTAATTTAATAATTATAAATTTATTCTCATATTGACCCTATTATCGAAACAAATGAGTTGTGGCATGCTAGACTTATAGGTGGTGTTTGTTTGGGCTGAATATAAATATATAATCTCTAGATTTCTCATCCAATTAATCTCTTTGCTTGTGATAAATAAGTGTTAAATTTCATTAAGATATAAGTGATCAACTTGATTGAGAAGGCATCTAAATGAAAATAGTATTGACATGGTTACAATAGCATATATATACATCAATGGAGCATATCAGTATAAACATTAATGCATATGTTATTTAAATAAAAATATTAATATTTTAAATAATTTTGATTGAATAAGAATATAATTATTTAGAAACTATGAATATTAAAATAATTAACATATAATGAACCCCATAATGCATAACCATCAAACGTCTTGTATTTAGCAGATTTAACAGAAGGATCATGAACTTCGGAGAAAACAATGCTCATGCAATTGTTTGTGAGCTAATCATTAACTTGTTAAAACAATGAAACGTCACCTGGGCTAGCTCTATGAGGGAGAAAAAATGATATCGTACATCTTAAATATTCAGTGCCTTTCTTGGAGCTTCAGTAAGCTAGGTATTAAAAGGAATTGTCAAACACCAAAGAATATTTAACTTCTGATCAAATCAAAGGTTAGATGGCAATTCAACCCAATCAAACGCTCCCTAGGACACACACAATTAAAATGTTCAATGGAAATCATGAGAATGGACCTAATAAAATAAGAAATTTGCATCTAAGCCAAGTCACCAAATAAACCATTTAGAATTGTAAAGAAATAGTAAAATTCTTGGTTTAGTGAACACAAATATATGTGATGTGGTATTCTATCAAGATATAACTCCGATACATTCGGGTTTTGCTCATCACCTCCACCACCTTCTTCATCAAAACATTCAAGCACCATATGGAAGTGAACATCTTTCTCTTTTTATTTTTACTCAACCATGTATGCATTTTCTCAGCAATTTCTTTTGTAGTTCTCGGATATTTTTTTCACATCACTAAAGTCACCAATCAAGTGTTCCTTCTGTCTTTTTATTTCACCATTCGTAACCAAATCACAAGGTTCACACTTAATCTTATTCTTGTTACACTCATCCAACTAATAAGTGTAATTCCATCCTAGATCAGCCAACTTAGCTTTCTTCTTCTCCTCTGTCATATTAACTGAACCAGAAGCTGAACTGGATGCCATTTACACAATCCCACAACAAATCACAACTAAAAAAGATAATATAATCAGTGATAGATCAAAAAGTACTCAAACCATAATACACAAACATTAAACAATGTTTACATAATGCATAGATGCTGACAAATGGTTGAAGAAACATAAAATAACAAAGTCGAAAATTTTCAGCGCACTAGAGGCATCCAAACTTACGCTATTTTTAACATTTAAGTATAGGATGTGTATAAGAAGAGTAAAAATATTCCAATAGGTTCTAGAAGACTAATCTTGAAGGAAGAAATAAAAAGATGTAGGTGAAAAAATTAAAAAACGTAAAACCAAGGAAGGCGGAGTCGGGGGTCGGGATCGGGCCACAACCGACCCAAGTCAGTTGGGGTCACAACCTGGGCCGGGCCGGGGTTGGGTCGGGGTCGGAAAAAATAATAATAATAAATTTATTTAAATATATTAACCGGGTCGGGGTCGCGGGGCTGGGTCAGGGTCGGTCGGCCCAAAAACTGACCGGGTCGGCCAAGCCGCCCGACCGGGTCACCGACCTCGTGTACCTTGCGTAAAACCTAACTTCTTACCATAGGAGAGCGATGAAAGAGAAAGGAAGCGATGAGGGTTACTTCCCATGAGGCCAAGGAGACCTAGATGGTCACTAATGGCGGCAATGGCATCTTCCATGGCTGATGGCAGTGGTGGCAGCGTCTTCAACGATGGAGCAGGAGTCCGGCCTTGGGAGAGTGAGTGCACATCCGTCTTGCCACTGGGGATTCAGGAGGATGCTGCTTCGGGCAATCGTGGGGGGGGGGAGCGGGGAGGATCGGAATAACTTAAATTGAACAAGTCGAATCATGTTAAGTCATGCCGCCCGTTCAAAGAAAAAGAGGCCAAGCGACCAAGCGACGCCATGGCGTACGCCTTGGCCGCCTAATTTGTAATATCCAAAATTTTTAAATAAATAAAAAATAGTAGTTATTATATTTATTATGAGTTTATTTATATTATTCTACTTTTCTCCTTTATCCTTTCCAATTTTCTCTCCCTCCGGATAATCTTCCTAAATTGCCTCCCCCTCTCCCAATCGAACTCTAATTCTAGTCCCCCGGTCCCGGTCGAACTCTCCCTCCCCCCTCTATTTATTTCCCACGTAGCAGACCCTGCCTCTTCCACCCTCCCTCTTCTCCTCTTCCGCGAGCGCAAGTAGCAGCCGCCCTTCTCCTTCCTTCTTCTTCTTCCTCTTCTCTCCTTGCGCACACACCCGGACGCCGCCGGCCCCGCAGCGGTGACCGCCGCTGCCACCTCCACCGCGTCGACCGCCGCCGGCACCCCCTCCCTCGTTGGTCGTCGCCGCGGCGCGTGTCCGCCCGCTGTCCACGGTCCGTAGCCGCCCACCACCGCCGCACCACCCGCCGGCCCCACCTGCGCTCTCTCCGCCGTCGCCGTCCTCCGTGAGCAGCCGCAGCGACGCCGCCGCCATCCTCCCGGCCACCGTCGCTGCGCCACCGCCACCTCTTCCGCGCTGCCTCCCGGCCACCCTCCCGCGACGCCTGCCGCCGCCGGCCAGTCACCTCCTGCCACCGCGCCATCGCCGCCGCAGTTGCCGCCGGACGCCAAGCTCCCTCCGCCATCGCCTCCGCCGGCTTCCCGCTCGCCGCCGGCCAGCCTCCGCCAGCGCCACCTCACCTGCACCGCCGCCGCCGCGACGTTCCTTTCCCCCCAGTCGACCCCTCTGGGACTGCCGTCGCCCAGCCACCCTGCGCCACCCTCCGCCATCGACGCCGCCGGCGCTCTCTCCCCACCGGCCACCTGCACCGCCTGCGCCGCACTTGCGGCCGCCACCTCCCCTCCCGGCCGCGGCACCCCGCTGCGCCACCCGTGCGCCAACCACCCCCCCTCCACGGTATCGCCCCCACTCGATCTCTCTCTCATATCGCTCTCTATCTCCCTCCCTCCCTCTCTCTCATATCGTCTCTCTCTCTCTCTTCTATTCTCTCTATTATTATCTTTCATTCAATATTCTTCTAAATTTCTCTATGTTATTCTATTGTCTCTTTTTCAGTATATTGTCAAGATACCGTTCGGTTCGGTTTTTCATCGCCGTTGTGACCGCGGCATATTCTTCACCCGGATCGACTCTGTTGGAATTCCGTGCGCCGTTCTCCATCGCTGTTAAGGTAGGTGTCTCGGCTATTCTTAGCACTCTAATATACTTGATTAAACCGTAAGAATCATGTTTAGATCACCAGGATTAGAAGATTGTAATTGAGGGGCTATTTTGGATTTATTATTATGATTAGATAGAGTTAGATTAGTCTGTTTGAACCATGCATGTTTAGATTAATTTAGTGTTCATGTATATTAGTTGTCATGATAGATTCTGATAGGTTTAAACCTAGTTAGTCTATCATGGTTGCATCGCGATAATCTTTAATGTATATCTTGATTTGTTAAAAAGCCGATGTAAGGTTTAGGTATAGTGATATTAAAATTTAGTTTAGTTTCATATATGCACTAGGTAATAGTGTCTGTCTAAGCATGTAATTGTCATGTTTATGTTGTAAATTGCATGATCCTATTCATATGCATTAGTTTGTGTTAGACTGCGGTGTGGTATGCAAATATGTGGTGCATAGAACCATGGGTGTTCATCTATGTATTTCATATTTGATTGCCAATTAGATATTCATGTTTTACTGTCTGAGTTAATTATATACTTGCATGGTGTGGAATGTGGTTAGTGCAGTGAGCTACATTGTGATGGAAATGTACTTCACCAGACTATAGTTCGGTCCTGTGGGCAGCAGATGAATTAGAACAATCTGGAGCATTCTTCGATCCCAGATACCGCGGTTTATCCTAAGTACTCCCCTGCCTATGGGGTACTATGGGATTTAGTTACTATATGTTACTTTCTACTATATGGTAAATCTGGTGCTAGTTTTGTGATGTGACTACATTTTATCAGATGGAGCATGGTATTTACTCAGACAGGTGTTTAGTTGTGTATCTTGGCATAGATGTTAGTGTTCTAGATGTGTCTTTGGTTTTATGTCAGGTTGTGTGTTAGGAGCATACCTAGAGTAGTCTAATGTGTAGGTTATGTCGGTTTTAATGCATATAGAGTCTGGTTATCATATGGGGTAGTTGAATGACTTTGTAATCAATTAATTAAAGATATATGATTAGTTTAAATCCTATGTATTAAATCTGATTTTTAGGCTTATTATGTATTGTATATCACTAGAAATCATTATTATAGTAGGGTAGTTCGGGTGTAAGTCCTACTGAGTCTGTGGTGACTCACCCCTTCCGTTGTTAATATTTTCAGGATTGCAGGTTTAGCGCAGCAGAAGCGTAGTGGTATTTTGGAATTCGATGAGCTAGTGGAGTACTCATTCAATGTTGGTATTTAATTTGTCTAGATAGGTGTTTGTTTATGGTGATATTATGTTGTAAAGTTTGGAATCATGAATTTGGATTGTGATTTTAGTCTTATTTGATTCCAGACCGATATCCTTCCCCGTTACGTCGCCGGATATCTTCCGCTGTGCATGTTAAAAATCCGGGTCGTGACATAATTGGTATTGCAAAGCCTTATTACTGTGGAGCTAAGTGCTCAACCCAAGTGGCATTGCAAAGACGCCTAAGCGCCACTTAGGCTCCGGCCTTCACAACAATGGATATGCCATAGTAAAAATCAAACTTAATTTTATCATTTAATGTATAGTTAAATGAACCATAAGATGAAAATGTGCAAGATAAATTGATAAAAGATTTTAAGTTCTTTAAAACATTCAATTTATCATCAGATATAATGAGTATGAACCAAATGAAAAAATCCAAAAATATTTTAAATTAATAAACATGCATAAATACCTTTATATTAAAGTTGCAAAAGTGTATTCAAATTAAAATTTATTTTAAAATTGAGTCAAATAAAGTCAATAAATGATCTCACTAAAATGATTGGATTTGATATTATCTTTATTTAAATTAGTGTTACCTAATAAGGCAAGCATTTTTGCCAATTGGTATGAACTTATAAAAATTGTTAACAAAATTTAACTTAGTTATGAAAGAATTTTGATGCATGTAAAAATAATTGTATTTATTTTTGAAATGAGAATAAAGAAAAAATTATTTTTTTTACAATATGACACTTCAAGATACAAAGATGATCATAAAAAATAAGAGTAAAATGATGTCACCAAAACCTTTTACATTATATCATCCAATACAGTTGAGTGGATAACATGGCATAGCTAGCTACAATTTTATCAGTTGGCCAATGAAATGCATCATCCTTTTTATTCATACTTGAAAAAGAGTTGATAAAGTGATTTAGATTTTGCATTAGAGAAATGTATCATTTGGCATAAGTTGGCCGTAGATGATTTTAACTCCCTTGGTAATATGCTTTCAAATTATAGTGTGTGACATGTTGTTAAGATGTATATAATTTACCACCATGATTATGTATGAAAGCTACATACAAGATTATATCATTATTAATACTTGGTCCATGAGCTCTCAAAAATCATATTGATGTATTTTTACAGTCGTTGGTGGAAAAGTTAACTTATGGGAGATCAAATTAACGATGTATAATGTTATAAAGCATGACAACTTTATAATGAGAGTCATATTGCTATGTATAATAAATGATTTTTCTAGATATGCAAATTTGTCCAAGTGTAAAACTAAAGAAAAATTAGTATGTACATTTTATAATGAGAAAACACATTCTATTCGACATACTCTTAGTAAAAATAATGTTATATAGGACACTATTGATTCCAACCAATAACTTCGTTGGAGAAAGAGCCATTATAAGCATATATTGGATAGTCAACAGTGTGATAAAAGAACATAAAAATACTAACATGATATGAGATATGGACATAACAATAAGAAATGGATGCAATAAGATTTGACAAGCTATTTAAGAAAAAATTATAAAATTTAAAAAAGAATTTAGCAAGAGAAAAAGTTGAAAGAAAGAATTATTTTTTTAGCAACTAACATATTGAGCTTCTTTAATTATTTGTCATCATTAGATGCCATACATACTGAGAAACATATGTGTGGCAATATACTTGATATGTTTAATATATTAGAAAATGACAAATATAATCTTAAATCAAGAAAAGATTTGGAAGATCTAAATAAATATTCATTCAGAATTACATCTATACAAAGATTTATGATAGTTTCTAGATGCAGTTTATATGCTTAATAATAGACAAAAATCTCAAATACTTGATTTCTTAAGAGTATTTGAGTGTAAGATAGTTATTATTCAAATTTAAGTGGGTGCATAGATATATCTTGTAAAATAATTTGTCAATTAAAAGGTCATGTTCTACATGTTATGATGCAAGCTATTATATCAAAGGATGTAATTTGTCACATAGTTGAGTTGTGACAATACCTTAAGAGCATCTATGTTAAAGTGTTAAACAGTAGCATTTTGAGACATTGGAAGTCTATGGTTGCAATAATATTGTGTTAAGTGCAACAAAAACTTTCATCATTAGTCTTTAATGTTATAATCTACCTAGTTGTGCATTTGGCATATGAGACAAGGATGTCTTGATGAGTTCAATACTGGTGGATATATCCAATTGAAGGATGTTTAAAGAAACTCAGATGTTATATGGGTAATAAGGCTAGGGTTGAAAGTTCAATTGCACAAGGATATTTCGTTGAGGAATGTACTTGATTCATATCTACACATATGCACAATACGAAACAAGATAAGGAACCAAATTATGATGGTAGTCCAAATAAAGATACCCATGAAGAATGTTCAATGTTTAAACTAGTTGGCTATCCATTGAGATGTAGAAGTGAACCTAGAATTCTGATATAAAGAGAACAAGCTTTAATTCATACATATGTCTTAAATCAAATTGATGATATGGACTACTTTCATTGAGAATATAATGATGCTTTGATTAATGGAGGAACTCTAAAAAAATCATTTCATTATGGTTCAGATCACATGTTCAAGAGTTAATAAATTAAGGAGACTCTAGGAATACTAAGAATCTTGATATTTTGTTACTTTGTTCTTCAATATTTGAACTATCCTTATTTGGGTAAATGTGTAAGGGATTCAGATTTTACACATTGTTATAGAATTTCTGAAAATCAACTTAATTATGTGATGTCATTGTAAATATGCCACTTCAATTTGGACGTGATGATTATTATGGACTAATAGTAGACATTCTAGAAATTTCTATTGATAATGACAATCATTTAATATTATTTGAATGTGAATGGTGAGATGTATATAACAAAAGTCATGGTTTTAAAATTTGTTGATTATGGATTTGTATATTTAAATATACAAAGAAAATTAGAGACTGATGAACTTTTCTCACTTGCAAGTTAAGGGAACAAGTTTTTTATATAGACAATAACTTAAATAAGGGCTAGATAATACCATTATAATCTCCACCTCATAAATATTATAATCTATATGAAAATGAAGTGATGGCAAAGTAGAATCATATCAATAAGAATTTGTTAAAGTACATATAATGTATGATCTAAATGATAAAGATATACGACTTCAAGAAATTCAACCAATACATATTAAAATAAAAAAATAATTAAAAAATAATTAAATATAGCATTATAAATTAGTAATAATGATTTTTGATTGTGTGGTGGATAAAGAGATTTAGTAAGAGTCAATGAACATCTCAAGTTGGTGGGCCTTAGATAGGTGGATCTAGATCTCAGCTAGATGGATCTATAGTTGGTCAGGTGGATCTCATTCTCAACCACATCCATCTTACTCTGTTGATACTTAGCCTGGTCCATCTCAACCAAGTGCTTCTCATACTACTCCACCGACTCCATACTTTTCTTACAATCCATCTTCATGTATCTCAAGTATATATCCATCATAAATGTTAAACACTTGTGCTTATGTATGTATTACTAATATGTTGTTATTTTTGTCTTTAATTAGTTGCATCTACTAGGCAAAGGAGAGTTCCTTCCAAATAATCTATTGTAAGGACATTACCACTTTAAGAGACCTTGGCAGCTAATTTGGTAGAGGTCGGCTATTGGGGCACACGCTCAATAATTTATGACTTGGAATTAACAATAAAGTGCATTATAATTTATGATAAAAAAATTACATCACTCTTCCATCCGAGAAAAAAGAAGCTATCTTCAAAGATTTTGAGATAAATATATTATTTTTTTAATAGTTACTATTAAATAACAATGATTCTTCAAGTAATTTTAACGAGCTTAAATATGGTCATTATGCAGCATCACTTTAGTTTTTAGCAGGATACATCCATTGACACAGGTCTTAAGAAACATAGGTAAGACGTAGATAAAACAAAGAAATAATTTGAAAATAATGTAATAATATGTTTAGCTTATTTCTTCATTATTTTATGATATTACTAATAGTACTTATATAATCATATTTTATGGGATGTTTGCTAGAAGAAAATTTAAGCATATCTTCAAGATTGACATGGATTAATGGCATCACATGTGTGATGTATATGGATGCGAGATTTAGGGTTTAGGGTTTAGGGTTTAATAAAAGGTAAACTCTTATTAACTTGACTGTAGTCAACCAGTGAAATAAATAAAGCCAATAAAACTTACTTATCTATGCATTATAGAAAATGTAGGACATACATTCATCAATTACAAAAAAAAATTGTAAGTACTTGTTACGTATTTAATTTTGTTGTTGAATTCACATGTCTTATATTAATCTTAAACTCTATACATAGGTACAAAAGGAAGATCATCCTTCTACACATCTAGAGATCTTCCATATGACAGACTAATGAAGAGCCGGATGGATCTGTTGTGGAGCAACAAAGAAAGTCATAAAATGATGTTAGTTTTTTTATACATTTTAATTTCTTTATCTAAATTTTATTTTTAAATTCAAATGTTAATACTATGTGTTTTATAGAATAATATGACACAATGATGACTACCCCAATATTTGAGGAATTACATATTGGGGTATCATCTACAACATTTCTCTAGGAGACTTTTATTATCATCTTTGGTAGAGATAAACCAAGGTGCATTTGATGTGCAGGGTGAGGACAAACTCGCCCCATTTGGTATGGTAGAACTAATAGAGGCAATACTAGTTCCACGGTTCATAAGTTAATGGAAAAGGTGAAGAGGCAATCTCATATGAACATTAGTTATGAAATTGAGATTTCTGCTTTGAAGCATAAGCTAACGAGAAAACAAAAATTATTTGAGGACATGTTTAGATAGCTAACTCAGCAAATGTGAGTCCAACTTGATTAAAGATTATCAAGTCTAGTTGATTCATCGACATCAGTGCCATCAATGGGACAAATAAAGAAGGATAAAAATATGACTATGAGGATGAAGATGGTGTGGAGAAGGCATCTTTTGGAGAGAATAAGTGATGTGCTTGTTATTTTATGATATACATTATTTATGTTATATGAACATGTTGATTGTATATAACTTTATTGTTATTTATTAATCATATTATTGATTTTATTTATGTGACTTGTGTGTAGTCCATTGATTTCAAATCAAGAATGCACATTATTTATATTGTGTGAATGTGTTGGATATTGTATGAATATGTTATACAATGTATGAACAAGTTATATGAACAAGTTGTACAAACATGTTGAATGTACATGTTGAATGAATGATTAAATTGTGTATATATACAAGTTGACAACTTGTACGAATAGATTGTGTATGCACAAATTGATATGTTATACGAATGTGGTTGTATGAATAAGGTGTCTGAGTTGTATGTTTTTGTGGTTGAATATGGTTGTATGAGTAGACTGAGTTGAATAGATTGTGATATATAGGATGTGGTTGTATGAATAGATTGTGTTAAATACATTATAGTTGAATGATGATTTATTTGGCAAAGTGTTTTATGTTTTTTGAATTTCTCTACAACTTATAAGTGTGGTAGAAATTCATGTATTCATGGATTTTTTATTTTTAAAAATAATTTTTTTTACTTACCAAACCATCATAGTAGCATATTGGCAACAACTATAGTTGTCACCACTTAATATTGGTGGTAGCTTAAAAGCTGTCACCAAAGTTGTCAAAGAAACTTGTGCATGTGTCTCTCTCATCATTTTAGTTGTTTATAACTAGTATGTTTATCGACAAAGGCTTCTATCATCACTTATTATTTAGTAAAGACAACTACGGATTGTCTTTAATGCCATTGTAGGTGATGAAATCTTCATGGTTGTGGCTAATAATTTTGGTGATTGGTTTGTGATGACTTTTAGCCAAAACATTTTGGTAATAGCTTTTGGTTTAGTGGCAATGACTTGCAGCCATCCCAATAACTATTTTTCTTGTTGTGGTTGTTAGTCTCTCTCATCAAAGAGTTGTTTCCTTCACATTGATGAAACACAACAATATTAAAAGAATTGAAAGATGACTCTCAATGTTTGTCACCACTCACACATGTACGGAGTGTTTGGTTGTATGATAAATTGAGATTTTGCCACAATTTCATATTTTTGTAACAAAGCTTGTTAAAAAAAGATGTTGACTACAATTGCAAATTTATATTTCTAAAGAGATTTCTTTCTTAGACACTCTCTTTTTTTTTTCTATTGGTCCCCTACCTCTTTTGGTCGTACATGACTTCCACTCTTTTTTATCATCCCATCTCTTCAAACATGATAATTTTATGTTATTGGTTAGCTTCTATTTTATTTTAATATAACCTTTTATCAAGAAAGTATATAAAAATTTGTTGCAACCAAACTGTTAAAACCTCATAATTTCATCTTTCAAATAAAAGAGAAGAAAATATAAAGCATAATTACTTGACCCGGTTGATAATGGATCAGGTTTTTTTGTCTTTTCTTTCACCTGTTTTTGGAGGATTTTTTTGTTATGTTTAAAAATTTTGGTTCGACCTCTTCCCATCGAACTTGGATTGATTCCTTGATTAACATGCGTGATGGCATAAAAATTTTCCCTTTCTTTAGCTGCTCATGATCCTTGGTCAAATATTATTTCTTGTTCCTTTTTATTTCTTTTTTTGTGTTTTTGCTTTTTTTATATTTTGTTTGGGTCTTTCTTTTTTATTGTTTATTAGTCCCTTTTTTGTGATCATTTGTTTGATTACCCTTTCTTTCTTTTATGTTGGCTATAGTTCTTTGGTGCGTGCACGTCTTTATCAAGTTTTATCTTTCTCTCTTTTTTATTTTTCATTTAATTTAAGAGATCCCTTTTATTTATTTTAGATGCCTTTCCTAACTTTTTATTAATTTTTTTTGTTGTTTTGTTATTTCTTCATTTTTATTGATATTGATGGTATTATTATTTTATATTTGATTTTGAACTATTTATTTATTGCATCTGTAATTTTTTACTAATGGTTAGATTGTTAAGTGACTTTTATTTTATTTTATATGTAGAATCATTTCTTTATCTACATGAGTTTATTGCTTCTTTTGATGACTATTTTATTTTCCACTCAGTATTTAGTTTGGAACCTTACGTTTAATTATTTCTTTACAAGGATCATGAGACGTTTTGCATTTATAATATTTTGAAAGTTATACACGTGAACTTTTATTTGATTTTTTTAAAGTCATAAAATATATGATGTACAAATTTTTCATAAATGTAGATGACAAAACAAAATGAATAGAATAAATTTTAAGGATGGCGTAAGATGAGTCATAATGCCCTTTTCAACTGCTGCTGGATTTTGATTGACGTCGGTCGATTCGAGCCACCAGACTATATACTTGACTTGATTAAAGTTGTTCCAATAATGGTTTGTGATTCTTTGAATCTTGCAGTATCATCTATGCCATAGTTGTCGGTCTTAAATATTGGATGTCATAGTTGTCGGTCTAAAATATATTGGAAGACTAAAAAGTTATAAGTTCCTACAAACTCTTCACATTTGAGTTTCTTCGTATTTTATTGATATATATAAACTTTATGATGTATGTTTTTCATGCCCGAAAATTTGTATGATGTTATGTATGATATCCATATTATAGGTCATATATATTATATATTGTTTTACTGTTTTATGCATGGTCTCATTGTTGTATAGATCTATGTATATTTTCATGAATCTCACGGATATTGTCACGACCCGGATTTTTAATATGCACAGCGGAAGATAATCCGGCGACGTAACGGGAAAGGATATCGGTCTGGAACCAAATAAGACTAAAATTACAATCCAAATTCATAATTCCACACTTTACAACTTAATAACATAATAATCAAACACCTATCTAAACAAATTAAATACCAACATTGAATGATACTCCACTAGTTCCTCGAATTCCACAACACCACTACGCTTCTGCTGCGCTAAACCTGTAATCCTGAAAATATTAACAACGGAAGGGGTGAGTCACAACAGACTCAGTAGGTCTTACACCCGAACTACCCCATTATAATAACAATTCTAGTGGTATACTATACATATTAAGCCTAAAAATCAGATTTAATACATAGGATTAAACTAATTATATATCTCCAATTAAGTGATTACAAAGTCAATCAACTACCCCATATGATAACCAGACTCTACATGCATTAAAAACCATCACAACCTGCTCATTAAACTACTCTAGGTATGCTCATAATATACACAACCTGACATAAAACCAATGACACATCTATAACACTACCATCTATGCCAACATACACAACTACACACCTGTCTGAGTAAATACCATGCTCCATCTGATAAAATGTAGTCACATCACAAAACTAGCACCAGATTTACCATATAGTAGGAAGTAACATATAGTAACTAAATCCCATAGTACCCCTAGGCAGGGGAGTACTTAGGATGAACCGCGGTATCTGGGATCGAAGGATGCTCCGCATTCAACTAATCTCACGCCCACGGGCCACTAATTTAGTACGGTGAAGTACATACAACCACAATGCAGCTCACTGCACTAACCACATTCCACACCATGCAAGCATATAATTAACTCAGACAGTAAACACATGAACATTTAATTGGCAATCAAACATGAAATACATAGATGAACACCCATGGTTCTATGCACCACATATTTGCATACCATACCACAATCTAGCATAAACCAGAACCTGTCTATCATATGATGCATCTAAATAGGATCATGCAAGCTACAACCTAAACATCTCAATTACATACTTAAACAGGACTATCTATCACATAAAAGAAAATAAACTAAGTTCTAAACACATTATGCCTAAACCTTACAACGGCTTTTTATCAAATCGGAATATACATGATTAAGGTTATCGTGATGCAAAACAATGCTAAACTAGCTAAATTAAACATATAAAACCTATCCTGATGTCTAACATACCTGGATATTCAAATTAATCTAAACATGCATGGATTAAACAAATTAATCTAAGTCTATCTAAATATGCAAATAAATCAAAAACGGCCCATTATTTCTAACCTATCAATCATGATGATCTAAACGTAATTTTTACGATTTAAATAAATATATATAGTGCTAAGGATAGCCGAGACGCCTACCTTGACGGCAACGGCGAACGGCGCACGGAAATCCAAGGAGATTGAATTTGGCGACGAGACTGCCGCGGTTGCGTCGGCGACGAAAAATCGATCCTAGTAGGTGTTCCTGAAATCTGTCGGTAGAAGGGAAATAATAAACTAGGGAACTTGATAGAAGATAATAGGAAAAAGGGCGATAGGAGGGAAGTTGTATCACCGCGCGGGAGAGAGGAGGCCGGCGCACTGCGGCGCACGGCGGCGGGCTGCACGGCGGTGGCGCAGGCGGGCGCACGGCGGTGGCGCAGCGGGCGCACAGCGGCCGCGGCGTCTCGCGGCGGGCGGCGTCACCGGCGGACGGCCGACGTGGTCGCACGACGACCGAGGGCGGCTGCGACGACGCGGGGCCGAGCGGCGCGTGGGGCGCGCGCGCGGGACGAGGTGGGCGGCGGTCAAAGGCGGCGGCGAGCACTCGTACGATGTACGAGGAAGCGGGCGGCGGCGTCACCGCGGCGGGCGGCGAGGCGCGGGGGCCGAGGGCGGCGGTCGCGGCACGCGGGTGGCGCCGGGCGGGTCAACGGAGGACGGCGGGGCGGCGTCTCGCGCCGACAGCCACGCGGCGGCGCGCGCGGCGGTGCCGGGGGGAAAGAAGAAGGCGGGGAGGCGCGCGAGGGCTCGCGCGGCGGCGGCCGAGAGGGAAAAAGAGGGGAAAAAAAATAGGGTTTCGCGAGGAGAAGAAACGGCGCGGGGAGGGTGCGTACGGGGGGGTTTCGACGGGGGGAGAAAAATATAGAAAGAGAAAAGGGGGGTAAAATAATAAATAATTAATAACTAAATTTTTTTTTCTTTAATTAACTAAAAATTATCGTAATGTTACAATCTACCCTCCGAATAAAATTTTCGTCCTCGAAAATTAAATTAAATTAACTAACCGAATAGCTGCGGGTGTAGATGCCTTATATCCTCTTCCACTTCCCACGTCGATTCTTCCAACGAGTGATGCTTCCAAAGGACCTTGACCATCGGAATTCGTCTCCTCCTTAATTGCTTCACCATCCGATCCGTGATCCGGACCGGTCTCTCATCAAAGCTCAAATTCGGCTGTACGTTGATCTCCTGGAAATCTATAACATGGGTTGGATCTGATACGTACTTCCGAAGTAGAGAGACGTGGAAAACCGGATGTATCCTCGCCATTGCCGGGGGTAAAGCCAACCTATAAGCAACCTCACCAATCCGTTGCACAATCTGAAATGGACCCACATACCTTGGGTTCAACTTTCCACGCCGACCAAATCTGATAACTCCATTCGAAGGATAAACCTTTAGGAACACATGGTCACCCTCTTCGAACTGAACAACTCTGCGCTTCAGATCAGCATAACTTTTCTGGCGGCTCTGAGCAGTAAGCAATTTCTGGCGGATTAACTTGACCTTCTCATTGCTGTCCTGCACCCAATCTGGCCCAATTAAACTGCGGTCTCCAACCTCTTCCCAGCAAAGAGGTGATCTGCACGGCCTCCCATACAAGGCCTCAAATGGTGCCATGCCGATACTGGAGTGAAAACTGTTGTTATATGCAAACTCGATGAGCGGCAACTGCAAATCCCAACTGTCCTGCCATTCTAGTGCTCCAGCCCTCAACATGTCCTCCAATGTCTGAATAGTGCATTCTGACTGACCATCTGTTTGGGGATGATATGCCGAGCTGAACTTGAGCTGAGAGCCCAAGGCATCCTGCAATCCTTTCCATACTCTTCCAGTGAATCTGGGATCTCTATCAGACACTATAGAGACAGGTACTCCGTGATACTTGACAACTCCATCAAAGTATAATCTCACCAAGCTCTCGGTCGGTTGGGCTTCTTTAATTGGTAAGAAATGAGCTGCCTTGGTGAGTATGTCCACCACTACCCATATGGCATCACACTGCTTCTTGGTTCTAGGCAAACCAGTGACAAAGTCCATGGTGATATGCTCCCACTTCCATTCTGGGATCTCCAGTGGCTTAAGTGGTCCTGCTGGCTTCCTATGCTCTGCTCTACCCTGCAAGCTGCCTCATACACTGCTGCTAAGCTGCGCCAGACCTTGGACACTAACCTGTCCCTGATAGCTCCACGAAGTCCACCCACGAACTTCTTGGCTCTCTCGCGTTCTTCCTCGTACAGGTTTGGTGCATAGGCCTCAAGCTCCACGAACTTGCTCTCGTACTCCATCACCGTCATGTTGCCCTGTTCCAGAAGTAGAAACTCCATCTTCTTCTCATCTCTGACATGCATGGGGACATACTTGTCCCTGAAGACTCCAAGAAAGTCTTCCCAGTCGATCTCAGCCTCTATTACCCCAGCGTAACGGGTGCGGAGTAAGGACTCCCACCAAGCTCCTGCGGAATGAGATAGCATATGGGCGGCAAGGCGGACCATGTCCTCAGGCGGACACTGCATGGCCCTGAAGAACTTGCCAACCTCCCTTAGCCAGTTTTCTGCCAATGCCAGGTCCCTCTCGCCACGGAAAGCTGGCGGACCCAGCCTCTTGAATTCCTCCAAGGTGCTAACCTGTGGCCTCTCTGCTCTGACATTAGCCTGCTGTGCCCTACCCTGCTGGGCCTGGTTCTGAGCCTGAACCGTTTGAAAAAGCTCGTGAATGGCACCCAGGATGCCAGCTGCATCTGGTACCTGACCTCCCACCTGCACTGGCGCTTGACCTCCATCCTGACCCTGCACTGGGGCTTGATCTTCACCTTGCACTAAGTTCTGCTGGCGACGACCTTGCTGATCCCCGTTCATCTCTGGCACATTCCGTGCATCGCCATTTCCACGCCTACGGTTGTAACCCCTGGAGGCCATCCTGTTCCAAGAAGTAAACATCCAATTAGATAATTCCAATCATATAACCTCCAATAATGCAGAAAGATCTAAATTCCATCTAAAATCAAAATCACTTGATCTAAATCAAACTTTGTTCTCCTAAATCCAAATAATGCATCCGGGCAGATCCAGAAGGATCTTCAGGCCGGATGGCTGCTCTGATACCAAGCTGTCACGACCCGGATTTTTAATATGCACAGCGGAAGATAATCCGGCGACGTAACGGGAAAGGATATCGGTCTGGAACCAAATAAGACTAAAATTACAATCCAAATTCATAATTCCACACTTTACAACTTAATAACATAATAATCAAACACCTATCTAAACAAATTAAATACCAACATTGAATGATACTCCACTAGTTCCTCGAATTCCACAACACCACTACGCTTCTGCTGCGCTAAACCTGTAATCCTGAAAATATTAACAACGGAAGGGGTGAGTCACAACAGACTCAGTAGGTCTTACACCCGAACTACCCCATTATAATAACAATTCTAGTGGTATACTATACATATTAAGCATAAAAATCAGATTTAATACATAGGATTAAACTAATTATATATCTCCAATTAAGTGATTACAAAGTCAATCAACTACCCCATATGATAACCAGACTCTACATGCATTAAAAACCATCACAACCTGCTCATTAAACTACTCTAGGTATGCTCATAATATACACAACCTGACATAAAACCAATGACACATCTATAACACTACCATCTATGCCAACATACACAACTACACACCTATCTGAGTAAATACCATGCTCCATCTGATAAAATGTAGTCACATCACAAAACTAGCACCAGATTTACCATATAGTAGGAAGTAACATATAGTAACTAAATCCCATAGTACCCCTAGGCAGGGGAGTACTTAGGATGAACAGCGGTATCTGGGATCGAAGGATGCTCCAGATTCAACTAATCTCCGCTGCCCACGGGCCACTAATTTAGTCTGGTGAAGTACATACAACCACAATGCAGCTCACTGCACTAACCACATTCCACACCATGCAAGCATATAATTAACTCAGACAGTAAACACATGAACATTTAATTGGCAATCAAACATGAAATACATAGATGAACACCCATGGTTCTATGCACCACATATTTGCATACCATACCACAATCTAGCATAAACCAGAACCTGTCTATCATATGATGCATCTAAATAGATTCATGCAAGCTACAACCTAAACATCTCAATTACATACTTAAACAGGACTATCTATCACATAAAAGAAAATAAACTAAGTTCTAACCACATTATGCCTAAACCTTACAACGACTTTTTATCAAATCGGAATATACATGATTAAGGTTATCGTGATGCAAAACAATGCTAAACTAGCTAAATTAAACATATACAACCTATCCTGATGTCTAACATACCTGGATATTCAAATTAATCTAAACATGCATGGATTAAACAAATTAATCTAAGTCTATCTAAATATGCAAATAAATCAAAAACAGCCCATTATTTCTAACCTATCAATCATGATGATCTAAACGTAATTTTTACGATTTAAATAAATATATATAGTGCTAAGGATAGCCGAGACGCCTACCTTGACGGCAACGGCGAACGGCGCACGGAAATCCAAGGAGATTGAATTTGGCGACGAGACTGCTGCGGTTGCGTCGGCGACGCAAAATCGATCCGAGTAGGTGTTCCTGAAATCTGTCGGTAGAAGGGAAATAATAAACTAGGGAACTTGATAGAAGATAATAGGAAAAAGGGCGATAGGAGGGAAGTTGTATCACCGCGCGGGAGAGAGGAGGCCGGCGCACTGCGGCGCACGGCGGCGGGCTGCACGGCGGTGGCGCAGGCGGGCGCACGGCGGTGGCGCGGCGGGCGCACGGCGGCCGCCGGCGTCTCGCGGCGGGCGGCGTCCACCGGCGGACGGCCGACGTGGACGCACGGCGACCGAGGGCGTCTCGCGACGATGCGGGGCCGAGCGGCGCGTGGGCGCGCACGCGGGTCGAGGCGGGCGGCGGTCAAAGGCGGCGGCGAGCACTCGTACGAGGTACGAGGAAGCGGGCGGCGGCGAGGCGCGGGGGCCGAGGCGGCGTCGCGCGGCGAGGCGCGGTGGCCGAGGGCGGCGGTCGCGGCACGCGGGTGGCGCCGGGCGGGTCAACGGAGGACGGCGGGGCGGCGTCTCGCGCCGACAGGCCACGCGGCAGCGCGCAGCGGTGCTGGGGGAAAGAAGAAGGCGGGGAGGCGCGCGAGGGCTCGCGCAGGCGGCGGCCGAGAGGGAAAAAGAGGGGAAAAAAAATAAGGTCTCGCGAGGAGAAGAAACGGCGCGGGGAGGGTGCGTACGGGGGGGGTTCGACGGGGGGAGAAAAATATAGAAAGAGAAAAGGGGGGTAAAATAATAAATAATTAATAACTAATTTTTTTTTTCTTTAATTTACTAAAAATTAACGTAATGTTACAGATATGTTTTTATGTCGTACATGTTTATTTTTATATAGAGTTTGAATCGTCTCAAAAGGTCTACGGAGAGAATATCCTATATCCAAATATCCATGAGGTGAATCTTATGGGTTAAATCGACGTCTAATGATGATGAACTTTATTTTTTTGTATTTTGGACAGATGATACTCTTGAGCTCATCCGAACTTCTTCGTGTAAACATAGTATCATGCATGTGTCTTCATGTATGTCTTCTTGGATGCATGATATTATGCATGTATCTTCGTATGTGCATGATATCGCACATATTTTTCTTGCTTTATAGATGTCTTCGTATGGGATGCCTATACATTATATCCGTGCATGTATAACTTTATGGATATCTCGATCGATGCATGTCTTTTGTTTGGATGGCTTCACGTGTGGAATGTGTTCACGCCCCTTTTTCTGTGAAGGAATCTCTTTGCCCCCTTTTTTTATTTCTTCTTTGGCTTCTTCTGGAGAGATCGTCAACTTTCCACGTAGCAGCTGCCTTGGATTCAAAAGGCGAGCAGCCCTTAAAGCAATAGTAAACGGCCTACTTATAGCCCTTTTTTCTTATTTATCTCGACCTTGGGGCTAGTGTAACAGCAACCTACTGGAAGTTTCCCACTCATTGGAAATAAACTTATTCCACAGCAAGCGGATCACCTCAGTCTCAGAGTGGAGAGAGAAGTCTCAATCCCCAATCAGAGGCAGCCACATACCCTCGCCACTTAAGTGGCGGTTCAAGAACTGGTTCAGTGAACCGCTACCGAAAAGGGCTGAACCGCTACCGAGACCTTACTAACTCGTTACCGACGGGTAGTGAGTTATAAAGACGTCGGTAGCGGTCCAGCCTTTTTCGGTAATCGTTCAAGACTTTTTAAGTTATGTTATTGAACCGTTATTGAACTGCTACCGAAAAGGGTTGAACCGCTACCGACGTCTTACTAACTCGTTACCGATGGGTAGTGAGTTACAAAGGCCACGGTAGCGGTTCAACCTTTTTCGGTAGCGGTTTACCAAACCGGTTCTTGAACCGCCACTTAAGTGACGGGGGTATGTGACCGCCTCTGATTGGGGATTGAGTCTTCTCCCTCCACCCTGGGACTGAGGTGATCCGCTCTTCAACAATATATCAGGCAGCGTGGCAACGTCACGTTCACCGGGGCACCTTGCTCTCTTCGTGCACTAGTCGTAAACCGGCACCATTCTTGTCACCTTCAGTCCTCCTTGTGCTCTTCAGGTGGCAGTGCTAACCAACTGCCAGTGCCTTTCTTCTTTCCACGATACAAAACAAATAGGGGAGCAGCAGTTTGTCCACCAGTAGCGATCTTCTGGGGCCCTAGCAGTACTAGTACAGAGATGGTGCCATAGCAATAGCACAACAGCCCTATGTTAGCCTTGGGACAGTCTTTCTTGCGTGTGTTATCACGATGCGCTCATTGGGGCTTCACCAGGAGTGGGTGGATCTCCCCCCTTACCCGCGCCTGGGTCATTCTACCCGCGGCCTGATCCAGGAGATCGACTGGAAAAAGGAGGGCCAGTTCGCTGTCCGAATCTGGAAGAGGGGTGGCACCCCAGTGACTTCCAGGGCATCTGACAGTGACGACTATCTGCGTCGCTACATGGCGACATTTGCCCACCTTTTCACCGAGGGTGGAGAGGTATGTACTCGTTGCTTCCATTATTGTTCTTCCTTTTATTGATGTCTAACTGTATGCTGTTTTCAGAGTATTCAGGAGGAGCTGTCTCGCTTGAGGGCAGGGACAACATCTTTGGAGGCTGAGTTGGAGCGATAGGTATTTTTTGTACTTTGCACCTTTCCATTGCCGGTCAACTGATCCTTCTTTTCTTTCTTACAGCAATGCCATTATTGAGGTGCGCGCCGACAGCTGCGTGGGCGTGACGATGAGGTAACGTTCCTTGCCTTTCTTTAATATCTTTGATGAATGTTGTTGACTGTTTCCCTTGCCTCTTTTCAGATCTCACGGCTCCGCGAGCGCGTGGCCGAGCTGGAGTTGGGTTCCCACCCAGCTGCCCCCGAGCCAACGGTCTTCGATGAGCCTCCAGAGGCCCCGTTCGAGCCATTTGACTTCGGCCAGCCCATGGGTCCTGAGCTCCCTCCTCACCATCTGCCGGTCGATCCTCCTTCCTTCATACCTACCGACCCCGGGAGCAGTTCTTCAGAGACGGGTTTTCTCCTTAAGGTGATTACTGTTTCTTTCTTATGCTGTCTTCTTCCTTTTTTTGCCTTGCTAATATTCTTTTTTTTTCTTGCAGATTGCCCAGCTGAAGGAACGGGTGCAGGCCCTTACTACCGAGGTGAATTTTCGTGACTTCCTTCTGTTTTATTTTGCTTGATTCTAACACTCTCTCTTTTGTAGAACAAGGATCTTTGGGCGAGGATATCCAACCTCTCTGCAGTGGGTGCTCCGCTTTCTACTAGTGATCCCTCGGGTCTCCAGGACAAGGTACATATCTTTCTGCTTTGTTCGTCATCATTTTCTTTCTTTCCTGACATTCTTCTGGTAGGTGATGGAGCAGAGGGAGCTCAGGCTCGAGCCCCTCATAGGCATTCCGGATCCTGGTCCTTCTTCTTCCGAGGTGCGATGTCTTTATTAAGATTTTAAACTGGGAATTCATGGACTGACGCTTCCTTTTGGTTTCTACAGATTGCTCAGAGGATAGAGGAGCTGACACAGGAGGTACAAGTTTGATTCTTTTCTTTAAACTGCTTTTCCTGTAGCTGATGCATCTCTTTGTCATCTTGTAGGTCGGGAGACTGGAGGCTCACGTGGTCGAGCTGTCACGACTAGAGTCCGAGCAGATCCTCCATCTTCGCCTTGAGCACTCCAGAGAGCTCAATCGGGTGGAGGCGGAGCATCGTCAGTTGATGATGCAGGCATTGCAGTCTCGATCTCGGAGCCACTCCCACCGCTCCGACTCCCGTGGGACCACGCTGAGGGGACCTACCCACACGGGTTCCTCTCAGACTAGTAGTCATAGGAGGAGAGGTGAGGAGAGACTTGCCATGCCACCTCCGGGTGATCAGGCCCGAGTAAAGGGAGGCGGCGATTTGTGATGTGCCGGCCCCTTCTATCTTTGATGTACCTTTCTTTTCAAAGTGATAGTTGTTGGCTTCTTTTCCTGACTCCCTGCGTTTACTCAAAAGGCGATTAGAACTTTATTTAGGCTTAGTCCCTTGCAAGAAAAGGGCGAAACTGCATTAATCTTTTGTCAAGGGACATGGGCCTTATCAAGGTAGAATAATAGAAAAATATAAGTATGCACAAAAAGAAAACATGCAAGACTGAAATTAAATATGAATGCAAAGGCAACTAGTCAATTAGGAAGCAGATTTTCAGGTGTTTCAAGATTTCTGATTTGTTTTGGGTTTTGATGGTTTTATAATGTTTTTGGTATTTTAGGATTTTTACGATTTTTTGGTGTTTTTGGATATTCACTTTTTAGGATTTTTGACTTTATAGATTTGTTTGGTACTTTTTGAAGTATTTGATTTTTGTTTGGTGTGAGGGACACGATTATCTCATCATTTGCTTTGCTTGCCGTGGGTGCTTTTCATTGTTACCTAAGGGTTAAGAGTAGGCATCACGTGTAAGAAAGTGCCTAGTCCGAGATATTCTGACCTTCCGCCCTTGATAGGCTATGGCTCTTCTTGGATCCAGTGGGTCAATCTTACCCGCAAGGTTAAAGAGGGAAGAGGATTGGTGGTAAGTCCTTAATAGGATTCGGGGGTGTCGAATTTGTTTCTCTACTAGTGCTCGCATTGCCCGTTTGGTATTTGACATCCTTGGGTCCTTCCTTCTAGCCCTTTTCTTTGATGGCCCACATTCAAACATATCTTTTTTTTCTTTTGCTTGATTTTGACCTGAGGGGTTCATTGCTCATCTTTTGGAGCCTTTTTCTCTCTCTTTTTTTTGTGCTTTTGTTGGTACACATTCAGACATGTCTATTCTTTTGTCGACCTGAGGGGTCATTGCCCATATTTTGGCACCTTTTTCTTCTTTTTAAGAAGTCAGACCTTCAGAGGCATTTTCCAACTAAGGCAATGGGCACTTTCGATACTCCTCATTCTAACCCCTTTCATCTATTCTGGACCGAAATAAGAAGAGAACGGGATTAGGTTGACCTTCTTTTGCCAAGCGTTGTCTAGCTTTCTCTCTGACTTCCGATCATCGGATCTCAAAACTTGGCGTGTAGTGTGTGCAGTATGATGCCTATCCTTATTTCCCTAAGTGACAAGTTGGTGCACCGAGCAAGCAAGCGTTAGATTTTTTGTGATTTTTGTTCTAAGGGAAATATTTTTTGAGGTACACACCATTCCAGGGATGAGCTAGTTCTTCTCCTTCTACATTAGTTAGCTTATATGAATTACCGGGATAAACAGCCGAAATAACATATGGACCCTCCCAATTAGGTTGAAGTTTGGAGCGGGGACCGCCCGGCTTAACGAATATTCTTTTAAGCACAACCTCACCGATTTCAAATTTTCTCTCCACCACCCTCTTCTGATAAAATCTTTTAAGTCTATTCTGGTAAGATCTAGCATGTTCGGCAGCGGCCAGCCTCCTTTCATCCAAGAGTTCGAGTTGCGCGAGAAGGGAATCTCGGCATTCATCCATCAAGATGTCTCGATCGATCTGGACTCGGAGGGAAGGGATGATTACTTCGTATGGGACTACCGCCTCCATCCCAAATGCCAAGGCATAGGGAGTTTGACCCGTTGGGGTTCGAATAGAAGTGCGGTAAGCCCATAGAGCATCAACTAACTTATCTGGCCAGTCCGCGAACTTACTAGACTTACATGTTTTCTTAATGATTTTTATTAGAGTTTTATTGGTGGCTTCTGCTTGACCATTGCCTTGAGGATAATATGGAGATGAATGATGCAATCGGATGCAGTACCTGTTGCAAAGGTCATGCAGCTCCTGGGACATGAATTACGGTCCGTTGTCGGTGATGATGTCGCCTGGGATCCCGAACCTGGCAATGATGTTGCGCTTGATGAAGGTGCAGACTGTTGATGCCTTGATCTCCACGCATGCTTCCGCCTCCGCCCACTTGGTGAAGTACTCTGTTGCCGTTAGGATGAAAGATTTGGTTTTGTTTGTGGAGTTTGGGTCACCAAGGGGTCCGATAACATCAAAAGCCCACATAGCGAAGGGCCATGGGGCATGAATCAGGTGAAGGGTAGATGCGGGAGAGTGAATCTTGTCGGTGTGAAGTTGACATTGATGACAGTGCCGGACAAAGATCGAGCAGTCTTCTTCCAGAGTAGGCCAGTAGTACCCTTGCCTGATGATCTTCTTGGCGAGGGCTTGAGCATTTACATGGCCTCCACATACTACGGAGTGTGCTTCTTTAAGCACCAATTCAGCCTCTTCTTCATCTACGCATCTTAATAGAACACCAACCAAGCTCCTTTTGTAAAGTACTCCACCTAAGATGGTGTATCTCTGGGAGACCCTTCTTATGGCTCTTTTCTCTTCGGCAGTTGATCCCGGTGGATATGTCTGATCCTTACAGTAATTCGCAATCTCATGATACCATGGTTTCTCACCCTCTTCTAATTCCTCCAACTCAATTAGAGATACTTCCTCCTTTTGCTCAATGTACTCTTTCCTTTCAAATTTTTCTTTAACCCTCAAGAATCGTGCATCCTCCACTGCCGGAATGGTACGTCGGCGGACATAGATCGTCCTAACTTGTCTACCTAGCGGTACAGATAGTGAAGATGCCAGGAAGCGAGAACATCGGCAAGAATATTTTGAGCACGAGGAACGTGAATGAATTCGAGTTTGGAGAATAGCTTGATGTAACAGGTGGTGAGTTCTTGGTATGGTCTGAGCCCGGGATGAGATGTGCGGTATTTGGCCAGTACTTGGCGGAGAATCAACTGACTATCACCGATTACCCTTAGTTTAGTGACACCATAGAAGTGAGCGGCCTCCAGTCTGGCCAACAAGGCTTCATACTCAGCTATATTGTTTGTTGCTGGAAAATGGAGCTGAAAAGCCTATGGAATGGTGACACCTTCGGGTGATAGATTTTTCAAGAAGAAATTTGATGGGATTCATGCGAGCAATGAGATTAACCTCGTGGGCCAGAAAGTAGTGTTTAAGCTTCTGGACCACCCAAACCAGGGCGGCACAGGTTTTCTCCATGGTTGTATACTTCTGCTCACAAGGATCAAAGATTTTGGACAGATAGTATGCTGCTCGCTCTTTCCCTTCATCATCTAATTGTGCCAATACTGCTCCCAGAGATCCTTCCAAAACCGAGATGTATAAGATCAAGGGTTTGCCGGGAATCGAAGGTTTGAGCACAGGTGGGCTTGACAAATATTTCTTTAAACCATCGAATGCCTCTTGACATCTCGAATCCCATCTAAATTCGGCCCTCGCCTTGGTTAACTCATAGAAAGGTTTGCACCTTTGGGAGTGTTGTGAGATAAATTGGCGAACAAATTGTAGCCTGCCAATCAGCCCTCTCAGCTCTTTTAAGTTCTTTGGTGGAGGCATGTCAATAATGGCTTTGGCCTTGTTGGGATCGATTTCGATGCCTCTTTTGCTGACAATGAACCCAAGTAACTTTCCATATGATACTCTAAACACACACTTCTTGGGGTTCATTTTGAGCTTATATTCCCTGGCTCGTTGCAAAACCCTTTTCAACACCTCAGCATGCTCATTTCGGGTTCGAGATTTGACCACTAGATCATCCACATACACCTCTACAAATTTATGCATCATATCATAAAATATTGCCACCATGGCCCTTTGATAAGTTGCTCCGGCATTCTTTAATCCAAAGGGCATGACAACGTAGCAATAAGTTCCCCAAGGTGTAGTCAATGAGGTTTTCTCTTGATCTTCTTCTGCCAACTGGATTTGATTATACCCTGAGTATCTATCCATAAATGATAGGGTTTCGTATCCAGCTGTGTTATCAACAAGAACATCGATATGAGGAAGGGGGAAATCATCTTTTGGACACGCTCGGTTCAAGTCCCTAAAGTCAATGCAAATTCGAACCTTTCCATCCTTCTTCAAGACTGGGACTATATTTGCCACCCACTATGGATAGAGTACAACTCTAATGAATTTTGCTTGGTGTAACTTATCAACCTCTTCCTTCATCTTTAATGCTATGTCTGGGTGGAATCTCCTTAACTTTTGCTTGACCGGGGTAGCCTCAGGTTTCAAAGTCAGTCAATGCTCTACCAATGACTTATCTAACCCCGGCATATATTCGTATGTCCAAGCGAACGTGTCTTTGTATTCTTGTAACACCCCCATTATATTCCGTTCCTCTAAAGAGGCAAGGTTGGCACTGATGAGGATATTCTTAGGACCTTCCGGTGTCCCAAGATTAAGTTCCTTAGTCGGTTCATCCACCGTGGCTGATGGTTCTTCAAACCTTCTTAAACCGGATGCATAAGCATCAGCCAAATCCTCCTCTTCATCCTCAGTATCAGGATCCTTTTTCGATACAACCTCGTAGACCCCTAAAGTTGGGTCGATATTGTCTTTCTCCTCATATAGAATTTCTCCCATCTGGATTGCATTTTCTAGATAATCTGGTAGCTTGGCACATTCTAAGCTTTTTTGAGCTAACCGATGCAGGTATCGTCCTGGAACTCTTCTACCTCTGATTTTTTTTTGCTTTTGTCGAAAACTAAACCTAAAGAAGAAGAAGATAAATAAGGAGAGGAAGAGGAGGTGGAGGGAGTGGGATTTATTGATGAAGGGCAAAGGAGATCGATTAGAGACCGGGTGGCCTCCTGGTTTGGATCATCCTTCGGAGCAAGTTGGGATGTTTCTTCGAACGAAACTTGGGTTGAGAATAGGGCATTTTTTTGATCTTTTTGAGAAGTACTAAACATAAACACAGAATGAGTTTGGTTGGTTGTAGTTTCCGATGTGGGTTGAGATATTGACAGAGAAGGGAACAAATTAAGCAAAGATGGGTAAAGAGAGCATCCATCTTTGCTACTTGGTGAATCTGACAGTGGATTTGTTGGAAATGAGCATGTTAGATTCGAGGAGATGACATAGGGTGAATGCCCCTGGTTCTGACTGTCAGAAGGCTCGTTGTGGAATAATTCTTCACTTGACCCTTCTTCCGAGAATAACCATGATACGTCGAGATACGGCTCATCCTCTAGGCTGTCTACTTTCTTCCTTTTTGCTTGTTCTTGCGGTTATTGTTCTTCAATCATCTGTATTGTTTCTCTTTTGTCGAAGAACTTGTGCAAACACCCCTGGAAGTATTTTTGACCGATCTTTTGGCCATTATCACATGTCCCATCATACCCTATCCCGTTCCTTGATGTTGTCTTTACCAGCCGGATGGGTTCTATGATACCCTGCAGTTCTCTCCCCAGCCCTCGGCCTTCTTGATATCCCAGATTTTCCATCATACGCCACCCGAGGGTTTTGGTGTCATCCTTCTTCCTTCTCCAAACTTGCCTGGGCTGCCTTCCATCCCTCGGCAGATCGAGGATTGTGAAGACCGGTTGATTTGGCAAACCAGGAGGGAGAGTAACCAGGCAATCCACAGGCATACTTACCACCTTGACGACTTGTCCCTTGAAGGGAAATTTAATGCATTGGTGATTGGTAGAAGCTACGGCCTCTAATGCCTCAAGGTAAGGCCTTCCCAAGATAGCTTTGTAAGTTGGGTCCATATCCAAGATGTGGAAGTCGACAGTAACAACCCGGGGTCCGAGTTTGACTTCAAGTGTAACCATGCCATGGGCAGGTCTCTTGGAATTGTCATATGCTGTTACGGTGATTTGTGATGGCTGAATATCCTCTTCCAGGATTCCACACAATTGTAGCGTTTCTGGCGGCAAGACATTGATGGATGCACCAGTATCAACTAGACAAGACTTGACATCTATTTCGTTAATACTGACAGTGATACAAAGTGCATATTTTCTTGCTTCTGGTTCGGCCAACTCTTCTTTGGTGAAAGTGAGGGCGGGGTGTTCACTTTTCGGGGTCAAGATCGATGCAATCTTCTCAGGGGGAAGGGTTTCATTGACCATTACTCTTTGTAGATATTGTTGAAGAACTTCTTGATGAGCTTTGGACCTTTTGATCAGCTCTAGAATGGAAATCCGTGCAGGGGTTTTGTCAAGGTGCTTCAGCAAATCATAGGACGTCCCTGGCACTGGTTCTTCTGGGTGCTCTTCTTCTTCTTCTTCTTGTAACCGTCTTGGTTGACCGGTCTAGGGGAAAATTCTTTGAAACATGCGCCCGCTTCTAAGCACCGTGGCGAGCTGAGGGGCTATGGTTGGTGTAGCGGAGGTAGATGGAGGGTTAGGTCGGATGATGGGAGGCCTAGGTAGGGGTGTAGTGATGATAGTTCGGGTTGTAGGGATGCGGGTAGGTTGTGGTGGCATGGTTATATGAGGTGGTACGATGATGGGTCCTAATGGTGATGGTATTTGCGGAGGCTCGACCGGGCGGATCAAGGTCCTACCCGGTTGGAGTTGTATGGCTGGTGGCATTATGGTTGGCTATGATAGCATGCGGATAATTGGTGGTTGGCTTCTTCTGGTGGGGATAGCTCGTGGTATGTGTCGACTCCAGAAACGGGTTCCAGATCGGCACCTCAAGAGAAGGTGAAAGATAGAAAGGAAGGGAAAGGGAGTGAATCGAAAAACACTCGGAAAGCAGTAAAAGGTCCTCACCTTGGTCCCACTCACATTGATCCCCGAACTTTCATCTCACGGTGTCGCTCGAGCACCAGAGATGGTTCGGGTCATGTGGGAGGAGAGAGAGGAATAAATGACTTAATGCATGAGAAGATTGAAGAAGTGGTCGCTAGGGGCCGCGGGCTCCGCTTTATGTATTGAAAATAGAAAGAAGTTGACCGTGTGTACCTTAGCGTGGGAGAAAGGGATGTAAGTTCAACCTTCTTCTTCTTCGGCCGGCCGATGAAGAAGAGTCCAACCAGTGCTAGCTTGATGTATTTGTGCAACTAGAAGACAATAAGACAAGAAAACAAGAAAACAAGTGAAGAAGGATTAGAATTGAGTGAAGTGTAGTAACTTGTAAAAACAATAACATAAACGACAACTGGAAACAAACTCACCGGATTCGGGGTTAGCCCTAACCCCTTTTTTGATTTTTTATGATATATGAAATGATGAAAAACTGAATAAAATGATGCTTAAATATGAATTAAATGATATGAATGAAGAGTTAGCAAAGAGAATATGAACGGTTAAAGACAACACAACCCGGGGCAAGCGGCAGCCGGGTTGGACGGATTTAATATGGCTAACGCGGCTCTGATGCAGAGATCGTAATAGACAGCACTGTTGTCAAAATCGAGTGACGTTTGTTTCAAAATAAAGAGGACTCACCTAGGGTAGTTTGATATGAAGACAAGTTTGCTTGAATCTTATGATAAGTAATCTGAATTTACCTGATAAGCTGGATCTTGGACAATGAAGTTCTGGAAACTCCCAGCACAATGTCGATGTAGGACATGCTATGGGCACCACAGATATCTGAATTGAATGATTCTTGTTGGAGATAAAATAAAACTCACCGGGGAACAATTTATATGAAGTATGTATAGGCTTAATTTACCATTAAATGTACTTAAATTGACTAAGAAGATGATGACTTAGAAGAGAAGACTTCGGATCTGTCTGTGAAGCGCCGGTGTTGAAGCCATAACATGCCAAGGGAATGTCAGAATTTATTTCCGTTTGTTGGAGATGAAATAAATCTTTATGATTCACACTTATTATGAAGTAAGTAAGACCTTAAAATGACTATAAAGATATGTAGAAGCCGATGATCAGAAGTTCAGCACGTCGGAGCATAGACCGGCTTCTTCTTCACTTTGGGATGATCTCCGGGCACCGGGACGAAGATAGAACGATTTGGGGAGATTGGGAAGAGCCTAGGGTGGCTGGAGGACGAAAATAGGAGTGCTGGAGGATGGGTATGCCCTTTTAGGTCGTTCATATGAGTCTCCCTTTATAGGGGATGAAAAACAGGTCAAAAAATAGCAAGTTTTGATACATCCGACCATAGGTTGGATTTCCTTCAATTAATGTTGCTAATTTTCATCCTGAGGCATCTAGAAACTTACTCAAATGATTTAGAGGGATTGGAAACCGTGGATCATCTTCCCCATGCTCAAAATATGTCACCACTCAAAGAGGAAACAAATCTAGTCTAAAAATGGCAAGTCTTGATATACAAGACAACAAGTTGGATTGCCATCATTTGATGATGCTAATTTCGACCATGAAGCTTCTAGATGCTATAAAAAGTGATATGGAGGAGGAAAAAGGAAGGTAAGGTCGTGAATTGATCAAATATGTGCCCAATGGGCTGGGCTTGCATGCAATTGGGCTTGATAGGTGCTGCGTGCGGACAGAACTGTACGTCTGACTTCTAAAACACGCTGCAGACAAATGGTAGATCGGAATTGAGTGCCGTTTGTTGCATTGAAAAGAGAACTCAGAGAGGAAGATTATTCATGTTGAATACTTCTTCATTAGATGTCCATATAATCCTGTGAAAAATTTACAAATAGAGGATATGCTGGGAAAAGCATAATCTGGCACACCACCAAGAGTCTCTTGTTCGGTAAACGCGGATTTGATTAAAAATTAGCAAATGATCCTCATATTTCCAATAAGCACCTCGGCTCAACCAAAAGGGTGGTTCAACTTGATTTTTATGGTCTAAAAGAGATGTTGCCAATGGAATAATGGTTTAAGCTCTAAATAAGGCCAAATTGGCGTGTCTACAGTATGGAGTGAACGGTTCGGTTAACGTGGTTTGGAGGGTTAGTGTTCATGAAGGAAGTTGGTCCCTCGATTTTCCAATTTTGGCCTCTATCGCGGGATTCATCGGTGGAGGTTAGAATAGGATTAACCCTCTGATTTTCTGGTGTTGTCGCGGGTGCATGCGTGGGTAGCGGGTTCTGAATGATCCTCAGACCAGATTCCTGTTGTTGTTGTCGGACTGGTGCCTGTTGCTGCTGCTGAGGTTGGTTCTTTACTGCCTCGATGTACTCGCCCATTTGACCCCAGTCAATACTTCGCTGCTCGTGGAGGTTATGGATATAATCTTTAAATTGAAAGCAATTCTCCACTGTATGCCCCGGGTATCTATGGTACAAACAATATTTGTCTGTGTTGGCATTTTGCGGCCACTCCAGCTTTTCTCTTGGCAACGAAATTTTCCCTGCCACCATAAGAGCGTTAAAAATGTATGTGAGAGAGTACGGTAATGGTGGGTAATGGTTTCTTCTAAGCCCTGCTCTTCGTGGCACGTAGGTGGCGGGGGGAGGTGCCTGGTTATAGGTGGTTGGTTGGCGTGGTGGTTGAGGTGCAAAGGTTTGTACGGCCAATTGCCGGGGTTGCTGGGGGACTGGTGTCTGCATTGGTTGTTGGGGATACTGGTTTGGTGTTTGGTGGCGGAAAGGTTGGGGCTGAATCTGAGGGCGAGGTGCTGGTTGGGTTTGGCGGGGGTTTCTGTACTGGGGGTTTCTGTACTGCTGTTGGTGGTTGTTGGGCGGGTTCCCTATGATATTGACATGTTCATTGGTTACCACGCCTTCAGTCATGGACCCGGTGGTGGTGGTGGTTGTCTTTTTGGTGATTCGGGGCCTAGGGTCGAAGAGGTTCATGATGGGAGAGTCTCGGAGTTGGGTTTGGATGTACCGTGCTCTCTCATAGAGTTCGCTCATTGTGACAGGGTGATGTAATGCCAATACGTTCTTCAGAGCCGGAGTGGCATTGGTGATGATCATCTTGACTTGTTCTGATTCTGATAGTGCATTTGTTAGCCTTTTTGCCATTGCCCTCTATCTATCAGCATATCTTATGAAATCCTCATCATTTCTCATCTTTTCGTTCATAAGATCTGTGATCGAATAGGTAGGACTGACTCGATCTTGGTATCTTTGCAAGAACTTTGCTTTGACGGTATCAAAGTTGCTGGCTTCCAAAGGGTCAAGTGAATAGAACCATTCCAACGCGGAGCCCTCTAATGATCTCCTAAATAGGTATGCAAGGGCCTTCGGATCATTTTGCCACATGATAGACTCATAAAGAAAATCTTTGATGTGAATGAAAGGGTTCCCGCTTCCATTATATCAGCGGTAAATGGGCATTTCAGAAGGAGGAAGATGGAATACAGGGAGAGAAGGAAGGGATATCTCGGGGAGAGCTCGTGTGTCGATCAATCGCTTGAGCTCCCAACATTGTTCATCCATCCTATTGATTTTGTTAAGCACAGTTTGATCAACGGAGGATTCTCGGACAAGAGGAGGAGGGAGGACAGATGCTTGATTTGCCGGCATGGCCATCGGATAGGCTGAAGCGGCCGGGCAAAAAGGGTATATCGGGTGGTGCACTTGAGGACGTGCTTGATTGAAATGCGCGGAAGAGTAGACCGGTGGCCTAAGTGGTGTGGTGTTGTTTGGGTCTGGGTGGTTCAGGATGGCCACCAGATGGGATGAGTTTGGAATCAAGGGTCCATTGTGAGAATGGCCCGGTACTGGTGCACCGGGCTGGTCAGTTGCTAATTGGGGGGTAGAAGTGTGGTGGCCACCCTCGGCATGGGTGTGATTGACAGGAGATTTTCCCTTCAAGATGGCCTCAATGGCTTGTAGTTGAGTTGGGTCGGCATGAGTGAATACCTCCCACAGAGAATCCGGGTGGGGTCGAGGTGAACTCGTTTTAGGGAGCATTTCGGTTTCATTAACGGCACATACGGCATCCGGGTGGAGATAGGATTGGTCATACTCCAACTGCAACGGCTCGTATCCTTGGTCCATCATCCCGACGACTCGCCCTGATCTCAAATTCATAAATAGAAAGGAAATGTGACGAAAAACACAAGAATCCCTTTTTTTTTAGTTTTAAGATTTTTCTCTTTTTTTCGATTTTCGATTTTTGTTTGAACAAACAGGTTATCAAGCAAATTAATCTTAAGCAAAGTTTTCTTTTGGGTTTTTTTGTTAAGTGTTTTCAAATTTTTTGGTTTTGGTTTTCAATTTTGATTTGCAAAATAGTGATGGCACAGACTTAGAATGATTACCGCAAAATTTTTTTTGTGTTTCAACCTTAAATTAGTGGCTTGTTAAGAGAAATAATGTCCACTCAAATAAATGGGTAGGACCCTATGCTCCCACAACGCCGAGCAATCTAAGGTTGTCACTCTTTTCGCAACGATAGGTAATAGGTACTCCGGGTTTTGGGATAAAATGGTACAACCAGCCCGATCAGTGAAGAGGGAATCCTTCACATCTGGGAACTTACGGAGGTCTTGATGGAAGCTACCCGGTCCTTCCGAGAGGGAATCCCCGGAGGAGGAGTTGGCAACCACCAAGAGGGGTGTTTGGGTGTGTAGGGCTTTGGGAGGAGAGAGTCTCCCTTCTCGGATGACCTAAAGGAGTCGAAAGAACTCCAATGCAAACTAAATGCAAGTGAGATATCAAGGAGTGAGAAGAAAACAAGAAGAAAATAAAAGCATGCAACAAGTAAACAAGGCAATGATGTAAGATCAATCAAGGGTGAAAGCAAGTACTAATTCAACTAAAGATGCTTTAGAGGAGAAATTAGACTTTTTAAAAGAAAATAAGCAAAGATGCTTAGCAAGATAATCTTTAAGGTGCAAAGTCAAAGTAAATCGATTAAAGCAAGCCTAAAAATTAGATGGTGCTTTTTTCTTTTAGAAGAGAGGACCCACGGAAAGCAAGTAAACCAGAAGAAACTAAGTGATGCTCAAGTGAAGCAAGTAAACAAGCAAGCAAGTGAATAGGAATGCTAGGAGAATGTAAGAACTCAAGCAAGAGCCAAAGCAAGGATAAACATGTTGGACATTCTTTTAAAAGGTGAAAAGAACTCACTTAAGCAAGAGTTGTCCCACCGTGGTCGCCAAAAGGTGTAGGCACCCGGATGAGCCGGTTCGGCTCGCGTGTGTTGGGGAGAGAGAGAGAAGAAGAGAAGAAGTGTGTAGTGAAAGGTGAAGTGTGTGGTTGCCAGGAGCCGAAGGCTCCAAAGTGTGATTAGGTGTTAAGCAAATGAATCAGTAGAAGAAAGAGTTTGACCGCCGTACCTTGGGGATGTAAACAGGGGGGAGATTGTTAGGTTCTAACTTCTCCTTTCTCGGCCGGCCGAGTGGGGAGAGCTTTAAAGAGTTCTTTCACCTACGATCGGATTGAAGCTTCACTTCGGTCGATTCATTTAAGAATGTCCTGCATAAAACATGAAGAAAAACAAATGAAGATCATTAGCTCTGGCATAAGTATAGCATCATGCTTGATAAAGACTCTGAATCATGCAAAAGGGAATGAACTAACTGGATCGGAACGGAATCCCAACCCCTATTTTTGGTAGGTTTTTAAACATATATGAGATGCAAAATGATCAAATGCATGCTAAATAACATGATGAACAATGCTAAGATGAAAAAGGAAAACAAAAACTCGATCAAACGGACGATCGGACTCCGAAAATGGCAAAACGAGCTTCTACCCCTGCTAGTGCCTTATATATAGGGCGCTAGCTGTAGGTGCCCCCCTTATGGGGCGCGTTGACCAAGGTCAAAGTGCCCTGTATACGGGGCACTAAGTTTGGCTCGAACAGATTTTCTTCCCCTCTTCGCGACGCCGCTCTGGAGTGCTGGGCGGCTTCCGAGACGAAGTAGGGGCTCCTTCTTGTAGACAATATGCAAATGAAGCTAATGAAGGGTGGTTTGGATGCTGGATGTAAGAGGAGAGATGGATAGAAGCTCTCAAAGTTGGAGAAAAAACATGTTTCTGGATGTCAGAAATAGAAAGTTTTTTGTTTCTGGATGACAGAAATAGAAAGTTTTTTGAGGTTTTTGGTGGACGATTTTGGATCGGTTTGAAAGGTTATGGGAGGTGAGAGTGGCTTGAAAACGTAGTCTTGGATGGGCTCTAAGGTGGTACGGACTTGGAACCTCTCTTTAGTCTCAAATGGTGGTCTATTTATAGCTCAAAAGAGGGCACTTTGGCCATTTTCGAAAAGCAGTGCCACGCGGCATAGCGCCCCAAATATAGGGCGCCAGCATCATGAGGTTCGTCAGATTGACAAATTGAGTCACTGCGGGGGGTCAAATCAGTCAGTCGAATCGATTTGATTTGGTATCAGGCGCCCTGTTAATAGGGCACCAGGCGCCCTGTTTATAGGGCACCAGGCGCCCTGTTTATAGGGCACCTGGCGCCCTGTATATAGGGCGCCAGGCGCCCTATATATAGGGTTTAGGGTTTAGGGTTTAGGGTTTAGGGCGCCTGGTGCCCTATATACAGGGTGCCAGGTGCCCTATATATAGGGTGTTCGGCCCGGTCGATTGTTCTATCGATCCCCTACGGAATGCGCCAAAAACTTGATCCATCCAGAAAACACGGTTTGCTTTAAATACTCTTCGTGAGAACAAGATTTTAAACTCTCCAACTAGGCCAAAATTGCGTATCTACAGCTTTCTCTTCCTTGCACATCCACCGTGACCCCCTTCTCCTCGCTGTGCACCGCTGGTGCAGTCGTGCGTTCCCCCTGATGTCTCTCTCTCCCTCTCTTCCCTTGACCTGCATCTCTCTCACCCGCTCTCTCCCCGGCTCTCTCTCTCTCTCTCTCTCTCTCTCTCTCTCTCTCTCTCTCTCTCTCTCTCTCTCTCTCTCTCTCTCTCGTGCTGCCACCACTCACCATGGCACCTACGCCCCTGTCAGCCGCACACCTGCACACCCATGCCAGTTTCTCCATCGCGCTCGTGCAGCTGCTGCCCCAATCAACTCTCATCGCCCGCATGACCACGTGCAGCGGCCGCTGCAGCCTCCTCGTCAGCCAGTGCCATCTCCATCTCGCGTCGTCCCCACGAGTGTTGCCTCCCTCTGCCATACGCCAACACTGTTTGACCATCATCGTGCGCCAACACCTTAGAGCCGTGTATTCCTCATTCTAGTGTTGTTCAGGTAGACATCTTAGACGCATCTAATATCATTAAATTTAATATTTAAAATTTATCAACCACCTTTAGATGTTGATTTAAATGTATTTGTGAATATTGAATGTGGTGATTGTTCATAATTAGATATCTTATTAAATTTAGTTGATCCATGTTACATAGTTAGTGATTTTATTAATTTAATTGATCTCGTGTTTTAATTGTTGATTAGCATGTGTCGTAAAATTTAAATTGTATGGTTTGTGAATTTGATATTCCCTTATATATTAACCTGATTGGGTCTATGTTATTATTTATAGTTACATGCTAATTAAATTAGTTAGAGTTTTAGATTAAGTAGACAACCTAATTTTTATCGTAAACTCCCTTAATATTTCATATTGTGGATCACTAATTTTGGTTTATATGTTTTATGTCAGCATATTTCATGCATATATGTGTAGAATAGCATCTGAATGTCTAGCATGTGGTTATGTTATGTCAAGTAAATATACATTTCTATTTATAGATAGTTAAATGCATTAGTTGCACATATTCATGTTAATTGTCTTATTTGCATAGTAATTATCATGGCATGGCATGGCATGAGTTGTATGCATGAATGTATGCATTAATTAAATAAAATGGCAGACTGAGATACACCAGATTAGTAGTTGAGCCCGTGGGCAGTAGGGATTAGAACAGTCCGGTGCATCCTTCGATCTCGGATACCGCAGTTTGTCCTAAGTGTCACCACTACCTAGGTGCACTAGAGGACTTTGTTTAACTATATGCTACTGCTATATATGATAGATCTGGTAGTAGCTAGTTGAGATGGCAAGACGACACATTCCTTGTCAATAAGAAAAGATATGATATTATATTAGAGGATAGGTGCATTTATTGCATGATTTAGTTTATATGGTCATTAAATGTGCATTAATTTGTCTTAACCGAGTCATGTTACATAATATGCATGGTGTCTCATTTGTGTGATTTCATCAGATAGGTCATGTAGTAAATATTCATTCACATCTTATCATTTCAGGTTAGGTTCTTCTTTTGATGTTTATAGGTGTCGATTGGGTCTATATAATTGGTGGTTGGTGGTTTAAAAATATGTGGATAAGTCAAATAATTATTATATTGTTTAGTTCTATACATATATAGAACAATAGTAGCACTGGGTATTTATTTAATTATCATTTAGGTCATTTAATTATCTGATTCGGCGGATGAAGGGGTGTCTACTGAGTCGTTGTACTCATTTCAAATCTTTCAACAATTTTTCAGGTAATCAACTTTAGCGCAGTAGAAGTATGGTGATTTGGATCTCAAGGAATGAATGAGAAGATCATTATGTATTCTTTTTGGATGATTCATGAATTGTTGTATCATGATATGATTTTTAGTTGATAGATTCATTTGAATTATGTATTGGATCCTAGGTTACTCTTTATTTTTCCAAACCAATGTATTTGAGGGGTTAATTTCTCCGGTTGCGTCACCGGATTAATTCCGCCATGTATATAAAAATCTGGAGCGTAACAATTACTTGCTAAATCAAACCCTTGACTAAATCTTTGAAGAGATAACAACCCTTAATTGTGTGACCCAATACCTGATGATATAGACAAAAAATTGGGCCATTAGATTTATTCACTCCCACCAGTCTCTTCGGTTGCGGCAAATCTAATAAATTTCTTTCATGGAAGATGTCAAAAACTATTTTCGTTTGCTCACAAGTGAATGGCCATAGAAGTTGAGGGTGTGTAGTCCCTTGCCCCCACGATATCTGCTAGGTGCCAGTGCAAAATCTACTATATTAATGTCTTTTGACCCTAAACCACCTTTGATTTTACTGCTACTAGAACTGGATTTTCTGCATAGAAGAGATCCGATTTGGATACTACATGGCTCAAGTCAAATGACTGAATATTAGCATTGAGGAGCCTCGCAACCAATTCCCTCTTACATATACTGACGGCATCCTCATTAACAGGTGGGTTTGGACATCTCAAAGTTTCTCTACCTCTTGAAATATATGGCAGATTCATCTCTTCTTTACTGTAATGAAGTCAACTCTAGTAGTGTCACAAGCCTCTCCGTTAGCCTGAAATGCTTAATGAACTTCTGCTACAGATCTTCTCATAAAAAATAGAATTGGACTTTATGTTTTTTGAGTACCACTCGAAGGTGGCACCCATATCTAAGGATATGTGACTCCTTGAGGGTAAACTCGCTCATATGGGTGACATTAATGGCTAGATGCTCCTTTAGTAATCCTCGCCCATCAAACCTAGGGCATTTGGGAATCTTTTTAACCACTAATGGTAACCATTTAAATTGGTGATGGATAGGGTATGGCACTTGACATAAATCTATGGTCGCTACCCCATCATCATGTTATACAAGCTTTGTGTCCACAATTCTCTCAATAAAGCCTTTGTGTCACTATTGCATTTTTCATTTATAACATTTGACTCTTGGACAATAGCTCAAGGTTCAATCTCTAGGGCTTCAAACTATATTTGAGGTTGATATGTTGGGTGATGTATCTGAACTCTAAAAGGTATTGGTGCTAGTTGACCAACCTTAGCTCAAGGCACATTTTTCATATCCACTAGAGGGTCGGGTTGGGCAAATGCTTATGCAAATGTAAGACTTTAGATAATTACTCTAAGTTCTTGGTTTATTTTCCACAAGTCCTCTAATGTCATATTGAGTGGCATAGCTTTTGCTTCAACTTGGGGATCTTCCACGTTTACTTCTTCTTCTCTTTCCCGAGGATGAGGACTTGGGAGAGGCACTATAGGAATTGATGGGGCTTCTTGTTGAAGTGTTGTGACAAGTTGGTCTTGGCACCAAGTGATAGGTTTGGAACATACCCGAGAGATGATTGCCAAATCGTTTGGGCTATTATTAGAACTTGAATCATAGCACGTATATATGTGCTTTCAACCTTTTGCCCCCAAAGTGACACATCTTCGTTTAGAAAAAGCAAGTTGATCGAACATTGACCAATGAGATTTACTCTCTATATCAGACATGTTTGAAGCACTGAGCACCTTCTAACTTTAGGTATTGAAAATTATGCTATCAATTCCATGATTGGCATGGTGGGGAGGAATGAGCAGCTGCATGTTTCTCTATTATCAAGATGTTTTAGATATCAAGCTAGCTTTGTTGTATGGGCTGAATGTCTTCCTTTTTCATCCAAACTTGTGATACTTTTTGGGATTTCTTCTCCTTGGTAGTTCAGACATCATGAGCTAAAGATTTCTTCTTGGGGTGCTAGTCGGAAACCACCCTCTTCACTTTTTGTGATTTGGGCTGATTGTGAGTGACATCTTCATTAACATTCTCCCACATTTTAAAACTATTAGAGAGGAGAATTGTTAAATGCAACTATTATGTAAACTTATTACTTACGTTGTCGAATTTATAGTGCTCTATTACATGGAACCTTTCCAGCTCACTGCAACACCTTTATTTTGACTTATTATCAAACTTAATTGGCTAGAAGCTTGTGTTTATAAAACTACGAAACTTCAAGTCTTATTCTCCATTATATAGAGATACATCTTTAGTACTTTTGAAGTACTAAATGATACATCTTTAAACTATCTAGTGACTCTCACATGGGTTTACTTGATGAATGCTTATAACACTTAGAGCATTAATCATGCCATGTAACATCACATCCATGAGACTCTATGACAAAAGCATAAGGGCTCTAATCATATGCACCTTTTATCTCTCAAGAAGTATACAAAGAAAATTCTTTAGAGTGATCAACTCCAATTGAGATAGGTAAGAATCGTATTTTGAAGTTTACCATGCCAAATCCTTTGACTATGATGACTACGTACATTAACTAGATATTGCTTTTAGATCGATCATCATAGATATTAAAATCTAGATTATGTTTGGAAAACTAATTTGATAACTGAGCTCATTGATAATAACATACCTACTTCATTCTTAATGAGCAATATGTCATCCACATAACATGTCAAGAAAGTAATAGCACTCTTACTTATCTTCTTGAATACATAAGGCTCCTATTCATTCTTAATGAAGTCATAAGATTTAATCTCATTAAATCGTATATGCCAACTATGGACAATTTTATTTCAGTCCATAAATAGACCTTACACACACTCTATTTAGATGTTTTTGGGACTTGATTCCCTGAGGTTGTATCCTATACACATGTTTCTCAAAATAACTTAGAGGAACACTATCTTATTATCTGATTGACATATCTTATAGTCATAGTGTGTAACAATCAAAATCAAAATAGATTAATTCATGAAATAGGTAAAAGATCTCATCATAATTAACCATTTGACTTGGATGATTGTTTTTCAACTATCCTAACATTGAAGGTCTCTACCTTCTAATCCACTCTAATCTATTCTTTAATGATCCATTTATAACTTATAGGTACTATATCCTCAAGTGGATCTATCAAGTTCTAAACTTAATTAGAATAGATAGAATTTATATATCAGATTTTATTGTCTCTTCCCATGTTAAAATCAATATCTCATATTGTTTCTATAAAGATCTTAGGATTAATATCTTTACTATCTTATGTCTCATTTCTTCCATTAAAAATATGTCTTGCATATCTCTTGTGTTAAATGGACATAATAAAAGACCTATAATTTGTTCTTGTGTAATTATTAACTAGTACCTTGATAGAAGTATCCTTTGGTTGTGAGACTGGAACATCTTCCATATATACCTTGTGCTCACTATCTTTCTTAAGAAAGAACTCTTCCTTTAGAAATATAGTGAGTTGAGCAGCATATACCCTTTATCCATAAGGGTGGTATATTTTGATAGAAATGTATGCCCTACAAGCCAATCATATGTGATATGATTTTACATTTCTTTTAATATCTTATTCAATATTAATGGAATTATCGTCATTACTTGCACTTCTAAATACGTCTATCATAACGAAGTCCTAGATTGTATGCAGTGATGATTTAATCATGATGAGATCATCATAATGAGATCAATAGTCTAGAAGTATGTACTCTAAATGTTTCTAATTTTAGGATCCTTGAGAAAGGATCCGATAAGGCTAGCATATATGATATCTTCTCATATGATGAGAATGACTGATTTTATTGGTCATCAGTGTGGGGACACTGAGCTACATGTACAGATGCTCATTAGAGGAATGAGTTCACTGAACTGACCATTATAGAATCCTTGAATGTATCTTACTGAACTGTCGATTAGGGTATTTTATCATCATGGTTGCACAGTTGGATCTTTGACTTGAGTAACCAAAGATGTCTTGTCGGGCATACCATGTACTTTGACTACTGACTTATTGATCACTTAGTATTGTGGTCCTGTATAGTTAATGGATTGGGTATATGGGAAATCCAATGGAGAAAATTAAGTGGGCAATAGGGGATCATCCACTTTCGGTAGGAGAGAGAGAATGTTTTATGGATAGTACTCTAAAACCTTAGACAAGATAGATAGGATAATTGAAAAAGAGTTTTCCAATTGATCCAATTACAAGTACAAGATTCTATAGTGTTGGTATATTTAGGAGTTGACAGTCAATGCCATACTCCTATCTGACCAGGACATTAAATGGATGAAGATATATATCTGTGGTAACTGATGACGGAAAGGCTCTTAGGAGAGGAGTTCATCTCCAAAGATGTTTGGGATCATAGGATGTGGCTTGTACCCTTCATGATCGGTAGGCCATTATATCTATCATAAGATAATAGATTTAATTTAAAAGAAGTTGTTCTTTTAATTAGGCCTCAATCAAATGGGTACTTGGGCCTGGGAGGTCACACACATAAGGACTAATCCGTAAGTTTGGGAGCTTGGGTTAATTTACAGAACAAGGAAGGATTTTTGTGAAAAACTCCGAGTTTTATAAATAATAGCAATGAGGGCACAAATCCGATCAAGCCAAGAGAGCTCTCTACACCCCAACCACCCTCCTTCACTATCTTCCACCCTAGCAGCCACCACTCAATGGTGGAGATCTGTTCGGGACGAGTGGTCGACGTCGGCATAGAGGAGAACCCGACCTTGGAGGCAGTTCATGTGGATACGACTAGAGGCCGCATGCTTGAGCGGCTTGGAGAGCGTGAGAACGCTTGATTTTTGAATCTATAGAGATTGTTTGAATCTCACAAAGGTATGTTTTCGAAATTGTTATGAATATCGATTTTGGCGATGTCGTTCAGTTCAGATTAAGACCAACACATTGATATGAGAGGAATCAAAAAATTTCCGCTTCACCATTCTAATTGGACCGATTTCCAACATATTTAATGTCTAGAAGTTTCCTTAGGATACGTCACAAGTCAGCACTTCATAGTCTTATATTTCAACAAGTTAGGGTTATACATTTTCACTTGGTCAAACATTCCGAAACCTTAACTTACTTAAGGTCAAGCTTTAACCCCTTTTCATATCTTATATGGAATAGTCATAATAGACTTAGAAGGAACCAATTCAAAATAAAGTGGTTATATCGAATACTTATCCAAAAATAGACAAGAGGAATTTTGTAAAGGTTGTCATCATCCATATTATGTCCTATACAATACGCATCTCATTTTAACTAATCAATTAAGTTAAAATGTGTAAAGAGGTGTCCTTTAAAGTTAGATTCTTTTAGCCTTCAATTATGTGTGAATTAGTACTAAATTATTCTTTTCCTTGTTCTTTTTAATGAATTCTAATACTCTTTCCATTACTATCTCTACTTCATTCTTAACCTAAAATAATTTCTCAAAGATCTCAGATTTATACTTCATAAAGTATATGTATCCTTACCTAAAGACATCATTTTTGAAAATAACAAAGTAGAAGTATTCTCATTTAGTTTTAATATATATGAGCTAACATACACATTGTTGTACGAGTTTTAATAACTCATTAGTTCATTTTTTATTTATACATTAAATTAAAGAGCAGATTGATTTAAATCAACTTATTTTCTTTTAAGAGGAGTATTCACACATATTGTGAGAGCTATTATATCTAACATAATTAAATAATTTATTAAGATCCCATTAGCAAACACTTTGCCATTTAATGTTTTGAAATATCTATCATTTTTATGACATAGAATAAATCATCATTTATTTAAGTAGAAAATATAGATAATGTGCTTGTAGAAGGATATAGTTGCAATCTTAAGTATTAGGACTTCTTTAGAAGGCTATTAAAGTTATGTATCTCCCACTAGTAATGATGCATCTTTTGCACCATTTCATTTGTAGGTTAACATCTTCTTTATTGAGCCTTCATTTATTTGTCATCATTTACAACTTATTGTAGATATAAGATGCATATCTGGTATCTCATACTATTAGATTCATCTATAGTATCTAATACTATGATATACATATACAGTATCTAATACTATTATGTATATTCTAGACAAGTAAATTTCAATGGCATAGATATATGAAGCTTCTCAAGCTCTACCTTTGCATTATGTGCAATACACTTTGCACTTCCTTTTCCGCTTATCATCATTATGATAGTAGAAGAATTATCCTATGTCTTATTTAGACTTTTATTATCTTGACTTCCTCCTTTGGCTTTTAACTATCTCCTTCTATTTCTATCTAATGATCTTACTGCTTTCTGTTGGTCTCACCAACAATAAGTATTTAAAATGTATTGAAGTTTTAACTTGCCTTTAATTAGCTCATCACTATGCGCCAATCTTATATCCATCTATGCATGTTGCCTCTACAATTTTTATTTCATAGAGGCTAACATCTACTGTAAGGAAAACAATGCATCTTTTATATACTATATTATGAGATAAGATCTTATCTTCTCTCATATCATTAGATAGTCTATGAGACACCTACTTCTCAAGTAGGATAGTTAATTGGTCAACCATAAGAACAACTCTCTTAGTTCTAAACCAGTCTATGATATGTGAGTTATTAAACTACTTGACATCTAGTATGCCATACTAACAGTGGTTTATCATCATATTATATAACTGAGATATAATATTATTATTATAACATTGTAAACATTCAATAAAATTGCGATATGGTCTTTTATCCTAATTTATGCTCTCATTAATTTTCAATGAATTTACATAACCCTCGTTATGCAAAGATGAGATATCATGATGAACTCTTAGTGGGGACTAAGACCTTATTAAATTTATGGTGATGACCTTATGTGAAACACAAGACATCCCACACTTAATAGATAGATAACTTTTACCAATTGAAACTTATGCAACTCTTATTCATTTAACCTTTAGAGTTATAACCTTGTGGGAAACATAACAAGCTATATACTATAGTTAGGTCAAATCTGTTTGTCACATTATAAGAATGAATTCTTAACATATCCCTTGTGGGAAACACAACAAGGTCATACAATGGTCCACCCCAAAGTTCGACAAATGCCTTGACCATGATCACCAATTCCTTGCTGAATGAGTCTTATGGGAAACACAACAAACCCATCCAATCTAAGATTAACTCATTTGGACCATAGCAACGGAAGACTACATGAGTCATTCTTAATATCTCTTATTTATCGACCTAATTAAAACGAGAATATATTTTATTTTAGTCTCATCAATAATATGTGCTAAGTATATATATCATATCTTTAAAATATCATATATTTAAGGTATAATCTATAGCACACATCCACATATCAAATATACATAAAAAATGTGATCATAGACTTAACCCTAAGCATGCACCTAAGGAACCCCTATAGGTGCAAATTCTTGCTTTAAAAGCTTGAGTTTGTATGCTCCCACTTCAGAAGTGTGCTTCTCCAAATGGTCCCAATCTCCAACCTTGCACGAACCGACTTCTAACTATTACAAGTGGCTTAAAGGTATGCAAACCAGCAAATATACATAAATTAATAAGAAACCTTGGTTTTAACCAAGGGGAGTACATTAATGGAGGGAGATAAAATGTACAATAGGATTGTGTAGAGAGAGAGGATAACATAACCAGCACAGTTAAATAAGCAATTACAAGCCAAGCATATTTAAGTCCATGATCACGTCCATACACACACTAACATTCATCATATGAACATAGAGTACATACTTGATAATTATAAGAGATATATCATATATATATTAACATAAAATTATATACTATATTTTTCAAATTCTTAATTTTATGCACGTCAAATTTTTATGAAAAAAATTACATGAAAATAACATATAAACAATTTATATAAAATAAGCATGCATATATAAACTATTAGGAATATTTATGCATTCCCAATTCAATAAAAAGTAAAAAATTAACATCTTTACTTTTATTCTAAAAAAATACTATTTTAATTAATTAATTAAGACACTAATTAATTAAGTTAAATTTTTAAACCAATTTTAATCTTTAACCATGAGTGAATCTATGTAAATAGGGCTCAATATCATATAATGTCATTAAACACTTTAAAACATGTCAAATAATATTCTAGACTTTTTTATAATTTTTATAGAATTTTTTGACAATTGTTCAGATTTTTCTATGATTTTAAATTATTCAAAATAAAAGAATATATAGTCTGACACATTTCACTGCCCGTAGGGGCACGTTGAGTGTGCCACCCATGTGCCTCAAGACTGACACTTTGTCGAACTTAGAAAACTCCTTATCTTGAAGGTAAAAAAATCTAAAAAATATAATATGGAATTCTCATTAAATGATGTTTCCAAATATGTACATATTACATCAAAGAAAAGAAATTTATTAATGGGAAATCAAGGAAAAATAGGGCTGCACCGCCAAACCCAACAAAACCCTAGTTCGTAAAAAAAATCTCAAATTCTCTTCCTCTGCTGCCGTTCAAAGAAGGAGATCATGGGAAAATGTTTGGTAATCTTATTACCCATCTTCTAAAGCCTTTTTAAAGCTTCGATTTTCTCCATGGACGAAGATTTCACAAATCCCCAAATTCGAGTGAGTTCAGGCTTGACATAATACCAATTTTTGGGGCTTCTCCTATACGTTATAGAGCTCTAAAACTCGAACGGTTTGGGGTGTTAAGAAGCCCAATATCACGAGATTCTACCAATACCAACTTATCTTTTATTTAAATCACATACAAATTATGGTCTCTGTGACAAAATAGCACATATTCAGGAACACATAAATTACATAAAATAGCATCGATTCAATGTTATTTTTGATCGAGACTTGAACCTGGCTCTGATACCACTGTAAGGAATTGTCTTAAAAAATTTGTTGTAGCGAAAGTGATGATTCTTATGTTTTAGAACATGCCTCCATTAGAACCGAATGATGAAAATTGAAAATCAATCAAAATGGGTTCAAATATACCTAATAGGGATTTATATAATCACATAGGAAAAAATAAGAACAGCTTATGAAACTCTAAAAACTATTCAAGTGTCTGGTCTTCAACGGTATCCACACGAACTTTATCCACAACAAGTTCTTCTTTCGTGCCAGCCATGAGAACTATTCTCAAACGGAGCTCTATCACCCATGGATACCTTCTAGAGAGAGGAGGTATGGAGGATGATGAGAATGTGTTTTTCACCTTTGTCTCAATAGAGTTTGGCTGAAACCATTAGTATTTATAGAGAATTTTAAATTTTTTCATAAAAATCTAAAATCTCTATAAATTATGCCCTTGCCCCTGTACTTATGGATAAGTCCTTATTATGTGTTAACTCACTAGACCCAATAGCCCATTTAGTTAATAAATAAATAAAATAAAATTATTTTATTTAATTAAATTAAATATTTTATTTGATAACAGATTAATCAGCCTACTGATCATGAAGAGTACAAGTCACATCCTTTGATCCAAGATGGCAATAGAGATTATCTTAAGTCCATTGAATATTTTCATCATCAGTTATCACATGGATATAAACTCTCATCCATTCAATATTCCGGTCAGAAAGGAGCATAGCATCGACTGTGAACTTCTTAATATACTGACTCTATATGATCATGTACTCAAAATTAGATCAACTGAAAAACTCATTTTCTAATCATCTTATCTACCTGGCCAGGGATTTAGAGTACCATCCCATAGGACATTCACTCTCACTTACTGAGAGTGGATGATTCCTTGTTATTCGCTCAATTACCTCCATCAGTTTTTTCTTGTACCTGATCCATCGCTATACTAAACTATCTAAATGGTGATCAATAAATCAATGGTCAAAAAATAATTTCCATCCAACAAGACATGTTTGACAACTCAGGTCAAATGTTTAATCATGCAACAATGATGATAGAAAAATCCCAATCAACAATTTGGTAAGATACCATTTTGGGTTTCTAATTCGGTCAATTTAGTGAACTCATTTGACTAATAAGCACTTGTATATGTATCTCACTATCTCTACATTAATGAATAATGAGATTGTTCATTCTCATCATATGAGAAGACATCACATACACTAGTCTTTCCAGATCATTGATTTTGTCTGAAGGATCCTATGACTAGGAACATTTAAATCACATACCACTAGATGATCATTCTCATTATCATGATCTCATCATGATTTAATCATCATTGCTTATGATCAATGACTTTATTATAATATTTGCATCTAATAAGATCTAGTAATAAATATTTACCTAGATAATTAAATGAGATATTTATATAAATGTCGAATCATATCATATATGATTGACTTTAATTGATACATTTCTATCAGTTAGTAACTGAGTCTTGATTGACAAATAATGGCATAGTGATGGGCCCATTGAGCATTGAGTTGTTTATGACAAGAGTTGGCATGACAGGGTCCATATCAAGCATCTCGAGTATAAGTTGCTCCAATGGACTGACATGTAGATATGCAATAACAGCTTCAATTGGTATCACACCAATGAATTTTGGTTTCTCAGTGATTGTCAGGAATGCTCCAATGACCATAGGAGTAGTGACGCAACATCTACGAATGTACTTGACATAGTATTCAATGTAGGTGACATGAACATCTCTACATTGTAAAAGCAATACATTGTATGTCAGAGATATGCAAACATAATCATTATTACAATGAAGAGATGAAAGAAGGAAGAAATGGGTGTGCTATTTGTTGTGACCTTGTAATTTCATCTTCCGAAAAAAAAGAAAAGAAAATGCATAGCAAAATTACTTGACCTAATCGATGATGAATTGGGTTATATTGTCTTTTCTTTCACCTTTCTTTAAAGAATTTTCTTTTGTTATGTTTAAGAGACATTTGAGGTTAATCTATGGGTTCATAAAAATTTTGGTTCGATATCTTCCTATTGAAATCAGATTGGTTTGGTGTTAATTACATCGAGTGGTGGTTTGACAACACTTATTAATCATCATAGATAATAAAAATAAATGTCTTACAAACCTATATGATATGATTTAACATTTCAAAGAATATCTCATTCAATTAATTAGGTAAATCTTCATTACTAGCTCTTATTATAAGCGTACATCGTAATAAAGTTTTTGATCACAAGCAATGATTATTGAATCATGATGAGATCAAGATAATGAGATCAATCATCTGGAAATATGCGATCTAAGGATCCTTGAAATGGGACATCAATGATCCGAATAGACTAATTTGATGTTTATGTGATGAGGATGACCGATCTCATTGGTCATTAGTGTGGGGACACTGAGATACACACATATGTGCTTATTAGTAGAATGAGTTCACTAAACTTACTAATTTAGAAAACCTGATTGATGTGTTACCGAACTGTCTATCAGGTTATGACCTGAGTCGTCAAAGATATTTTACTAAACATATCTTGTACTTTGATTGTTGACTTATGTATCACCATCCTGATGGTTAAATATAGTTGATGTATTGGGTGAAAGAGAAACCCGGTGGAAGCAATTGAGCAGACGATAAGAGATCATTCACTCTCGGTAGGAGAAAGAGAATGTTATATGGGATAGTACTCTAAATCCCTAACTAACGTGCTTAGGATAATTAGAAAAGAAGTTTTTTAATTGATCCAAACCTGAGTACAAGTTCCCAAAGAGTCAAATTGTTTAGGGGTTGATCTATTCCTTATATTTAAATAGCACAGTTAGATCTTTGACCTGAGTCGTCAAAGATATCTTACTAAACATATCTTGTACTTTGATTGTTGACTTATGTATCACCATCTTGATGGTTCAATATAGTTGATGTATTGGGTGCAAGAGAAACCCGGTGGAAGCAATTGAGCAGACGATAAGAGATCATTCACTCTTGGTAGGAGAAAGAGAATGTTATATGGGATAGTACTCTAAATCCTTAACCAACGTGCTTAGGATAATTGGAAAAGAAGTTTTTTAATTGATCCAAACCTGAGTACAAGTTCCCAAAGAGTCAAATTGTTTAGGGGTTGACAGTCAGTATCGAACATCTGATTGACTAGGACATTGTATGGTTAAGGATTTAAATCAGTGTGATAATTGATAATAGAAAGACTCAATAGATATTATTTAACTTTTCAAAGTCATTTAGGATCATAGAATGTAACTTGTACCCTTTATAATCGGAAAGTCATAAAAACTATTATTGAATAATTATTTTGATTTAATTAAAAGAATTGTTCTTTTAAATTAAATAAGTCTTTAACCAAATTGACTATTGGGTCTAATGGGTCACTTATATTAGATCTAATCAATAAGATGAGGGCATGGGTGTAATTTTATAGAAGTTTAGGACTTTTGTGAAAAAATTTACCTTTTATAAATAAATGACTTATGAAGCCAAACCCTAACAAGTCATAGGGATGAAGCACATCCAAAGTTTCCTCCCTTCCTTCTCTCTTCTTCTAAAGGTGATCTCCCATGGTCAAGTTTGGATCTAAAAGATATTTTAAGACTTGGAGGAAGGAATAACTCGTCTATTGAAGCAGATCGTGTAGATACCGCTAGATACCATCCACTTGAACAATTTTCAACAAAGAAGAACGTCTTCTCTTCATCTATGGTGAGAGATTTTTAAATCCCATGAGGTACTTTCATTCTACTTCATATTCAGTTCCCGATTTTACTTGTTTAGTTTCGATCAAGACAAATCCAATGGTTTTAAGGAATCAAAATTTTTTTCACTACCTTGTATCGATTTCTTACAATAGCAACATATAAAATAACCAAATTTAAAAATTGACATGAATGATGGCATAAGAATTTTCTATTTTTTTCACATGATACTTAGTCAGAGATTATTTATTGTTTATTTTACTTATTTTCTATGTTTTTGTGTTGTTTTTATACTTTTGTGTTTGTTTAGTTCTTCTTTCCTTTTATTGGTTATTAGTCCTTGTTTTTATCATGAGATTGTGATATCTTAGAATTAATACAAAGTGATGTATGTGATTTTAGGCGAATTTTAAGAGGTGGTAACAAATACTTTGTGACATTAATTCATGAGTTTTCAAAATATTATTATATTTAGTTATTAAAGAATAAAGATGAAAAGATAAATAAATTTCATATTTATAAAGCTGAATTTGAAAATCAACAAGAAAATAAAATTAAAATACTTAGGTTAGATAGAGGAGGAGAATATACCTTTCATGCTCTCACTCATTTTTGTCAAGAACATAGATAATTCATGGGATAAATGATTCATATTCTCTACAATCTAATGGTGTAGTAGAGAGAAAAATTAGAACATTGATGGATATGGTTAGTTTTTTGATAATTAGTTTAGAAGCACTCAAGAACTTGTAGGGGGAGACAATTTTAACTGCATACTTTATTCTAGATAGAATACTATTCAGATAAGGTGACTTTACCCCTTATGAAATTTTGGAAAATGACAAGACCTAACTTGAATTTTCTTAAAGTGTAGGGGTGTCTTGCAAAGGTTAAAAAATTCTTGAGGTTAAAAAGAAGGAAATTGGACTTAAGACTATGTATACTATTTTATTGGATATACCACAAATAATAATTTTGAAAGTTTCTCTAGAAACACAAATAGATATTTAGTGATTAATTCTAAAATAGGTGATATTTCGAATAATACTTTCATTCAAGCTACAGATGTAGTTCATTATGAGAACACATTTCCATTTAAGCCTAAAATTGAATTTAATATAAGAAGTAGTAGTTCTGGATCTAACCTAAATCTAATTAGAAATAGAGAAGAACAAGAGAAAGAACCAATAGAAATAAAAAGAAGTAAGAGAGCTAGGATAGAAAGAGTTTTGGATGATTTCTATGCATTATTAGTAGAAGATTCTCTAATTACTTTTAATGATGCTATGAATTTAATATATTTACCTTTTTTGGAAGGAAGCTATAGAAAATGAGAAGAATTCTATAATTCAAAAATGGAACATAGGTGCTTAGCGATCTACCTCCTTGTTGTAAGACAATTGGATGTAAATGGGTTTTCAAGAAGAAATTAAAATCTAATGGATATGTAGACAAATATAAGGCTAGACTTGTAGATAAAGGGTTTAAACAAAAGGCTAATGTTGACTATTTTGATGTGTACTCTCCTTGACTAGAATTACCACCCTTAGAGCCTTAATTGCATTAGCATCCATACATAAATTGATTATTTATCAAATGGATGTAAAAACTATAGTTTTTGAATAGTGAATTAGATGAAAAAATTTATATGGATCTACCTGAAGGTTTTATTGTTCTATGACAAGAAAATAAGGTGTGTAAATTGATTAGATTATTGTATGGACTAAAACAAACACCCAAGCAATGGCAAGAAAAATTTGAAGAGATCATTTTTTATGATTTTACAATCAATCAAACTAATACATCTATTTATTACCAAATTTTTGGTGAGCATATTGTAATCTTATGTCCATATGTTGATGATATTTTGATCTTTGGATCCAACATGCATGTTATAGATAAAGTCAAAAAATTCTTATCTCAAAATTTTGACAAAAAATATCTTGGTTAAGCTATCTTGATTTTGAAAAAAAGAATCATAAAAAATTTAAATGGAATAGCCTTGTCATAATTTCACTACATAGAAAAAATTCTTAAAAAATTTTATCATATAGATTTCAAGTCTTTATCAACTCCTTATAATGCAAGTGTTCACCTAAAAAAATTTAGGTAACCCTACACTACAATCTAAACATGCTCAAATCATAGGCACACTTGGATTTTTCACAAATTATACAAGGCCAGATATTGCAAATGTTATAAATAGACTAAGTAGATATACTAATCATTGGAAAGCATTAGAAATAGTACTTAGATTAAAAGGTACTATATGCTTTGCATTATTCTGGCCATCCTTCTATATTGGAAGGTTTTAGTGATGCTAATTGGATCAATGATACCTTATATGTAAAATCAACATCTAGATTTATTTTATTTTTAGGAGGAGGTGCTATATCATAAAAATTTAAAAACAAACTGTGTTATCAAGAAGTACAATGAATTCTGAAATGATTGCACTTGACACCACATGCATTGAAGCTGAATGGCAAAGAGAATTCTTTATTGATATTCTATTATTTACAAATCATTTGCCTCTTATATTCATTATGTGTGATTGCAAGTCAGCAATTGATAAATGTATGTAGGTCAATGTTGATGTCAAAATGAATAGACATCTGAAAGTGAGGCACAAGTTCATAAGAGACAAAATGAAGCAACAATTGATAGCCTTAAACTTTGTAATATCATAAAGGAATCAAGGAATCTTACATATATATTTACAAAAGGTTTGTCTAGAATGGTGGTTCTAAATGCATCGAGGGGGATGGGATTGAGCTCATAAATAAAAAATTACCACGGTGGCAACCCAACCTCATAGAGGTTTAATGGGTAGAAACAAGTTGATGAGTAACTATGTGTGAAGCACTTATATATTTTGCTCTCATCTCTATGGTGCTAGTGCCCATGTAGAAGCAAAGTGGTAGGATGAGTTTTAAACGCTTAATGAATCCAAGACCCAAGTGGTAGGGTGGTTCTTTTTTTCTCACCCTTTGAGGGGATTCACTGACATGTGTGGAATCGTGAGGCCACGACTATGAGATGTAGGCTAACTTCTAAAACATATACAAGATACTTGTGCAAGGCCATTAATAGTGCAACCTACATAAATTCGATCTTGCAATACTATGAGTGGATTTGGGAAATCTGAACCTTGGAACCCGATTCAAGGTAAAACATTCATTGAGTGTTCTATATAGGTGATCTCAGATATCACTAAGTGGGATTCAAACTGAAATGTGTAAGGTGTAAGGAATCGTCCATAAAAATTTGATGCAGCGGAAGCGACAATTCCTATGTGTTCCTTTAGAATCCGTCTCAATTAGAACCGAACGATGAAAATCAAAAGCCGATCAAATCAGGTTTGAATATACCTGATAGGGATTCATATAATCCCATGGAGAGGAAGGAGATGAGCTTCTTAAGCTCTTCAAACCGTTCAAGTGTCCGGTCTCCAGCAGTATCCACACGAACTTCATCCACAGCAGGTTCTCCCTTCGCGCCGGCCTCGAGAACTCTTCCCGAACGGAGTTCCATCGACCATGGACACCTTATAGAGAGAGGAGGAGGTAGGGAGGAGGCTTGGGATGTGGTTTTCACCCTTGGCTTGATTGGGTTTGGCTGAAACTATTAGTATTTATAAAGAATTATGGAATTTTTCATAAAAACCCAAAATCTCCATAAATTATGCCCTTGCCCCTGTACTTGTGGATAAGTCCTTTTATGTGTGACCCACTAGGCCCAATACCTTATTTGGTTGAGGCTTAAATAAAATAGAATAATTCTATTTAATTTAATTAAATTCATTATCCGATAACAGATTAATCGGCCTACCGATCATGAAGGGTACAAGCCACATCCCATGATCCCAAATGGCTATAGGGATAATCTCATCTCCATTGAGCCTTTCCTTAATCAGTTACCACATGGATATAAACCCTCATCCATCCAATGTCCCAGTCGGAAAAGAGTACGGCATCGAATGTCAACTCCTTAGTGTACCGACTTTATAGGATCCTGTACTCGGAATTGGATCAATTGGAAAACTCATTTTCCAATTATCTTATCTACCCTGGCCATAGATTTAGAGTATTATCCCATAGGTCATTCACTCTCACTTACCGAGAGTGGACAATTCCTTGTTGTCCGCTCAATTGCCTCCATTGGGTTTTCCTTGTACCCAATCCATCGTTATACTGAACCATCTAAATGGTGAACCATAAGTCAATGGTCAAAGCACAAGTTCCACCCAACAAGGCATCTTTGGCGACTCAGGTCAAAGGTCCAACCATGCAACCGTGATGATAGAAAACCCCGATAGAGAGTTCGGTAAGATACCATTCAGGGTTTTTAATTTGGTCAGTTCAGTGAACTCATTCAACTAATGAGCACCTGTATGTGTATCTCAGTGTATCCACACTAATGACCAATGAGATCAGTCGTTCTCATCACATGAGAAGACATCACATACACTAGTCTATCTAGATCCTTGATATCCCATCTCAAGTATCCTATGAGTAGGAACATTTAGATCAAATACCTCTAGATGATCAATCTCATTATCATGATCTCATCATGATTTAATCATCATTGTATTTGATCAAGGACTTCATTATGATATTCGCATCTAATAAGAGCTTATAATGAAGATTTGCCTAATTAATTGAATAAGATATATTTAGAAATGTCAAATCATATCATATACGATTAGCTTGTAGGGCATACATTTCTATCAATCTCCCACTTGCACTAAAGCCAATCACCCATCTGGCTGATATGTATCAGCTCAAGGTGAATCTCAAAAACTCTTTGAGTAACTACTTCAGTTAGTGGATCTGCAATGTTATTAACGGTAGATACTTTATCTTTAATTATATCTCTATAAACTGCAATCTCTCTGATTGTATGGTATCGCCACAGAAGTTCTAAACTTCTGATGAGACATCGGCTCTACCTCATTGTTTTCTCAAAAACAATAGTACACTTTCAAAGAAAATTGGGACAATCCCATATCAAATATGTAGATGAAAATTTTCATCTAGACTACTTCTCAAGTAGTGCGCAACCACTATGTAAAATTGTTTACATATGTTGTAGAATTTACGGTGTTCTATCACATAGAACACTTTCAGCTCACTACACCACCATTATTCTGACTTAATATCAAACTTATTTGATTGAAAACTTTTGTTTGTAAAACTACAAGACTTCAAGTCTTATCCTCCAGTGTATAGAGATACATTCTCAGTGCTTCTCATGTACCAAATGATATATCTCTAAACTATCCAGTGACTCTCACTTAGATCTTCTTGATGAATGCTCATAACACTTAGGGCATTTATCACAACATGTACGTAGCATCACATAAATGATACCCTATGACTAAGGCATAAGGGCTCTATTCATGCAATCCCTTTATCTCTCAAGAAGTCTACAAAGACAACACTTTAGAGAGATCAACTCCACACCTCATAGGTAAGAAACATATCTTGGAGTTTATCATGTCAAACCCTTTGACTATGGTGACTACGTACATTAACTGGGCATTGATTTTAGATCTATCTCCATAGATCTTAAAACCCAAATTGTGTTTGGAGGATCAATTTGATAGCTAGGTTCACTTATGTTAACACACCTACTTCATTCTCAATGAGTAGTATGTCATCAACATAAAATGTCAAGAAAGTAACAACACTCCCACTTATCTTGTTGAATACACAAGGCTCCTCTTCATTCTTAATGAAGTCATAAGATTTAATTTCATTAAACCTTATTTATGATCTATGGGAAGTTTTACTTCAGTCTATAAATGAACTTAATACACACTCTTCTTGGATGTTATTGGGACTTGATTCCCTATAGTTGTATCATATACACCTGTTCCTCAAAATACCTTAAGGGAACATTATCTTAACATCCAATTAGCTTATCTCATAATCATAGAGTGTAACAATTAAAATCCAAATGGATTAATCCGTGGAATATGTAAAAGATCTCATCATAGTCAACCATTTGACTTAGATGATATCCTTTTTAACTATTCTCACATTTGAAGGTATCTACCTTCTAATCCACTCCAATCTATTCTTTAATAATTAATTTATTCTTTATGGATACTATATCCTTAGGTGGATCTATCAAGTTCTAAACTTGATTAGAATAGATACAGTTTATATCGGATTTTATTGTCTCTTCCCATTTTAGAATCAATATCTCATATTGGTTCTATATAGATCCTAGTATCAATATCCTTATTATCTTATGCCTCATTTCATCTATTAGAGATATGTCTCACATATCTCTTAGGTTGAATGGACACAAGTAAAGACCTATAAATTGTCCTTGTGTAATTATTAATTAGCACCTTAATAGAAGTGTTATTGGGTTGTGGGACTGGAACATCTTCCATATATACCTTGCTCCCACTATCCTTTTAAGATGGAACTTTTAGAAATATTGTGAGCTAAGCAACACATACCCTTGTTCATAAGGGTGGTATATTAATATCCAAAAGTTTCCTTAGGATATCCCATAAGACAACACTTCATAGTCATATATTCCAACTTGTTAGAGTTATACTTCTTCACCAGGTCAGACATTCTGAAACCTTAACTTACTTAAGGTCAAGTTTTAACCCCTTTTCCATATCCTATATGGAAGAATCAGAATAGACTTAGAAGGTACCTCTTAAGATCAAGTGGTTATAATGAGTACTTAGCCAAAATTAGACCAAGAGGAATTTTGCAAGGCTAGTCATTGTTCATATTATGTCTTACATAATATGACTTCTCATTTTAGCTACTCATTTTAGCTAAAAGAGGTGTCCATTAGATTCTATTATCCTTCAATTATATGTGAATTATGTACTTAAGTATTCCCCTCATTGATCTCATCAAAGAGTTCTGATACTCTTTCCATTAGTATCTCTACTTCATTCTTAATCTCAGATAATTTTTTAAAGGTTTTAGATTTGTACTTCATAAAGTACATGTATCCATACCTAGAGACGTCATCTTTGAAAGAAGTATAAATATTCTTCTTTAGCCTTACTAGATATGGGCTAATATACATCTAGATGTACAAGTTCTAACAACTCATTAACCCATTATCCATGTCTGCATAAAGCTAAAGTGTAGATTGATCTAAATCAACCCATTTCCTCTTAAAAGGAGTAATCACACATAACATGAGAGCTAACATGATTAAACAATTCATTAAGCTCCCATTGGCAAACACTTTGCCATTCCTATTAGAACATCTATCAATTCCATAGCTTAGAATAAATCAACATTTATTCAAGCAAGAAATCATATAAGGTTCTTGTAGAATGATATAATAGCAATCTTAATTATTAAGACATCTCGATAAGGCTATTAAAGAATTGCACCTCCCACTAATAATGATGCAACTTTTGCATCATTTCATATGTAGGTCAGCATCTTCTTTATTAAGCCTTCATTTACTTGTCATCATCTACAACTCCTTGTAAATATAAGATGCATATCTGGTATCTCATACCTTTAGATGCATCCATATTATCTAATATTATGTTATACACATATAGTATCTAATACTATTAAGTGTATATTTAAAACAAGTAAGTGTCAATGACTTGGATACATGAAGCTTCTCAAGCTCCACCTTTGCATTATATACAAAACACTTTGTACTTCCTCTTCCACTTACCATCATCATGATAATGTAAGAATTCTGTCTTATTCTGGCTTTATTATCTTGACCACCTTCTTTTACTATTAACTATCTTCTATTTATATCTAATGATTTTACTTCTTTCTATTGGTCTCACCAACAAGAAGTAATTAAGTTGTATTGTTATTCTAACTTGCCCTTAGTAAGCTCATCACTATGAGTCATGATAGATCTCATATCCATCAATCCATGTTGTCTCTACAATTTATATCTCATAGAGACAAACATCTAGTTTAAGGCAAACAATGCATCTTGTCTATAAAATAAGATCTTATCTTTCTTTCACATTATTAGATACTTTAGGAGACACCTACTTCTCAAGTAGGATAGTTAATTGGTCAACTATGAGAACAATTCTCTTAGTTCTAAACCGGTCTATGAAGTGTGAGCCATTAAGCTATTTGACATCTAGTATGCCATACTAATGATGGTTTATTATCGTTTTCTACAACTGAGATATAATTTTATCAAAATAACATTGCAGACATTCATTAAAATTAAGATATGATCTTTCATCCTAATTTATGCTCCCACTAATTTTCGACGAATTTGCATAACCCTCATTATGCAAAGACGGGATATCACGATGAAATCCTAGTGGGGACTAAGACCCTATTAACCTTATGGTGATGACCTTGTGGTAGCACAACAAATCACCCCATACTTAATAGGTAGGAAACTATTGCCAGTTGCAACTCTTGCAACTCTTAGTCATTTAGCCTCTAGAGTTATGACCTTGTGGTAGCACAACAAGCCATATACTCTAGTTAGGTCAACCCGTTTGTTATGTTATGAGAATAGATTCTTCACACAACCCTTGTGGTAGCACAACAAAGCCATGCAAATGGTCCACCTCAAGGTTCGGCAAAGGCCTTAGCCATGATCACCAATCCCTTGCTGAATGAGTCTTGTGGTAGCACAACACACCCATCCAATGTAAGATTGGCTCATCAAGACCATAACAACGAAAGGCTACGTGAGTCATTCTTAATGTCACACGTTTATCAACCTAATTATGACAAGGAGGGATTTTATTTTAGTCTCATCAATAATATGTGCTAAGTATATATAATACCTTTGGAATATCATATATCTAAGGTATAACCTGTAGCACACATCCACATATCAAATATGCACAAAATCAGGTGATCATGGACTTAACCCTAAGCATGCACCTAAGCCACCCCTATAGGTGCAAATCCTTGCTTTAAATGCTTGAGTTGGCATGCTCCCACTTCAGAAGGGTGCTTCTCCAAGTGGTCCCACTCTCCAACCTTCTACGAACCGACTTCTAATTCTTACAAGCGGCTTAAGGGTACGCAGATCCACAAATGTACATAACTTAATAAGAAACCTTGGTTTTAACCAAGGGGAGTACATTAATGGAGGGAGGTAGATTGTACAATCAGATTGTATAGAGAGAGGAGGCACACACAGGCCTCATTTAATAACATAACCAACATAATTAAAAATAATCACAAGCCAAGCACAATTATGTCCATGATCACCTCCATACACACACTAACATTCATCACATGAACATAAAGTGCATACGTGATAATTATATGAGATATATCATATATATCAGCATAAAATTATATAATTTATTTTGAAATTCTCAATTTCATGCATGTCGATTTTTCATGAAATAAATAACATGAAAATAACATGACAACAACATATAAACAATTTATATGAAATGAACATACAAAACTAAACTATTTAGAATATTCATGCATTCCCAATACTATACAAGGTCAGAAATTAATGTCCCAATTTATATTATGTAAAATCTCATTTTACAGAATTAATTAAGACACTAATTATATAAGTCAAACCTTTAAAATAATTTTAAAGTTTAACCATGAGTGAATTTATGTAAATAGAACTTAACATCATCTAACATGTCATTAAATACTTTAAAACATGTTAAATAATATTATCGAATTTTTCAGATATTTTATGGAATTTTCTGACAATTTTTCGGATTTTCTATGATTTTAAACAATTTAAAATCATTAATATAAGGTATCTGGCGCATAGCGCCGCGCATGGTGGTGCACTGCGCCCGTCCGGCGTGCGCCACTGTGTGCGCGCTCTCCACAGGCGCTGAGCCGCCTCTCGTGTACCTGCCCATGCGTCGCTTTTGTACGCGCACCCGGCACTATTCATCGGGAGGAAGTCCATCTCATAGAATAGGACTTATCTCTTTACTCAGACCTCCTAAAAATACAAAAAAATATGCGTTGGAATTCTTATAGAATAAGGAATCTAAAACAGTCATCCTCGTATCCAGGGAAAATCCCAATTGACCGAAAAATGAGAAATAAGAGGCGGAGGTCACCGAGATTCCGTAGCAGAAATCTCCATTTTGCAATAAGGATAACTCCTTATCCCGGAAGCCAAATATTCTCCAAAAATACAATTTAGAATCCTCATAAAATTAAATTTCTAAATTTGTATATATTACTTCAGAGAAAAATTCTCTATCAACGGGAAATCAGGAAGAAACAGATCGGCGCCGCCAGACTCCGCAAAACCCTAGCTCGCCGGAAAACTCAAAATTTCTCTCCCTCCGCCGTCGTTCAAAGATGGAGATCAAAGGGAAAGGTAAGGTAATCATATTACCCATCTTATAAACCTTTTACAAGCCTCAATTTCTTCTGTGGATAGAGATTTTACAAATTCCCCAAATCCGGGTGTCTGTTTCGGGCATGACAGAAACACCAACTTTTGAGACTTCTCCTGTACACTACAGAGATCCAAACTTTAAATATTTTTTGGCGTTGGAAAGCCCTATATCACGAGATTCTATAAAAGCCAACCAATCTTTTATCTGAGTCATACACAGATTATGGTGGCCACGTCAAAATAGACGTTTGCACAGATTCGGGAACACATAAATAACAAGAAATAATATTGATTCGAAGTCGGTTTTGACCGAGACTTAAACTAGGCTCTGATACCACTGTAAGGAATCGTCCATAAAAATTTGGTGCAGCGGAAGCGACGATTCCTATGGGTTCTTTTAGAATATGTCTCAATTAGAACCGAACGACGAAAATCGAAAACCGATCAAATCGGGTTCGAATATACCTGATAGGAATTCATATAATCCCATGGAGAGAAAGGATATGATATTCTTAAGCTCTTCAAACAGTTCAAGTGTCCGGTCTCCAGCAGTATCCACACGAACTTCATCCACAACAGGTTCTCCCTTCGCGCCGGCCTCGAGAACTCTTCCCGAACGGAGCTCCATCGACCATGGACACCTTATAGAGAGAGGAGGAGGTAGGGAGGAGGCTTGGGAGGTGGTTTTCACCCTTGGCTTCATTGGGTTTGGCTGAAACCATTAGTATTTATAAAGAATTATGGAATTTTTCATAAAAACCCAAAATCTCCATAAATTATGCCCTTGCCCCTGTACTTGTGGATAAGTCCTTTTGTGTGTGACCCACTATGCCCAATAGTCTATTTTGTTGAGGCTTAAATAAAATAGAACAATTCTATTTAATTTAATCAAATTCATTATCCGATAACAGATTAATCGGCCTACCGATCATGAAGGGTACAAGCCACATCCCATGATCCCAAATGGCTATGGGGATAATCTCATCTCCATTGAGCCTTTCCATCATCAGTTACCACATGGATATAAACCCTCATCCATCCAATGTCCCAGTCGGAAAAGAGTACGGCATCGACTGTCAACTCCTTAGTGTACCGACTTTATAGGATCCTGTACTCGGAATTGGATCAATTGAAAAACTCCTTTTCCAATTATCCTATCTACCCTGGCCAGGGATTTAGAGTACTATCCCATAGGACATTCACTCTCACTTACCAAGAGTGGACAATTCCTTGTTGTCCGCTCAATTGCCTCCATCGGGTTTTCTTTGTACCCACCCAATCCATCGTTATACTGAACCATCTAAATGTTGATCCATAAGTCAATGGTCAAAGCACAAGTTACACCCAACAAGGCATCATTGGCGACTCAGGTCAAAGGTCCAACCATGCAACCGTGATGATAGAAAACCCTGATAGACAGTTCGGTAAGATACCATTCAGGGTTTCTAATTCGGTCAGTTCAGTGAACTCATTCAACTAATAAGCACATGTATGTGTATCTCAATGTCTCCACACTAATGACCAATGAGATCGGTCGTCCTCATCACATGAGAAGACATCACATACACTAGTCTATCCGGATCCTTAATGTCCTATCTTAAGTATCCTATGAGTAGGAACATTTAGATCAAATACATCTAGATGATCAATTTCATTATCATGATCTCATCATGATTTAATCACCATTGTATTTGATCAAGGACTTCATTATGATATTCGCATCTAATAAGAGCTTATAATGAAGATTTGCCTAATTAATTGAATAAGATATATCTAGAAATGTCAAATCATATCATATATGATTGGCTTGTAGGGTATACATTTCTATCATAAGGAATCGTCCATAAAAATTTGGTGCAGCGGAAGCGACGATTCCAATGGGTTCTTTTAGAATGTGTCTCAATCGGAGCTCTTATCATGATTTAATCACCATTGTATTTGATCAAGGACTTCATTATGATATTCGCATCTAATAAGAGCTTATAATGAAGATTTGCCTAATTAATTGGATAAGATATATCTAGAAATGTCAAATCATATCATATATGATTGACTTGTAGGGTATACATTTCTATCATATGGAATCGTCCATAAAAATTTGGTGCAGCAGAAGCGACGATTCCTATGGGTTCTTTTAGAATGTGTCTCAATCGGAGCCGAACGACGAAAATCAAAAACCGATTAAATCGGGTTCGAATATACATAGGGATTCATATAATTCCATGGAGAGGAAGAAGATGAGTTTCTCAAGCTTTTCAAACCGTTCAAATGTCCATAAACAATTTATATGAAATAAACATATACATATAAACTATTTAAAATATTCATGCATTTCCAAAACTATGCAAAGTCCGAAATTAATGTCCCAATTACTATTCTGAAAAATATCATTATACAGAATTAATTAAGACACTAATTATTTAAGTTAAACCAATAAAACAATTTTAAAATTTAACTATGAGTGAATCTACGTAGATAGAGTTTAACATCATCTAACATGTCCTTAAACACTTTAAAACATGTTAAATAATATTATAAAAATTTTTTAAATTTTTTTTGCAATTTTATTGCAAGTTTTTTGGATTTTTTATAGATTTAAACAATTTAAAATTATAAAATAACATGTTTGATGCATTGCGCCACGTTGTCCTGCGCATTTTGCCACGCCCACGTGTGCCATCACGTGCGCCGGCATCTATAGGCGCATGCGCCGACCGCTGTGCGCCGGCACGTGTGCCGACCACCGTCCTTAGATAGCCGCGTAAAGCACTGTTCATCCGGGAGAAAGTTGATCCCATTAACTCGGACATATCTCCTTATTCAGGAGTCCGAAAATTTTGAAAAAATATGTGTTGGAATCCTTATTGAATAAGGATTCCAAAACAGTCTGCCGCATATCCAAAAGAATTCTCAACTGACCGTAACATGAGGAAGAATAGGCGGCGATCACCGAGATTTCGTAACAAAAATCATCATTTTGCAATGAGGATAACTACTTATCTCAGAAGCCAAATATTCTACAAAAATACAATTTAGAATCCTCATCAAATGAAGTTTTTAAATATGTATATATATATTCATATAAAAATTTTCCAACAATGGGAAAATAGGAAGAAACAGTTCGGCGCCGCCAGACTCCGCAGAACCCTAGTTCGTCGGGAAAATCTAAAATTCTCTCCCTCCGCCGCTGTTCAAAGCAAGAGATCAAGATAAAATGTTAAGTAATTGCATTACCCATCTCCAAAAGCTTTTTCTAAGCCTCAATTTCATTTATGGACGGGGATTTCATAAAATCCCCAAATCCGGGTGACAGTTCGGGCATGACAGATACACCAACTTTTAGGGCTTCTCCCGAACCCTACAGAGATTGAAACTTCGAATGGTTTGTCGCATTGGAAAGCTCTATGTCACGAGATTCTACTGAAGCTAATCAATCTTTTATCTGAGTTATACACAAATTATAGTGGCCTCGTCAAACCAGACATTTGCACATATTTGGAAACACATAATTACATGAAATAATGTTGATTCGATGTTGGTTTCGACCAAGACTTGAACCGGGCTCTGATACCACTGTAAGGAATCGTCCATAAAAATTTGGCGCAGCGGAAGCGATGATTCCTATGAGTTCTTTTATAATGTGTCTCAATCGGAGCCGAATAACGAAAATCAAAAACCAATCAAATCGGGTTCGAATATACTTGATAGGGATTCATATAATTCCATAGAGAGGAAGAAGATGAGTTTCTCAAGCTTTTCAAACTGTTCAAATGTCCATAAATAATTTATATGAAATAAACATACACATATAAACTATTTAAAATATTCAAGCATTCCCAAAACTGTGCAAAGTCAGAATTTAAGGTCCCAATTACTATTCTGAAAAATATCATTATACAGAATTAATTAAGACACTGATTATTTAAGTTAAACCTTTAAAACAATTTTAAAGTTTAACTATGAGTGAATCTACGTAGATAGAGTTTAACATCATCTAACATGTCATTAAACACTTTAAAACATGTTAAATAATATTATAATTTTTAAAAAAAAATCTGGAATTTTTTGGCAATTTTTTTTGTTTTTTTATGATTTTAAACAGTTTAAAATTATAAAATAACATGTTTGATACATTGCGCCACGCCGTCCTGCGCATTTTGCCACGCCCGCGTGTGCCATCACGTGCGCCAGCATCTATAGGCGCATGCACCGACCGCTGTGTGCAGGCACGTGTGCCGACCGCCGTCCTTAGATAGCCGCGTAAAGCATTGTTCATCCGGGAGAAAGTTGATCCCATTAACTCGGACATATCTCCTTATTCAGGAGTCCAAAAAATTTAAAAAAGTATGCGTTGGAATCCTTATTGAATAAGGATTCCAAAACAGTCTTCTGGATATCCAAAAGAATTCTCAACCGACCGTAACATGAGGAAGAATAGGTGGCGATCACCGAGATTTCATAACAAAAATCACCATTTTGCAATGAGGATAACTCCTTATCTCAGAAGCCAAATATTCTACAAAAATACAATTTAGAATCCTCATCAAATGAAGTTTTTAAATATGTATATATATTTCTATAAAAAATTTCCAACAATGGGAAAATAGGAAGAAATAGGTCGGCGCCGCCAGACTTTGCAGAACCCTAGTTCGTCGGGAAAATCTAAAATTCTCTCCCTCCGCCGCTGTTCAAAACAAGAGATCAAGAGAAAATGTTAAGTAATTGCATTACCCATCTCCAAAAGCTTTTTCCAAGACTCAATTTCGTTTATGGACAGGGATTTCATAAAATCCCCAAATCCGGGTGACAGTTCGGGCATGACAGATACACCAACTTTTAGGGCTTCTCCCGAACTCTACATAGATCGAAACTTCGAACGGTTTGTAGCATTGGAAAGCTCTGTGTCACAAGATTCTATTGAGACAATCAATCTTTTATCTGAGTTATACACAGATTATGGTGGCCTCGTCAAACCAGACATTTGCACATATTTGGAAACACATAATTACATGAAATAATGTTGATTCGATGTTGGTTTCGACCAAGACTTGAACCGGGCTCTGATACCACTTTAAGGAATCGTCCATAAAAATTTAGTGCAGCGGAAGCGATGATTCCTTTGAGTTCTTTTATAATGTGTCTCAATCGGAGCCGAACAATGAAAATCAAAAACCGATCAAATCGGGTTCGAATATACTTGATCGGGATTCATATAATTCCATGGAGAGGAAAAAGATGCGTTTCTCAAGCTTTTCAAACTGTTCAAATGTCCATAAATAATTTATATGAAATAAACATACACATATAAATTATTTAAAATATTCATGCATTCCCAAAACTGTGCAAAGTCAGAAATTAATGTCCCAATTACTATTCTGAAAAATATCATTATACAGAATTAATTAAGACACTAATTATTTAAGTTAAACCTTTAAAACAGTTTTAAAATTTAACTATGAGTGAATCTACGTAGATAGAGCTTAACATCATATAACATGTTATTAAACACTTTAAAACATGTTAAATAATATTATAAATTTTTTTAAAAAAATTCTAAAATTTTATGGCATTTTTTTGATTTTTTTATGATTTTAAACAATTTAAAAATATAAAATAACATGTTTGATGCATTGCGCCGCGCAAAAAATTCTAAAATTTTATGGCATTTTTTTTGAATTTTTTATGATTTTAAACAATTTAAAATTATAAAATAACATGTTTGATGCATTGCGCCGCGCCGTCCTGCGCATTTTGCCACGCCCGCGTGTGCCATCGCATGCGCTGGCATCTATAGGCGCATGCACCGACCGCTGTGCGCCGGCACGTGTGCCGACTGCGGTCCTTAGACAGCCACGTAAAGCACTGTTCATCCGGGAGAAAGTTGATCCCATTAACTCGGACATATCTCCATATTTAGGAGTCCAAAAATTTTGAAAAAATATGTGTTGGAATCCTTATTGAATAAGGATTCCAAAACAGTCTTCTGCATATCCAGAAGAATTCTCAACCGACCGTAACATGAGGAAGAACAGGTGATGATCACCGAGATTTCGTAACTAAAATCACCATTTTGATCTTTATCTCAGAAGCCAAATATTATACAAAAATACAATTTAGAATCCTCATCAAATGAAGTTTATAAATATGTATATATCCATTCATATAAAAATTCTCCAACAGTGGGAAAATAGGAAGAAAAAGGTTGGCGCCGCTAGACTCCGCAGAACCCTAGTTCGTCGGGAAAATCTAAAATTCTCTCTCTTTGCCGCTGTTCAAAGCAGGAGATCAAGAGAAAATGTTAAGTAATCGCATTACCCATCTTCAAAAGCTTTTTCCAAGTCTCAATTTCGTTTATGGACGGAGATTTCATAAAATCCCCAAATCCCGGTGATGGATCGGGCATGACAGATACACCAACTTTTATGGCTTCTCTCGAACTCTACAGAGATCGAAACTTCGAATGGTTTGTAGCATTGGAAAGCTCTATGTCACGAGATTCTACTGAAGCCAATCAATCTTTTATCTGAGTTATACATAGATTATGGTGGCCTCGTCAAACCAAACATTTGCACATATTTGGAAACACATAAATTACATGAAATAAAGTTGATTCGATGTTGGTTTCGACCAAGACTAGAACCAGGCTTTGATACCACTGTAAGGAATCGTTCATAAAAATTTGGTGCAGCAGAAGTGACGATTCCTATGAGTTATTTTATAGTCTATCTCAATCAGAACCGAACGACCAAATCAGAAACCGATCAAATCGAGTTTGAATATACTTGATAGGGATTCATATAATCCCATGGAGAGGAAGAATATGAGGTTCTAAAGCTCTTCAAACCATTCAAATGTCTGGTCTTCAGCAGTATCCACACGAACTTCATCCACAACAGGTTCTCCCTTCGCATCGGCCTTGAGAACTCTTCTCGAACGGAGCTCCATCGACCATGAACACCTTCTAGAAATAGGAGGAGGTAGGAAGGAGGCTAGGGACGTGGTTTTTCACTCTTAGCTTGATAGGGTTTGGCTGAAACCATTAGTATTGATACAAAATTTTGAAATTTTTTATAAAAACCCAAAATTTCTATAAATTACGCACTTTCCCTTGTACTTGTGGACAAGTCCTTTTGTGTGTGACTCACTAGGACCAATAGTCTATTTGGTTGAGGCCTAAATAAAATAGAACAATTCTATTTAATTTAATTAAATCTGTTATCCGATAATAGATTAATCGGCCTACCGATCATGAAGGGTACAAGTCACATCCCATAATCCCAAATGGCTATGGGGATAATCTTATCTCCATTAAGCCTTTTTATCATCAGTTATCGCATGGATATAAACCCTCATCCATCCATTGTCCGGTTGGAAAGGAGTATGGCATCGACTGTCAACTCCTTAGTATACCGACTCTATAGGATCCTATACTCGAAATTGGATCAATTGGAAAACTCTTTTTCCAATTATCCTTTCTACCTTGGCCATGGATTTAGAGTACTATCCCATAGGACATTCACTCTCACTTACCGAGAGTGGATGATCCCTTGTTGTCCGCTCAATTACCTTCATCGGGTTTTCCTTATACCCGATCTATCGCTATACTGGACCATCTAAACGGTGAACCATAAGTCAATGTTCAAAGCACAAGTTCCACCCAACAAGGTATCTTTGGCGACTCAAGCCAAAGGTCCAACCATACAACCATGATGATAGAAAACCCTAATTGACAGTTTGGTAACATACAATTCAAGGTTTCTAATTTGGTCAGTTCAGTGAACTCATTCAATTAATGAGCATCTGTATATGTATCTCAATATCTCTACACTAATAACCAATGAGATTAGTCATCCTTATCACATGAGAAGACATCACATACACTAGTCTATCTAGATCCTTGATGTCTCGTCTCAAGTATCCTATGACTAAGAATATTTAGATCATTACCCCTAGATGATCAATCTCATTATCATTATCTCATCATTATTTAATCATCATTGTATTTGATCAAGGACTTCATTATGATATTTTCATCTAATAAGATCTTATAATGAAGTTTTGTCTAATTAATTGAATGAGATATATTTAGAAATGTCGAATCATATCATATATGATTGACTTGTAGGACATACATTTCTATCAAAAGATACTTTCACCTATTACATAGTATAAGAGTGCTCATTAATATTTATTTGCTTAAGTTACTCTTTTTTGATTTGATGTATTTTTGTGAGTTTTAAAAAAGAATTATGTGGGGGATTGTTAAGATTTTTTTTTACTAAACTAGAATGCCACCCGATGGAAGTGCCCGGTGGCCATCCCATGCGCAACTAATGCACAAACCTTCCAACACGCTCGGTTAACATGCTTGCTTTCTTCATTTACCCCTTGCTATTGGAAAGCATCCAACGTAAAAGGAAAAATTTTATTTCTCTTTATATATATCTTAATCTTACGACGTACTGCATTCTCTCTTCTTGGATGGTAGCTTTCTTTGAGCATCGGATTGTTCCTCTCTTCTACTATATTCTCTCTTTCTTGGCTAGAAGAGCATGGGTTTTCTCCAACGGAGGAGGACAGAAGTGCTCCAAAGTTACCCGATCTCTTTTATTTTGCACTATTAAGCACTCAAAGTAAGATCGATTCACAAAGTTCTTCCGAAAGATGTGTTAATGGGAGAGAAGAGTCTCACTTACCTAAGGGTTGTCGTATCTCTAAGAAGACGTCGCAAAAATCACACGTTAGTTGGCAATAGAACTTTTAGTTCTAGTGACCAAGCGCTTCAACTCGACAGCTTATACTTCTAACTCTATTTATTTGATTTTAATCAGTTCATATCGTTGTGGTTTTGTCAATTTTTCGGAAGACGACCCAACAGTGATGACCACTCATGAGATCAAGATAAATCCTCTTGGGTGCAGAAGCCTTTATGCGTACAATTTTATTTCCCTTCTTGGCCAAGATGCTCGACTTTTATGTGATTGTTACTTGAGCTCCGCCAGACTCCAAAACAAACTTGTCCAACCTGCTAACTACTCTCCATTTGCAGGCGTATGAGTGGACGTCTGTAGCGGAGTTACTCCTACACTAGCGTTGATAGATGAATGTTTAGGCCACATCTGGATCCCTGATCAGCGTGTTGCCTGCTCTTTGGAATACCCGTTCGCAGCACTCAAAGCTTGAGAATCTTCTTGGTCATGCTTCTGAATGCCATGGAGGAATCTGTAGTGCCGAGGTCGATGCTATTGCTGTCAAGTGTAGGTTTGACGTACATTGTCCACCTCTACTTATTTCGAAGGACAAATGGGCCAATTAAATTCGGCCTTAACCACTACAGGAAACTGGGTCATTGGCGACGGGTTATTTGCGACGGCTTTTATAAGCCGTCGCCAATAATGATAAAAGCGACGGCTAAATTAACGCCGTCGCTAATATTTGGTAAATAGCGACGGCTCAATTAAGCCGTCGAAAATAATGGTTTTTGCGACGGTCGAAGCCGTCGCAATACCAGAAAAACGACCGTGCGGGTTTTTTTTCTCGGAAAACTGGCGACGGCTTGATACGCCGTCGCTACCAATATTACGCGCGACGGCTTGCCGTCGCAAATACCCGTAAAACGCCCCGCGCGGATTTTTTCCCTCGGAAAATTGGCGACGGCTTCATACGCCGTCGCTAATATTAGTGGCGCACGGCGTAAGCCGGCCGCCACTAATCCACGGTGACCGTTGAACGGTCGATTTTTTGTTGCCGACGGCGAAAGCCGGCCGCCAATGCTTATCTCGTTACCGCACGGCTTCAAAAGCCGTCGCCAATAAGTTTGGGTTAAAAAACCCTCGCCGCCCTCCTTTCTTTCCCCCGCCGCGCTCTCTCTCTCTCTCTCTCTCTCTCGTCACCGGGTTCGCCCGCCGCCGCCGGTCGCCGCCGCTTCAGCCATCGCGCCGCTCGCCGGTCGCCGCCGCCGGCCGCCGCCGGTCGCCGCCGCCGCCGCCGTGGCCGGCGCCGCGCGCCGCCGCCGGCTTGCCCTTCCTCGCGTAGGGCACGAGAGCTACCTCCGTCACCGCCGTGGGTGTCGCCGGCTCCGCCGCCGCCGCCGCCGCCACCTCCTTTGTGCTAGATTTAAACCCTACTTAGGGTTAATCGAACCTCCTTTGAGGTATACATCTTCAACCCTCCAATTGTTTGATTTGGGCTTTGACATTTCAGTTTCAAGTGATTTGGGATATTTGGGTATATAGATCGAACCACAAAGTTTCAAGTTAAGGATTTATTTTTTTGTTTGGGATTTTCGGCTTTGAATTTCAGATTGGAGATTTAGGTTTAGGTTCAAGAGATTGAAGTTTCAAATTAAGAGTTGATTTGGGGATTCTTGATTCAAATTCTAGAACTTGGAGATTTCTTTATTGGTGATATCGGGCGATTTCAGATTTTGATATCCGAGTTTCATATTTGAAATTTGCAGGTTTTAAACTTTGAGATTTGAAATTTCGCCTTGATGAGTTTTTCAAGTTTGAGATTTTGGATTTGAACTTTCAGCTTGAGAGTTGTGAATTTGGGAATTCAGATTTGCATTTTTTTTTTAGATTTCAAAAGTGTCTTCGTACTAAGGATATTCAATTTTTGAATTATTAGTTCTTGATTTGGTTACTTATTTTAAGGACCTTTGGACTTCCAACTATTGATTTTGTATAATTTTTTGTTTCTCGTTTTAACTTAATATAACAAATCAATTCTTAGTTTTCATGTCTAACTATTCGTTTGTGATAAAAATATTTAATTGGTATGTATAAACATTTATTGTTCAACAACAAGTCTAATTTTGATCATTTTATCTCTTTTTCAGAAACTTCAATCGAGATATATACTGAGAGTTTCTTCTTTCGGTGGAGGTTCGTTATATATTGATTTATTTATTAAATTAACATTTCTTCATTGTATTTCAATCTTTTCGACAAATTAAGATGAGTAACTTAGACAAATCATGGATGCATATTCCTAATAGATTAGATTCTAGATATATTGAAGGAATCGAAGAATTTTTAAACTATTCTTTTCATGATTCTAGAATACAATTTAGACATGGACAACATAACGATCTAATACAGTGTCCTTGTAAAAAATGTTGTAATACATTTATTTTTAAAAGAAATGTTGTCAAAGAACACCTAATATGCAATGGTATATGGTTAAATTATCAAAAATGGATATGCCATGGTGAAATTGAAGTCAATATGATAAATGAGGACATTTCAATTTTAAATGAACCACAAGATAATTATGTAGATGATGAGGTAATGGAAATGTTACAAGATATTCAAAATAACGAATCTTCTATTCGACATAATGAGGAAGAACACAATGAAGATAATTTTCAATATTCTAAATTATTAAAAGATTCTCAAAAAACACCTCTATATGAAGGTGTTAAAAATGTATCTAAATTAAAATTTATATTAAAGTTGATTCAACTTAAGTCCATTAATGGTCTCACTAGAAAATGTATGGATATGATATTATCTTTATTTAAGGAAGTCTTACCTAATGGGGGCATGTGTTCCCGATAATTGGTATGAGCTTAAGAAATTAGTTAAGGAATCGGGACTTACTTATGAGAAAATTCATGCATGTAAAAATGATTGTATTCTATTTTGGAAAGAGAATAAAGATAAAAATGTTTGTCCATATTGTAACACCTCCGTATAAAAATGATCCTAAAAATCAAAATAAAAAATAAAGACAAAAAGTTTTACATTATTTTCCATTAGGAGTTAGGTTGGGTACGTTTATTCATATCATCCAATACGGCAAAGTGGATGACATGGCACAGTCAATCACGATCATATCAATTGAGAGGTGAAATGCGTCATCCTGCCGATTCTCCCGCTTGGAAAAGGGTGGATGAACTTTATCTAGAATTTGCGTTAGAGAAACGCAACATTCGGATTGGATTGGCTTCGTATGGCTTTAATCCATTTGGTCAAATGTCTTCAAAATATAGTGTGTGGCCTCGTTGTTACAATGGTGTACAACTTACCACCGTGGATGTGTATGAAAGCCACATACACAATGATATCATTATTAATACCCGGTCCGAAAGCTCCCGAAATGATATCGATGTATTCTTACAACCATTGGTGGAAGAGCTAAAAGATTTGTGGGAGATTGGATCAAGACTTATGACGCCGAAAAGAAAGAGATTTTCATAATGAAAGTCCTACTTTTTAGTACGATAAATGATTTCCCGGGATATGCAAATTTATCCGGATGGAGTACTAAAGGAAAATTGGCGTGTCCTATATGTAACGAAGAAACACATACCATTCGACTTACCCATAGTCGAAAACAATGCTACCTTGGTCATCGTCGGTTCTTACCAAGAGCACATCGGTGGAGAAAGAACCAAGATAAGCATCTTTTCGATGGTCGACGATGTGCGAAGGGAGCACCAAAGATACTTACGGATATGACCTATGGAGGCAACAAAAGGAGATGGACACTATTAGGTTCGGAAAACCGTTTAAGAAAGATTTAGGAGAACTTAAGGAAAAATTTGTCAAAGAATAAAAATTGGAAGAAGAAGAGTATATTTTTCGAGAAACTCCCATATTGGTCATCTCTTATCATTCGGCACCATTTGGATGTCATGCATATTGAGAAGAATGTGTGCGACAATATATTAGAGATGTTTAACCTATCGTGAATCGACAAGGACAATTTGAACTCACGGAAAGATTTAGTAGATTTAAATATTCGTCCCGAGTTACATCCGTACGAGGGTTCATCAAAGTTTCCAGATGCAATTTATAAACTTAGCAACGATCAAAAGTCTAGAATACTTGAATTCATTAAGAATGTTCGAGTGCCGATGGTTATTCGTCGAATTTTAGTAGATGTGTAGATTTAAGTGTCCGAACAATTAGTGGTTTAAAAAGTCATGATTGTCATGTGATGATGCAAATAATTATTCCTTTGGCATTTCAAGGAAATGTGCCGAAGGATGTACTGAGTCCTATCAGTAGAGTTATGCCGCATTTTTAAGATCATCCGCGCTAAGGTTTCGAACGGTAACATTTTGAGAGAGATTGGGAGACAAAGATTGCAAGAATATCAGTGCAAGTTGGAACAAATTTTTCCACCATCATTCTTTGATGTAATGATTCACCTAGTTGTGCATTTGGCTTATGAGGCAAGAATGTCCGGACCGCTTCAATACCGATGGATGTATCCAATTGAAAGATATTTAAAGAGGCTCAAAGATTATGTGGGCAACAAGGCGAGAGTTGAAGGTTCTATTGCCCAGGGCTACTTGGTTGAGGAGTGTACCCAAGCTTATTTCAACATATATGCGTGATACGAGTGAATATAGTAGAGATCGGAACTATGACGGTGGTTCGAAGAAGTTGATACGGATGATAGTTCAATATTCAAACCAATTGGTCGCCCTTTCGAGATGCAAAGCGTGTGCCTAAAATTTTGACTAAAGAGAACAACAGCTTAATACATGCATACGTGTTAAATCAAGTTGAGGACATCGATTATTTTCGTCAATCTCATAGTGATGCTCTTAAAAATAGACCAACTACGGAAGAAAACTTCTTCGTGTGGTTCAGAACACACATTCAAGAGTTAAGAAATATAGGTTCTTCTAGATATACCAAGGAGCTGGAGATTTTATCACTTAGTCCGTCGAGATTTGCCTCGTCATTAAACGGTTATATATGTAATGGATTTAGATTTCGAACATTGGAATCCGATTCAACCAAATCAACTCAACTAAGTGGTGTTATTGTAAATGACCATCTTCAACTCTGTCACGTGTTATTATGGACGAATATTAGATATAATGAGATATCGTTCGACGGAATAATAGCTGCTTTAACACTTTTTGAATGTGAATGGTGGGATGTACATGATAATGATCGAGGTTTTAAGGTTAATGAATATGGTTTTATATCATTAAACACACAGAGAAGATTAGGAACGGATGAACTGCACTAGCAAGCCAAGTGGAACAAGTTTTTTATGTAAATGATAACTCTAATAAGGGATGGGTGTTACCAAGATGATCACTACCTCGTAACTATTACAACATTTCCTAAAATGAAAGTGAAGATGAAAACGAACCGTATCAAGAACAACTTATTAACGCATCTATAACATTTGGAGTAATCGACGAAGATGTACAACTTCAAGAAACTCAGCCTATACAAATAGAAAGTTAATCCGGCCGCCTCGGATTGGCCAAAAAATCCAAGTTTCTCAACTGCCGATTGCCCGATCGGAATTAACGGGTCTTGGATTGGGCAATCCGCCTGGATTGGCCAAAAATCCAAGTTTTCAACTGGCCGGATTGCCCGATCGAACCCGAACGGGTCGGATTGGGCAATCCGCCCGGATTGGCCAAAAAAGCTAAGTCCCACAACTGCCGGATTGCCCGGACGGAACCCGCAACGGGTCTCGATTGGGCAATCCGCCTCGGATTGGCCAAAAAATCCAGTTTCTCATCCGGCCGGATTGCCCGACGAACCCGGAACGTTCTCGGATTGGGCAATCCGCCTCGGATTGGCCAAAAAGCTAAGTCCTACAATCCGCCGGATTGCCCGACGGAACCCGCAACGGGTTCCCGGATTGGGCAATCCGCCTCGGATTGGCCAAAAATCAGTTTTCAACTGGCCGGATTGCCCGACGGAACCTTAACGGGTCTCGATTGGGCAATCCGCCTCGGATTGGCCAAAAAATCCAAGTTTCTCAACTGCCGGATTGCCCGATCGGAACCCTTAACGTGGTCTGATTGGGCAATCCGCCTCGGATTGGCCAAAAGCTTAAGTCCTACAACTGCCGGATTGCCCGATCGAACCCGCGAATCTGGTTCTGATTGGGCAATCCGCCTGGACAAAAATCCAGTTTCTCAATCCGCCGGATTGCCCGACCGGAACCCGGAACGGTCCCGGATTGGGCAATCCGCCTCGGATTGGCCAAAAAAGTTAAGTCCCACAACTCCGGCCGGATTGCCCGACGGAACCCCGCAACGGTCTCGGATTGGGCAATCCGCCTGATTGGCCAAAAAATCCAGTTTTTCAACTGGCCGGATTGCCCGATCGAACCCGAACGGGTCTGGATTGGGCAATCCGCCCTCGGATTGGGCAAAAATCTAAGTTTCTCAATCCGCCGGATTGCCCGACGGAACTCCCGTGAACGGGTCTCGACGGCAATCCGGCCTCGGATTGGCCAAAAAATCCAAGTTTTCAACGCCGGATTGCCCGACCGGAACCCGCAACGGTCTCGGATTGGGCAATCCGCCTCGGATTGGCCAAAAAGCTAAGTCCCACAACTGCCGGATTGCCTGACCGAACCCGCTTAACGGTCTCGATTGGGCAATCCGCCTCGGATTGGCCAAAAATCCGTTTCTCAACTGGCCGGATTGCCCGACGCAACCCGCAACGGGTCTCGATTGGGCAATCCGGCCTCGATTGGCCAAAAAGCTAAGTCCCACAACTCCGGCCGGATTGCCCGATCGGATTGGCCAAAAAGCTAAGTCCCACAACTCCGGCCGGATTGCCCGACCGGAACCCGCAACGGGTCTGGATTGGGCAATCCGGCCGGACACAAAAATCCAAGTTTTAATCCAAGCCGGATTGCCCGATCGGAACCCTGAACGGGTTCTCGGATTGGGCAATCCGCCTCGGATTGGCCAAAAAGTGCTTAAGTCCCACAACTGGCCCGATTGCCCGACGGAACCTGCAACGGTCTCGATTGGGCAATCCGCCTGGATTGGCCAAAATCCAGTTTTTCAACTGGCCGGATTGCCCGATCGAACCTGACCGGGTCTCGGATTGGGCAATCCGGCCTCGGATTGGCCAAAAAATCCAAGTTTCTCAATCCGAAGCCGGATTGCCCGATCGGAACCCGCAACGGGTCTTGATTGGCAATCCGGCCCCCGATTGGCCAAAATCCAAGTTTTCATCCGCCGGATTGCCCGACGAACCCGAACGGTCTCGGATTGGGCAATCCGCCTCGATTGGCCAAAAAGCAGTCCCACAACCGAAGCCGGATTGCCCGATCGGAACCCGGAGCGGGTCTCGGTTTGGGCAATCCGGCCTCGGATTGGCCAAAAAATCCAAGTTTCTCAATCCGAAGCCGGATTGCCCGATCGGAACCCGGAACGGGTCTCGGATTGGGCAATCCGGCCTCGGATTGGCCAAAAAAGCTAAGTCCCACAATCCGAAGCCGGATTGCCCGATCGGATTGGCCAAAAAAGCTAAGTCCCACAATCCGGCCTCGGATTCGCTAAATTTTTTTTATTGCACAATTATAAGCCGGGATTGCTGCCTAATATTTTTATGTGACAGATGAAGAGAATTTTCAGCAAAAGTCGTAGGACATCTCAGACTTCTACACCATCTGAGGGCGGTGGACCCTCGGGTCAATCTCAAGCATCTAGGGATCGACCTTCCACCTCCAGGGGTGTTGCTTCCGAGCTGCCAGGGAGGCACCCCATGAGCCTAGTCCATCTCGGACTCCTTCTCACCGGTTCCGACGACGCTCCTACTGCATGGTAGTAGTCCATCTTCCCATGCTTCCGGTAAATATTTGAATAAATGCTAGTAAAAAGTTTTTTTAAAAAATCGTCGTTGTCTAATTGTAATTTTTAATTTATACTTAACTAGCTACATCAAGCTAGACGCTGGGAGAGGTCCAAGAAAGGCCATCGTTGTGCGAACACTTGGCCCCGATGAGTCCTACAACGTCGTTCTAGTAGGAGGATCCGGCGTTGGATCACACGGACAGGAGTTTACCTCGTACTTAGGAGTTATGAACAGAGTTTATTGCGATTTGTGGGGAGCATAATTACATGGCTCTACCGCAGGAGAAAAAGGATGCCATATTCCGTGATTTAGAGGTAACATTCAAGTAGCTTCATCTTATCTAAATTTTGGTGAACTTTTTAATCATTTTTATATTAATGCAAGCAACATTTTACCTTTTGAGCGGTATCCTGAATCGGATGCACATATATTAAGCCATTTGGGAGAGATGCAAAGAAAACAAAGAAATCATTTGAAAATAAAGGTAAAATATAATTTAGAATCTAAATTCGAGATAACTATTTTTTTGTTAACAATATTTGTGTACAAAAGATTTTACAGACGATCAAATGAGGAAGCTCGTGCCAACATTCCTCCACAAAGGCAACGAGGAACAATGGCATCATATGTGCCATTTATGGAGTCAAGATGATGCTAGAGTAACTCCAAATTTTATTTCCTCTTATAATTAGATCCTATTCTTTTCATTTGCATTTTTTTAATGTTGTTTCATTTTTATATATATATGTAGGCATTGAGTGAAAAGAATGCCGGTAATAGGCGGCAATTAACAATGCCGTATGTAAGAGGAAGAACAAATATACATCGCTTAGAAAGAGACTTTGTAAGTAGTTAAAACTTAAAATTTCATATTAGTTGATTCTTATTCGTAATCATCTCTTATCTTTATTTTTAATTTTTTGCAAGGTACGAAAAGAAGGTCGACCTCCAACTCGTCCGGAGGTATTCCGTATGAGTCAAACGCATGAAGAACTCGATGGAGCTATTCGGGATAATGACCAAAGTCGTCTTATGATGGTAATTATCGATTATCATAACCTATTTTTCTTTATAATCCACAATTCATCACTATGGGATTTTAATTTTTATTCATATTATTTATAGGAAAATATGCAAGGATTGATGAATCCCCAAGATCCGAATCCTCGACAGCCGGGTATCGCGTTCTCCACTCACCGCGGAGGAAGCTTTCGTATCCGTGTTTGGCAGAGATCGACTGAGATCGGATCCGATGTGGTGGGCGAGGTGAAACTCGCCACACTTGGTATGGTGAGTCAAGCGGAGGTGCTTCTAGCTCGACTCAAGAAGTTCGAGAGCTTAGAGATCGTGTGGCGAGGCAAGGAGAAATCAATGAACGTTATGAAGAACAAATAACTTCATTGAAACATCAATTGGACAACCAAAAATCATTTCAAGATAATTTCAAGATACTCGATCGCCTCAATCCGATCATTGAAGGCTTGACTCAAAGGTTCCCGACTCTCGATGTGCCATCCACATCGGGGCATCCTCCGCCCTCAACAAACAGGACGTAAAATGGCGATGACGCCGAGGACTACGAGGATGCCGAGGAGAGTGAAGATGATGATGAAGATGAAGATGAAGAAGATGAATAGAAGATGTATTTTTTACTCTCTATGAATGTTATTCATATGTATCAAAACATTTTGTGTATGAATGTGATTTTGAATATGGTATGTGAATATGAATTTAAATTTGATGAATTTCAATTTTGGTATGTTAATGTGTGTTGTTTCATCCTAATTCTTGTCCGTTCCGAGTTTGAAACGAGCAATCCTAAGACCGAAATTATTAATATAATTCAATTTTTCGATTGGTAGATCCGATTTTAGATCTTTACGAAAGTTTCAAGAATGATTGATTTTCCGGATTTGGATCGTATAATTGATCCAATCCGGCCAATCAAATTATTTTTTTTTTCGTAAATTGATTATTGGCGACTACTGTATAGCCGTCGCTAATAAAGATTGGGACGGCTAAAGCCGTCCCTAATATTAAAAATGTTCGTCGCAATACCGTAGGAAAATCCCGGAACCCGGTTTTTTTCTCTCGGTATTGCGACGGCTGTTTTTAATATTAGGACTGGCTGTAGCCGTCGCCAATAAAGTTATTGGCGACGGGTATACACGTACCGTCCGCAATACCAGAGTAAAAATTCCCGCGACGATGGCGGGGGTTTCGCTGCCATTTGCGACGGCCTTGCCGCCGTCGCAAATAAATTTATTGGCGACGGCTGACGAGCCGTCGCCACCAAGATTATTTGCGACGGCTTAACCCGTCCCAAATAACTTCGTCGGCCGTCTAATCTTCTTATCATTTCGCGCCCGCTTATGCCGTCGCTAGTAAACTTATTGGCGACGGTTGTCTAAGCCGTCTCCAATAAATGGTCGTTTTGCTAATAACTTATGCGACGGCTCATAAGCCGTCGCCAATAAATGCACTAGGGACGGCTTAACAAAAGCCGTCGCTAATATTATTGGCGACGGCGTTATTTGCGACGCGTTTGCGACGGCTTTGAAGCCGTCGCTAATATGTATTAGCGACGGCTTTTTGGTTTTTTGGGACGGCTTACAGCCGTCCCTAGTAACCTATTTTCTTGTAGTGAACCATTCTTAAATTCAAAGCCAACACGAACACCCTAGTAAACATACACCAAAGAAGTGATGATCTAGTTAGGTGTTTATCTTCTAATAATTCATAGTTTATGAACAAGCTTAAAAGCTATCATGACTTGACACCTTAAAACGTCAATAGAGGGCTTGGCTCCTAAGAGGTGTATTGTAAAAGCTCGTACAAAGGATAGTAAAGCTCAAAATCGCCTATATTTTACTCCTTTTACAAATATCTAAGGTCCATTTGGGTATTTCAGTAAGTAACTTCAATTCAAAGTAATTTCTCTGGAAAAAAAATCACATACCATCACTTCAACGTACAAAAGTAGTAAGATTGATACCATCAGTAAAAATAAGAAATGTTGTTAATTGGTTAAAAGGATGACGGGTAGACTAGAGACACATGTTGTCAGTGATGAGAGGGGGCAAATAGGAGTTATCTGAAATCGCTTCTAAAGATGGAAAGAGAAATTTTCTTTATTTCAGAAACAATTTTTTTGCTTCGTAGTAAAGTAGAAATAAGATAAAATGATCTTCTAACCACCTCCACTCTCATTACTTAATTTAAATATTGTTTATATCCAAGTTATCTAAACAATCACATATACGTCGAGCGATATATTAATGGAGTGTTTTGTTGCACGATAATTTTTTGTACACTTTCATGATAAAAAATTATATTAAAATAAAAAGTGAACCAACTCATGACATAAAATTATCATGTTTGGAGGGATGTGATTACAAAAAAGAGTAACTACCACACGTGATCAAAAAAAGTGGGGGACCACAAGAAGAAAGAAAGAGGTGAGATCCTCTTTTTTTGTTTAAGAAGAAAATCACTTTCAAAACATAAAATTATCATGGTTGTCGAACACCACTTTTAACAAATTTTTTATAATTTTTAAAAATTAAAACAAAAATCTTCATTGTCGTACAACCAAACACCCCCGTAAGTGCACCGTGGCCAGCCGCCAGCCCACTCATTTCCCGAAACTCCGGGCGCAGCTTCCAGCCTGATAAGCGAGGATCATAATGAGACGGGGATCCGAATCATGAACCGGATAGTGGGATCCAAATAATTCCAACCGGATCATGACCCGAATCATGAACGAGAAGTGTTGTCCAAGCCAGCCCGGCCGCCCCCGCACGGCCACACACTCGCGACTCGCCAGCTCCGGCTCTGCGCGCGCACGATTTCCACGAAGCCGGCGCTCCCGCCAGGAAACTTCTACGGCAACTTCTTGGTCACGCTCGGCCGTCGCTGCACCCCGGCGTCGTGCAAAGCACGGCCCACGCGCCGAGGCCTCCGCCCGAGCGTCGCGACGCCGACGTACGGGGTGTGCGCCCCGTACGTGGAGAATCTCCACTCCTAGCGCAGGCGTCTCGTCCCCCAGGGCCGATCGATGCGCGCCTGCAGGATGCCATTTCTCTGTGATCGGGGCCAATTATTCCCGGTGCATCATGGGGAGAGGGGTGAGAGCGTTTCGACGCGGCCTGCTGTGGCGGTGGACCGCCGGTACCGTAGGCAGATGGATAGACGGATGGAGGGGGAGGGGTGTTGCGGTTCTTGGGGCAATATCGTCGTGTCATTCTCTCTCTTGTAGAGCATTTCCTCTGTTCGCTTTGAGACGCGGGAAGGTGATCATGTGCAGTGGGTGGGACCGGGCTGCCCCTTATAAGCCCTCCTCGAACGCGCACTAGATGAACTTTCTTGTTCCCCATACATAAGTGCAGAGGGCTTCAGGTTGGAGGCAAGTGTGCCATCTTGCTTTGGAGGCTTGAAGCGGGGTTGTCTCCGAGATCACAAGTCACAAGCAAGGACCCTCCAAGAGCAGCACTACATTGTCTGCGTTTTCCTGCTTCAACACATGAAAGCTTGCTGGTGGGGAGATCGCTGGTGGTAAGGTTCATTCTATTGTATTACGCGTAGGGCCCAGAGAGTTCCATGGGTTTCTGTGCTTTCGAAGCTATAGAAGCTTATATGATGGTTAGATTGTAAGCTTGTTGTGTTTCGAACGCTCTACCTCGGGAAATTTTTTGTGAAAGGATGAAGTCTCAGAGGATAAATTTTTGTGAGAAGATGAGGATGACGTTCACTGTTGCTTTAAGAAAAAGAAATGCAGAAAGGGCTTGTTCGAATAAGGGTCCTATTCACTAATTTCTTGAATAGGATGTTACCTCAGTTTTTCTCGTTTCGTATTCTGGAGATGTATTCCTATGCAGATATCCTGATTAATGCATTATTTATGAGAGTTTGCAAATGAAGCATATGGCTGTGCTTTTACTCTAGAAATAGGGTTCAAGAGTGCTATTTACAACGTATCTTCTTAGTTGGTCAAAGGGACGAGCTATACTTCAGTTTCCTGCATGTTCTCTTCTGCTTTTGTTAAGGGAACAATTTTGAACCATAGTTGTCAAGCCAACAAGCTGTCCAATTTTCGTTGACAATCCATTCCCCTTCACCGTGGCCAACTACCAAACATGGCTTATCAACTGTCATTCAACCCCATTATCTTGGTCAACTCCTTGTGCAAAACTAAGTGATCGTGCCACCGCATTGTCAAAGCCCACATAGATGCATCAAATAAAGGGACTACAGGGGAGGGTTAAGGGTTAAAAATGCTAAAGGTGGCTATGAATATAATAAATAAAGAATAATAGGCAAAGATGGAAGGAGAAAGAGGGAAGAAAATTATATAAGGACTTGGAAGCTTTGATGACAAGGGTTGAAGGGAATGACAACAATGAACTTTAACCCTTCATGGCAGGGAACAATGATGTTGAATCCTGGGCAACAAGGTGATGGTGATGGCAATGTGATGACTGGTGATGATGACACAGTGGTGACAACAAGCAGCTGTGTCAAGGGTGATGGGGCGTACAGCCCTAGCTCTGCATGTTTTAATTGAGACCAGGAGATTTCTGGCCTTGAGAGTTCTTGTGAGGAAACAAGATCGCCTCAGCTACAGTGTGGACGGATGTCCCTCTACACACACACACACACACACACAAACCAAGTGGAACCCACTGGAACATTAAATTCAGGTGCCAATGCCAATGCATGTGGACCCCATCCAGTTTTTGTGTGCATGTGTGGAGGAGGGGCTTCTCTCCACACCGTGACTGAGACAATCTCATCTCTCTTGAAATAGGGCTTATAGCTGAGAAAAGATATGTATAGTCTATCAGTGTTAAGAATCTTAAGATCCAATCCATGATCCATCCAACTGACCTGATCATGCAGACTGGGCTGGTTGGCAGGCCAGTCCAAGCGGATGCCTTAGTGCCAAGGCAATCACGGTAAGTGCCTTCTTGTAGCACAATAATATGACTAAGCTGTTGTTGTTCTAACACATTATGCTTTCTCCATATGATCTAATCAGTTAATTTATTCAATCTCTTTTGTAACGTAAAAACCTATGATTTAGTATTCCAAGAAAAGGTGCCATGACAGGTGGCTTTTCACATGTCCTCTCTTCCAGGAAAGATACTTAAACAGCAGTCTTTTTCAAATTCAAAACTCTTTTATATATGTTTGTAGGCAAAAGAAGAAAACTTGATTATCGATATTATTTCTCTTTTCTTATGATCCATTTACTTTAAATGCTGTTTTACCTTTCATCTTTAGCTGTTGATTTTTCTTGTTTTTGCAGAAATTAGGACATAGTGCACTTTTTTTGAACACTGTAATCTATGGGTCTTGTGGAGCTTTTCATCACAGCGTCTGTGCCTGTATTGAATGTGCTTATACTCACTGCTGTTGGGCTATTTCTTGCACTAGATAGAATAAATATTCTTAATGCAGATGCAAGGAAGCATTTAAACAATGTGAGTCATTCATTGATCTTATTTATTTTGATCCATTGCATGCTTTGGCTATTATTCTTTTTTTTTGGGTTTCTTAGGAGATGCTTAAACGTGACAAATTTGGCTGTTATTTTCCTTTTCGTTTTGGGTTTCTTAAGAGCCTCTTGAAACGTGACAAATCAGAAATAACTACTCCTTTCTGAATATTTGCAATTTTCTCACTAAACTTTTTAGAAATTCAATATAAGTCCTAACTGGAGGTTTTCTCTAATATGTAAACTCAAAAGATTATATATTAGCCACTGTTTGGGATCTAAGTCTAATTTTGTGGAGGTTTACCGTATGAAAAATACCCAAGATAGAGGAAGTTACTTTTAAGTCCCCATGTTCTTCGGGTATCAAATACAAGAAACTTATTTTTCTCTGATCCTTGTAGCATTTTACTACAGCTGTACATCTATTGATCTAAGCAGTGTTTCAGTGCCTATACACGTACTGTAAAAACAAGAAACTTTTGAAGACCACAGTTAAAGTGAGCTTGAACCTTGTTCTCTCTTTTAAGTGACTTGTAAATTTTGCTTTCATTTGCTAGTTATTCAAGAACATGATGATCAATATTAAGAAGATAATTAGTGGTGCCCATACACTATATGAGAAGTAAAATGCTTTGCTGTCAAAGAACATTAAGGCAATGTAATAATACAAAAAGGATAAGAAATATGTACCAAAAGTCATAATGCAGAGAAGATTGGACAACAGGACTTCCTTTTTTAACTTTTGAATATCTATTCAACTGTCTTAGAAGGCAGGCTGCAGAGATATTTAGGAGATTAAGCCCTCCTTTACAATGTTAGGGGAGGATATTCTATGGGCATGTACCTTTTTCTTATTGCTTTAATATCCTATAAAAGAAACCTGTAAAAATATTCCATTCTCTACCATGTCATAGGTTATAGAGAAGAAGATGTCTTATTCAGCAGCATACATAGAAGATAGGCTGTTTCTATGTTTTGATTTGCAGTGCACACTTAAACAGCCTGTATTTCACATGGTAAGCCAAATATATAATATTGCACTCTTTTTGTGCTGCTAAATTAATCTCCTAGAATCGAACCTGATGTATATTCACATGATGTTTTTATTCATTTCAGGCTTTTTTACGCATTTATGATTATGCCAACTTTTAGTATTCTACACAATTGTTTTCTCTTTAAGCAATTTCAGAAAAGACCTGTTTTATGACTACTGGTCACATTTATTCATATTCTATATGTACTGATGCTTGTTAAATGACTAACTGAATTTCACTTTATTTTTGAACAGATTGTGTACTTTGTGTTTAGTCCAGCTCTTGTGTTTACCAATATATCCAGAACAATCACATCGGAAAGCATGGCTTTATTGTAAGCTTCTTTGGCTGTTAACTATCTTTTATGAAAAAAGTTTCCTTTTTTATGTCTATTTTATTCTGACAAGGACTCGTCTATTCTTGACTATTCAGGTGGTTTATGCCAATCAATATTCTTCTAACTTTCATTATAGGCTCTGTACTTGGATGGATCGTCATCCAAGTCACAAACACTCCAGCTAATCTGAAGGGTCTCATACTAGGCTGTTGTTCTGCAGGTAGGTATATAATTCTAGTTCATTTATGCTTTTCAAGTCAAGGTCAATAAATTTGAAACCCAAGTGAACTTTGGATTCTTGGTCACATGCAAAAGTAACTTGTTTCATGGGGGTGAAAAATGAGGATAAACTAACTACTCTCAAATTAAGCTATAAATGAGTTCTTTTGTGTTATGGGTCAAACAAAATAAACTAGGAGGGACTCGTGTCATTATTCAATTAATGTGCTAAACCAAAGCTTTATTCATCTTCTCTAGATTCAGTCTTGGAATAGGGAGCATCACTTTTCCAACCTTGTCTGTCTTTTCCCTGGAAAATAGTGAATAAAAAAGACCAAAAGTTTGATTCTCTGATCCCAATGTCTGACATTTATTACTCCTTTTCTTAAAAAAGCACTAACTGTTAGACCAAGGACAAAATGTGGTCTGTATGCCATGAAAAAATTATTCAAAGACAATCAATGCAAATGCTCTATATCTAAAAATTTCTCCTTCCAGACCTATATTTGCCTGACATATGCCATGCCAACCATAGACGTCAGTTGACAGTATTGGTCATTATCTCCGAGACCTACTGGATACTCTTTATATGCACTGCACTTCCTCTGATTGCTAATGACCATTTCCTTGTATCACTTTGCTTGCAGTTAACATTTTGCAATTTGTGTGCATCTTGCTATTACTTTAATAAAATATGGTTTGGTTAGGTTCAAATCATATTTGATTAAAATAGTATATATATAAATGTGATTTCATTTGGTTTAATTCAAATCATATTTTATTTCCATATAGTATATATTCATATATGATTAAATTTACCATAATAGCTCTTAAAATATTCATTTTTATACGAAAATTATACAAATATTGTTAATATCATTAAGTTAACATAGACATGCAATATAATTTATATTATTCTTCAAACCAAACCAAACCCTGATTCAATTTGTATTTTCAGGTTGAACTAAATAATAACCACCCCCTATCTTTGATTAGTAGCCATGACTTTTGACTACTCGGGAAAAAATAATATGCCAATGCAGTTGAAAACCCATTCATAAGCAGTGAGGATAAGCAAACTACTTTCTAAACTATCGGTATGTGGCTGCCAAGGTGCATTACCACTTGGCATGTTGTCTATTTAAGATCATTTTTGTGCTTTGTTTATACGATATGCTGACTGAAGTAGCCATTGTCCAATATATGAAACCTAATCACATGATGCTAAAAGCAGATTCATTTACAAACAGATTAAAGTTTAAGATTGATTTTTATGGCTTATATTTGAGCTTCACCAATCAGTTAAAATTGAGATATGAAATCCAACCAATTTAAATACCACACTCTGTCCATATGCATAGAACTTGCCCATTTGTTGCTGGAGGAATTGTAGATTTCAGTTTTTCATCAAAAGAACTTTACAATATTGTCTAGTGCGTAGTTTCAATAAGAATATGTTGTTGTTTTTTTGACAGGAAACCTTGGCAGCTTGTTGCTAGTTGTTATTCCGAGCATGTGTAGAGAGAAGGGCAGTCCATTTGAAGACCCTGACATTTGTCATAAGCATGGATTAGCATATGTTTCTGTATCTATTGCGGTAAGTGCTGCCATCTGAGAATTTTCAGGCTAAAAAAATTATGTGCTCCATTTAGAGAGTTGTTTTTGTGGCACAAGGAGAAAGAAGGATATCAGCTCAGCCTGCTAAACTTGTTGACTTCAAGGTAGCAAATACCTATATAAAGCACATAGAAAATGAGTGAACTCATGGCTTGTCATGCTGCAGGTAAGTGCTGTCTTGGTGTGGACTTATATCTACAATGTTGTGAGGATATCATCAAACTCTGAAATCAAGGAAGTGGATGGCTACACATATGCAGAGGAAACCAAGAAGCTAAGTCAAAGTGGATACATGAATGGGAAGGATTCAGCAGAAGATAATTTGATGCCTGGCCATCTTGAAAATGGATGCAGACTCTCCCTCCTCAGGCCTGAGGAACTGTACGAGATGAAGGTTTCTTTTGCTCACATGTTCCATGAATATATTCTTCTAAGCAATGATCTCTGTCCAGCTTGAGAATTGCCATCAAGCATTATGTATATTAGGATCTTATGGACCGTTTTGTAGACAGCTAAGACAACTACTGGTATTAGCAAAACTCTAGGAGTCAATAAGGGTGAAATCATATATTTATGGTAACATAATTCTAAAAAATAAAGATTGCTATTATACTAGTTTACTGAGATTGACAGATCCAACATTCATAACATGACTAAAGTGAACAACTGGCTACTGGCATTGTGTTTAATAATCAATGAGTCTAGCTCTTTAAGAAAAGGATATAGTATGTGTATGTTTGTTGTTTTGTTTAAACCACAATCATATTTTTCTGATTACTTGGAAAGTTGATAGTTGTTGATTCAGTTGGTCCTTTCTCTTCCAGTAACTATTGGAATCCTTCAATGTAAAAGTCATGAACTGAAAGGACAATGGACATTTCCCTAGGTATTATCAATAGTCTACAATTGCAATGCTTCATGCCAGAATTATTCATGATAATATTAATAGTCTAACGAATATGAACAGAGCTGCAGAAATGCATCAATGAGCTAATTAATTCTAAAATCAAATCTGACTCCCCCTAAGAGATACGTCTTAATGCATGCGAATATATAGGATTTCCTGCATTTCCTTCTTTTGTCAAATTCACCTGCTTCTTTTGACAAACAATTCATTCTTATATCATTATTGGAAGTATGCATTTATAAGAACATGTTTATTAGGATGTATGGTGTATGTGAGGATGTGTGCCATAGACATACAAGATAGCACTTGAATAACATCTTCAATGTAGTTAGATTTCAGTCGTCTGTGAAGCTAGTAGGGATAAGAATAAATGCCGAGTTACTTCATAGCTCATGTTAAGATTTTGATTCACATACTTGATAATGGGGGATTTCCCTCTTTAGGCAACTTATAGATTGGTCAAGTGTGGGGGGAGTTGGTAAAGGGCAAAAGGCCAACCAGAAGACCTCCTTTAGTGATCCTTTCCAATTCTACACCCTTGGGATTAAGGTGAAACATGATGTTTAGTGCTCTGGCATATGTTTGACCAGGAGCTCTCTTTGGCACTCCCCTAACTCAGACCTTACACAGTTGCAACTGGGCTAGAGGTCGAGATAGTGGTGGCCAGGTGGGTTTGTCCCAGTGAGCCAAAAGAAATGCAGAACATGTTACTGATAAGAGGTTTCCTTGTGCAGCCATCACTATCAGCAAAGGCGAGGCATTTCCTAGGGAAAATTTCAACGACTGTAGACTTAAAGAAATTGTTGGCACCTTCAACGATTGCAGTGGTATTAGTTGTCTATTAACTTGTCTTTTTCCCTTTTTTTGACTGTAAATTCAACTAACTTTATTTCTTCTAGATGTTGGGTTTTCTGGTTGGAGTTTACCCCAAAATCAGAAATGCTATGATTGGTGAAACTGCTCCTCTTCGTTCAATTAATAGTTCAGTTGCTTTGCTGGGGTATAGACTACCATCTTGGGTCCACTCTCAAATCGCAATTCTCACATTTGTTGTACTTCTATCGGATATTACAAACTCGAGTTCTATATGGATACTAACTCTCTTGCACTCTAACCAGCGATGGAGCAATTGCAACTCTGATTCTAATAATGGGAGGAAATCTTAAAAAAGGTAGCACCTATAGTTGTTATTTTCTCTGGCCTGTCTTTTCATATGATTTACTCACTGTTTTTATTAAGTTACGTCAAGTGTCTTTTTGATCTATTTTCATATTCTACGTGCAGGTCTCTGTCTCCATATCCAGACTTCACAAATTGTTGGCGTCATTGTTGTTCGTTATTTTGCTCTACCGATAATCGGTATAGGGGTTGTCAAAGGAGCAGTACATCTAGGACTTGTGCACCTGGATCCTCTTTATTGCTTTGTTCTTCTTGTGCAGTATGCCCTTCCACCTGCACTGAACATAGGTAACAATCTACTTCACTATGAGATACATTAAGAAAAATGATAAAGGAAAAGCCATTACTTCCAGAAATTAAAAACATAATACCCAAGAGCTGCAGTTGCACATAGAAACACGTTCAGTTTTTTTTCATTCATTAATGCTAGTAAAAAGCAAAAGCCTGTGAACCTTTCCTATCGACTTCTAGTGGTTACTTGCAGTCCATTTGTTATCAATATTAAACATCTCTATCATTATCAATGTTGAAATTGATATTAACTTATGGCCTGTTTGTTTACGGTATCAAGCACATGTATTGATATCAGTTTTAAAACTGATATTGATACTTTGTATCAATGGGTGTTTGGATACCAATATTAATTTTAAAATTAATAGTTAAAAAAAACATCATTTTTAATACAGGTGAAGACCTGTATTAAAAGTGATACAGACGCCTCCAGCAGAGAGGAGCCGGAGCCGGAGTCCCCCCCCCCCGGGTGCGGGTAGAGCCCCGCCGGGGGCCCCCGTCGCCCCCCCCCGCCCCCCCCCCCCCCCCCCCCCCCCCCCCCGCCGGAGTCCCCCGTCGCCCCCCGCCCGCCGGAGACCCCGTCGCCCCCCCGCTGCGGAGAGAACCCCCCCCCACCGCCGGAGTCCCCCATCGCCCCCCGCTGCGGAGAGAACACCCCCCTCCCCCCCGCGGCGGCTGCGGAGTGATTTTCGTATTGGTATTGTATTATCAAATATCTAATATCAATTTTAATATTGATATAACATTACCAAACGTTTAAAAAAACTTAATACTATCATTTTTGATATTGATATTACATCTTCTTAGAATATCAATATCAAAATTGGTATTGTATCAATTTTGATACTCTAACCAAACAGGCCATTAGATCATCACAAGGTGTTTGGCTGTTAATGTTAAATTTGAAAATTGCGACACAAGCAAATATCAATTGTAATTTAAGGCCCCGTTTGGTAATAGTATCAAACACCTCTATCACTATCAATCTTAAAATTGATATTGATGGTAATCACCTAGAAGTGTTTAGCTAATAGTATCAATTTTGAAATTTGTAGTGTAAACAAAGTATGTAATGTAATATAAGTGCCAACTTGTATCAATTTTGATATTGATATTCCAACTTCTAGAAATATCAATATCAATACTAATATAATATCATTTTTGATACTCTACCAAACAGACCATAAGTGTCTTCCTGTATCAACCTGTGTCAATTTTGTTATTGATATTTTATGACCTATTTGGTTAGAGTATTAAAAATGATACCATATTAATATTGATATTGATATTGGTATTTCTAGAAGATGGAGTATCAATATCAGAAATGATACAAATCAACACTTTTATTTAATAACATGTGTTGGTTGCACTACAAATTTCAAACTTGATACTATTAATCAAACATCTCTAGATGATTATCATCAATATCAATTTTAAAATTGATAGTGATAGAGGTGTCTAATAGTGTTACCAAACATGGTATTACCTTTTAAAAATTTCAATATCAAAATTGATATACATTTTAATACTCTAACCAAATATGAAACTTGCAAACTTCCTGGATCTTTCAACTAACGAAGATTATAAAGACATTCTCCTACTGTAAACAAAATCCACCAATAGTCCAAATGCATGGCTCTGCACTGAGAGTTCCGCGCATAAATGGGGAAAAAGAGCAGATGCCCGAAGCTTAGGTGCATTATCACAAGAAAATCATTCTAAAACGGAGAAAATTGATGTACAAATCCAGCCTTTATATACCATATCTTAAAATTTTTACATATACATTTTCAAATCCTGAAAAGGCTGGCATTCTAGCATTCAGATGGTTGAAATTTGCATAAATGCTTACCACATCTCCGCTACTTCCGCAGGTATAATCACCCAACTATTCGGGGCTGGCGAAAGTGAATGCGCAGTGATTCTTCTTTGGAGCTACGCATTTGCATCGCTGTCACTCACCCTTTGGTCTACCTTCTTTATGTGGCTCGTGTCATGATCCCATCTGCTGCAGCGGAGATGGATGATCCATATGAAGCATCCTCGGTAACCTGCGATGGGACGGCTGTCCTGGACCGTGTGCTGCGGGGATTTCGGCAAGCACGAGACTCAATTGTATAGACATGCTCTCTGTAATGAAGAGTGCGTTTTGGGACTTCGTCGGCAGCACCATCCCCCGTTAGCAAACCGGGAAACGGGCTTTGGAAGAGCAGAGGTGTAGAACGGCTGGTAGCTGATTAATATGGTCCAAGTATTATTTTGATGAGCTTAAGACCCTGTTTGGTAACACTGGTAGTGGGCGATATCATTATCAATTTTAAAATCAACATTCATGAGAATATTTAGTTAATAATATCAAATTTGAATTTTGTAGTGTAAATAAAAGATGTTATATAATAGAAGTATTAACTTGTATCAATTTTGATATTGATATTTTAATCTCTTGAATTATGAATATCAATATTAATATACTATTATTTTTTATATTCTAACCAAATAGGTAAGAAGCAGTGTTTTTTCACCTCTTAGTGGATAGAGGTAACTGTCACAACACCGAAGGCAGTAATGTTCTTTTGCAGTGCATGCAAGTTTATTTCCACCCTTCGTTCTTGGTTAGTTAGCTCTCCCAAAAAGATTCTGCCTTGTTAGTCTCACATTATGGACTCAAAGCTATCTATTGAACGGTATGAATTTGTGGACAATGATTATACGTAAAAAGGAAATGTTTTTCTTTCCTCTTTTTTTTGCGCACGCTGGTCTAGTGGCTCAGAGCTCTAGTGGCTCAGAGCGCACAGTGAGAGATCGAGTTTCAGCTCGATCTCCACAAGTGACCACCCCCTCAAGGGGTTGGCGGGTTCTACAGCCCGCCTCCACTCACAGGAGCCGAGGTCGATACAAGGAAATACTTTTCACCGGGTGGGTTTTCAGGCTAACCCAAAAATATTTACCCGTATTTATTTGGTTACAAGGTAGTGTTTTAAACGGGTTGAATTTGGTAGTGAAAATATTCGTTTGTGATTTCGATTTTGATAAAAGTTAAGTCATTGTAAATCCTACGTAAATAAAAACTGGAATCCTGGTTCAGTTCCGATCATTTTACTTCGAAAATTTTGTCCAAGACTCTCAAAGAGAGTCGGTCACTTTAGAAGCATGGAAATGTAAAATCAAGCACAAATCAATCGTTACGAACTTTTCAAAACCCAGAAGATACTTTTGGGTATTCCTTCTTTTAATTATTTATAATATTTACTATGCTTTTATTAATATGTCCTTAAATTAAGTACGTTCAACCTATACACTTGAAATAATGCTCGATAATATTTTTATTTTCTAGAAAAAACATCTCTTTATAATATTCTCTCTCGTCTCTCTTGCAGTTGGACCCTATATCTTACGATAAAAGGGAGAATATTTTTAATAAGAAAATAAAAAATTATTTGACTAAGGACATTTTTTTGGCATTTTTAAAAGTGGTAAAGTTTCGTGTATTTTAAAATATTTAAAAATAAATATAATTATTGTAGATTTCTATCAAAAATTCCATAATAAAACACGTCACTAATATTTGGCATATTTTAATATATTTTCCTGAAATTAAATCTATTCCTTTGATATATCTTCCTAAATTTAATATATCCTAAGTTCAATCAAGCTAATTAATTTTGATGTGGAATATATAATTTACAAGTACAACATCACAATTAAATTCATAAATAATTATTTTATTTAATAAATAAATTAGACAAATTTTTCTGTGATATTTAAATAAAAAATATTATTTAAAAAAATTATAATTTATATTTTATTTCTATGTATTTTAATAATGTTTTTTAATAATATTTTTTTACATCAGCATAAATACTTTAAAATAAATTAGTCTATGTTCTGTGGAGAGGGCTTTGTAGCACCTCTGAAAAATGTTATCCAAGCAAAGTATGTGGATGCAAAAAATCTATGTTCAATTATGGTTAATCGGGATCAATTTTAGTTGATCTCACTTTTACATAAAACCTAGTAAAATGTTGATTTTTTTCCATAAAATATCATACAAAAATTACAGCTAAATAAATATACACTTATGCATGCTCATGTACTTCACTTTTACTATAGTCGACACTTATTTTGATTAGGTCAAATGGTCCTCCGATGCCCGGAAGTATTAGTTTACTAACGAAAAATAGTAGAGGATCCGTGATGTAAACAAAATGAAAACAAAGGGTCTAATGCCAACATTTGTCATTTTAAATTGCTTTATGCCATGTTTGGTGATACTATTAAACATCTCTATCATTGTCAATTTTAAAATTGATATGATAATAATCAACTAGTGGTGTTTGACTATTAAAATTAAATTTGATATTTGTAGTGCAAACAAACATTTTATGTAATACAATTGTCAACTTGTATTAATTTTGATATTGATACTTTTAACTTCTAAAAATTTCAATATCAATACTAACATAATACCATTTTTTAATATTCTAATCATGGTTCGCCGGATCGCAACCTAGACCCGACCCGATCGCTTTTTTGGGGCTGATCGACCCAATCCAGACTCCAAGACCCCGACCCCAAAATTAATATTTTATTATTATTTTGGCGACCCGGGTCGCGACCCCAGTTGACCCGGGTCACGACCCCAGCTGACCCGGGTCGGTTTTGGGCCCAACCGACCCGGTCCCGACTCCCGACCCCACCTTCCTTGATTCTAATGACCTGTTTAATTAGAGTATCAAAAATGATGCTATATTAGTATTAATATTGATATTTTTAGAAGGTGGAGTATCAATACCAAAATTGATACAAGTTGACACTTATATTATATCACATACTTTGTTTGCACTACAAATTTTAAAATTGAAACTATTAGCCAAACATTTCTAGGTGATTACCACCAATATCAATTTAAAAATTGATAGTGATAGAGGTGTTTGATACTGTTACCAAACAAGGCCTAAACAAATAGGCCATTAGAGATGAAAAGTTTAGAATCCAATTTCATTGATATCAAAATTGTCATTCTCATCTTCAGTTGTGACTTGCTTATGATTTTGATATAAAAAATGGAACTAATTTTGATAACATTTGAAATATTAAACCATTGTTTTTAAAAAACATAAAAACAAACAAGCTTATCACTAAAAATAACATAAATATATTCTCCACAACAAGATTGCTCACAAATAATTTTTAAACTACATAAGATCGATTTTCAAACATCAAAATTTTAAAAAAAATATTTTAATATGTACACCAATTACAAAAATAAAAATATCTTGAGGCCTTGTTTGGTATATAATTATATTGAGCACCTTTGTCAATGTCAAATTTGAAATTGATATGTTGAAATCATTGATTAAGTGTTTGACTATAAATATTGATATTGGAACTTTTAGTGTAAACAAAGTATGAGAGGTAATAAAATGTTCACTTGTATCAATTTTGATAATGATACTCTTAACGTCTACAAATATCAAGATTAAAATTGATATAGTATCAATTTTTGATTCCATAACCAAACAGACTCCTTCGAAATAAAACAAGTATTATATCATCAACTTTACATGAACAACCTCATAAAAAATACTGGCACTTTAATCTACTACGCCTAGGAAAGAAAAGAAAATACCAACTTGAAAATCAAGTGTCAAGATAAATATATTTTTTACAAACAAAAATATATTAATATGTTAACAATACTACGAGTAACATCTCAACAACAAAAAATAAGATAGATACACTAGAAATTAATCTTGTCAATCACTATTATTGTCCACTCTAGATAATGAAAAAAATCATTTAATAATCCATCATCTTCATTTCTTTCTTCATCTAGATTCAAAGCCAAAAGTATAGTGATAAATTTACTTGATACGCTTCTGAAACCAAAAGAAAGAAAATGATCAAGTTAGAATATGATATAAAATTTTAATTAATAAGTTAACATGCATATAATGTACCTCTTGTTTCAATGCATAACCAATCTTGACAACAAATGAAGCTTCCAACATATCTGTAATCAAAGTATTTCAATAACCATAAAAGTTCTCCCTATGTATTATATAATTGAAACGAGAATCCCAGGTACCACCAGCCATCTTAGCTAGAGTTAAAAATTCAAGCCCCCTTAGCAAGAGTTAAAAGTTTTTCTTTCTTATTCAGCTATACTAAAATATAACAAGCCATCAACAACCTCAAATTGAAATGGGATTATCAACTGAAGAGCAAGAGAATGTAAAAGTTGTAGTTATTTTATCAATTTAAAAATAAATTTACAAGTACTAAATCTCCTATAACAAATCCTTGTTTTAGTGATATTTGTAACGCAGAAACAAATGAAAAAAATAGCTAAGAGATAAATGACCCTTCACTATTTCTATTGCCACAAACAATAAACATTTATCACGAGCCATCTTATCAATAACTTACTAAAATATAATTGTAACTTACTAAAATAATTGTAAATATTTTTTAACAACATTCATATTCTCTCAATCTTCAGTTGAGAATCTCAAAAGTCAGGAGCCATCTTATCAATTATCATGAGCCTTCGACAACTCCTAATGCAACATGAAATTCATTAGTAAAATATATCGTTAAATAAGTAGAATTTCATCTTATTTAAATATTCACAATCACTTTCCCTTTTAGGTATTTATCCCTTCTTCAGAATTTTTGAAAATTTTCTATCGTATACGTGAAAACTCTTGAAATAGTCATTTATAAGAACCATAAACCAATTGAAACTATTAAATTCAAAAAATGGCAATAATATTTACGAGCAACATTAAAGAATGTGATCACGGGACATTAAAAATTGACAAAGATCCCTAATAGCAACATTTTTGAAGAAAGTATTATTCAAAACTATTTTTCATATTTTGCTATCAGTGTTCTAATCAAATAATTCTATTTTTATCAGCCTTGTACTCTCCTCATCATTATGAGACTTGATATTTATATTATTCAAAATCTTCTTTAGCAAGTTCCAATTGTTATCAATAAAATGATTAAGTCCGATGTATTAGAGATCATATCCAACAAATGTTCAAAGATCAGTGGCGATACTATGAGACGAGATCTATTAGAGTATGTTATAAATGTTTTGTTTCTTATTTTTATATAATTTCAAACAATTTACTTTTATTATGGTTACACTTATAGGCTTTAATTTTGACTATAAAGAAATTCTAGAAGTTAAAAAAAAAAAAGAAAAGAAGAAGACATACTTATCAATAAAGAATGTAGCATCATATACAATTACCTTACTAACTCTTATCCTGAGTGATTGAAAATATTTTAATAAACCATTCCCATCGTAATTACCTTCAATTGCTCTTAAGTTATGAGTAGCTGTCAAACACAAAAAGCCCTATCATTACTTCTCTTATAAATAGAACAATGAGTCCAATAAGATTTTAAATGTGTTGTGTTTTATTAATCTTCTATCTAATAAAGATATCATATTCTTCTTTCTTGGACATCCTGACCCACGTATCAAAATGCATCAAAACTATGCAATATTCTAACAGTAGATATTAATAATTAATCGTGCACATATAGTGAGACTAATGACATACATAAGCGATGGAATATAGATGAATGATACCAGATGCGCATAACCCTTTAATATTTCCACCCTGACACATACGTACATAGAGAATTTTAGACTTTTAGCTATAGAGGGTAACTGATCAAAGAAAATAATTAACAAATATGTTAGCCCCATTAATACAAGTTTTTGCATGCCATGTTCTATACAAAATATACATGAAGTTTTGCCAACTCTAGCAAAGATGAAATATTATTTTCAAATTATGCACATAATTTAAAATAATTAATATTGATGACCTCATCAAAATTTAACATCTAAACATAAATCAATAACCATATTTTCTATAATTACATCAAATAATGGTATTAGGTGTCACTCCGTATTGAACAAATGTAGTAAAATCATGTCCGACGACAACTGAGAAAAACAATCTCTCATAAGATTTTGGCTTGAGAAAAGAGAAAACACATTGAGTTGATAATCCAAACAGACTAAAGAGTAAGTCAACAACTTGTCAACCAATCAATTGACTCCTTGAATTCTGACTCACTTGCCTAAAAAAGTTAAAATAATTTAGTTAAGTCAGTAGATGCTAACCTTTCTCTCAACAATTAGATAACTATACGTAAACATGCATATATAAATATCATATAAATAGATATATACATATCACTTATAATGAGTCAAAATTTAGTTTTATTACATGTCAAATCATTTTTCATGAGGCATATATCAAAAAGATTGATTAAGCAAGTATCAGGTATCAAGAAGTTATCCACATGTGCAGAAGACATATCAAGCAAGTCATCAAGTCAACACATATAAAGTTATACCACAAGCATGGGTAATCATACCTTGGGTATCTCGTCAATTCATATATACCACCGGCATGGATAGTCTTGCCTTGGGTATCTCATCAAGTATATATACCACAAGCATGGGCAATTATGCCTTAAGTATCTAATCAAGTCATATATACCACAAGCATGAATAATCATGCCTTATGAGGTGTTTGGTTGCATGATAATTTTTTATACACTTTCATGATAAAAAATTGTATTAAAATAAAAAGTGAACTAACTCATGACATAAAATTATCATGTTTGGAGGGATGTGATAACAAAAAAGAGTAACTATCATACATGACTAAACAAAGTGGGGGACCACATGAAAAAAGAAAGAGGTGAGATCCTCTTTTTTTGTTTAAGAAGAAAATCACTTTCAAAACATAAAATTATCATGGATGTCAAACACCTCTTTTAACAAGTTTTATTATAATTTTTAAAAATTAAAATAAAAACCTTCATTATCATACAACCAAACACCCCATTAGGTATCTAATCAAGTCCTATATGAGGTGCTAAATAACCTTTATTTGAGCAAGTGAGAATAGATGAGTAATATGCATGTATTAGTCATGCATTATGTATCAAAACAAGTAGACATGCACCTGACGTGTATTATAATCATAATAGATTGACATTTACCAGTCATGTATCAAAATCAAACATGCAGACACTCTTGAGCATACACCAAGTGTGAGCATGACACTTGTCATATTTGCATTTACATCACATATTCATGCCATCGTATTCTAGTGCAAGTTGTTTACCTTCACAATAGATTTCCTGCAAAACTTAACATACTTGTACGCATAACACAAAACATGGTGATAAAATAATATTCATATATTTCAAACCATAATTCTTATAGAGATTACTAACTTCTAGCATATATCTAGAACACACTTAATAACATTTCATGCAATTTTTTATAAGACAAGCCAAAGACATAAACGTGATCAATATTAACACCTACCTGAAGCTTATGTAATTTTCCTTGAATTTTTGGATTTGTTTCCTCTTTATTTTATTTTATGATTTTTCTTCAAGATTCTCTCTTCTCAACACTATAGCAATTGGGCTTCTACCAGACTGGCTACAATTTGGACCACATGGCATGAGCCGTGGTGCAACTGGGTTAGGTGCGGGTGGTCATGCTTAGGTGCAATGACGTGAGGGTGAAATTCATATAGGAAAACATGATAGAAATGTATGCTTTATAAGACAATAATAGTCGTAGATACATATATTTGTCTTATTCAATTAACATTTTTTGAAATATCTTATTCAATTAATTGAAATTCTTTATTATTTGTTTAATTAGATACATATATTGTAATAAAATCCTTGATTACATATAATGATGATTATATTATGATGAGATCATGATAATATGACCAATCATCTAGAAGTATATGATCTAAATATTCATAGTCGTAGGATCCTTACGATGGGACATTAAGAATTTGAATAGATTAATCTTTTGTTGTCTTCTCATGTGACAAGAATGACATATCTTATTAGTCATTAGTGTAGAGACACCAAGATACGTAAACATGTGTTTATTAGTGGAATGAGTTCACTGAATGGATTGGATCCAACTTAAAACCCGGAATGGTATCTTAGCTTACTGTCTATCATGATTTTCCGTTATCACAATTGCATGGTTGACCTTTGGCTTGTTTCACCAAAGATATCTTACAAGGTGTATTTTATGCTTTGGTTGTTGACTTTTGAATCATCGATATGATGGTCCAGTACAGTCAATGAATCAAGTACAAGGGAAACCCAGTAGAGGCAATTGTGTAAATAACAAGTGACCGTTTATTTTCGGTAAGTGAGAAAGAAGTCATATGGGATAGTACTCTAATTCTTTGGCCACAATAGTGTGGATAATTGAAAAATAAATTTTTTAATTAATCAATTCATAATACATGATAAGTGTCAATATAAGGAATTGACAGTCGATGACAATCGAAAGATCGTTACATATGTTATTTGATAATGAATTTAATTCAAATGAGATTGTTCTATTAATTAGATATTAACCAAATAGGTTATTGGGCCTAATGAGTCACATGTAATAAAATTGATTCATTAGCTTGGGGCATGGGCATACTTTGTATAAATTGTTCATTATTGTAAAAAATTTTGATTTCTATGAATAATAGCGAATTGAGCTAAACCCTTACAAACTAAGAGTGTCAAGTTCATGGCCAGCATTCTTCAGCATTCTCTCCCACCCTAGAGGTCATTGACATGTGGTGGAGCTTCGTCTAGGATAAGTTGAAAAGTCCAACGTGCAGGAAAACCAATCTATAAAGAAAGTTCATGTGGATACCACTAGAGACCATCCAATTGGATGACTTTGAGAGCATGGGTATAGTTGTTCTTCTATGATCTCGAGGGATTGGTTGAAACTTGTGAAGGCCTATTCGATTTTTGTTAAATCCTATTTTTGGTCACGACATTTAGTTCTATCGAGATAACGACATTGAAAAATGAGGAATTGATGCTTCCACTGCATATGGATCGATTCCTTATGGTGGTATTAGTCAATTATTGAAATTCAATGAAGTAGAGTTTTGAATAAGAAAGAATGGTGTGTATGTGATACCTTACCATGTGTAGCTACTTACGTTATATTTTTGTGACTTAGGGATTTCCAATGCCACCTTACATTCTAATTATGGATCAATGGATTGTCTGGTACAACATTGGAAAGATGGTGTTTTGATTTATCAAGTTCCACCCCTCCAAACTTGGAAACAACTATTTTCTTCTTCCATAGAGGGAAGGGAACCCTTGTGAAGGATTTAAAACATTGAAAATATGATTTTCTAATGTTTCCCCAAGTTATTCGATGGAGAATACCGATGAAGGTAGAAGATTTGGTGTTTTTTAGCGGCAACAACCTCGATGGTAGCAATGATGTTTAAGGTAGATTGTTTTAAAATTGTTTTAAAATCATAACTAGTGAAATTATTGCCTAAATTAATTATGTAAAATGTGATTTCACATATTGGTGATTGGGACTCCAATTTGACACATCACACAATTTTTTGAATGTATGAATAGTTTAAATTGTTTAGTTATGCTTTTTTATGCATGTAAAATGTTTATATGTTTATTTCATGCTATTTGATGCATGCAAAATGTTTATATGTTTATTTCATGCTATTTGATGCATGCAAAATTAAAACAAGCTTGAATTTGAAAATTTAGAAACTTATATATTATAATTTATAATATAATTGTTATATCATATAACTATTACTTAATCACCCTATGTATAAAATGATGTTTGATGGTGTGGGTGAATGGTTATCATGAATTAAGTTTAATTATCATGTGATGGTAGTTAATTTTTTGTGGGTGTGATTTTTGAGCCCTACGTGCCTTGTCCTCTCTCTACTTAATTATGATAATAAATTCTACCTCTCAATGCATTTAATTTCCTTGGTTAAAACCAAGATATCTTATTGAGATATATACATTTGCGAGTTTATGCACCCTTAATAAACTTGTAATGATAAGAAGATGATTCGTGGACGAGGTGAGAGTAAGACAACTTGAAGAAGCATATTTCAGGAAGTGGAGACACGTCTACACTAACATTAAATGTTTGATTTTTTTTGCACACCATTTTGGCTTTGATGTGGCATAATTAGGTTTAAAGTCCATGATCATCCATTTTATTTCTTGCATATATGATATATCGTTATGTGCTATTTATTATTCCATAGATATATGATATTCTAAAGGTTTATGTAAGTAGCACATATAATGATGAGATTAAACTAAAATCCTTCCTTGCTTTCACTAGGTCAATTAATGTGAGTCATCAAGAATGACACATGTGTCTTCCATTCTTATGGACTTGATGAGACAATCTTATATTGGATGGGTTTATTGTGCTACCATAAGGATCATTTAGCAAGGGATTGATGTTCATTGACATGTATTTTTTTATGCTATCACAAATACTATGTTAAAAATTCATTCTCATAACATAACAAGTAGGTTTGATGTAACTAAAGTATATGATTTGTTGTGCTACCACAAAGTTGTAACACTAGGGGCTAAATGTGACTTAGAGTTGCAATAAAGTATGGCATGATTTGTTGTGTTATCACAAGGTCATCATCATAAGGTTAATATGGTCTTAGTCCCCACTAGGATTTTGTCATGATATCCAATCTTTCCATATTGAGGGTTATGCAAATTCATCAAAAATTATTGGAAGCATAAGTTTGGATTAAATTCCTATAAATGGGATTTTGTTCCCTCCCACCATATTTCTACTCTTCCTTCTTTCTTCTTCTTCTCTCACCTCAGTCACTAAACTTTTGACCCTCGATGTCACTCAGGCACCAGAGGAATAGTTTAGGTTTAGGTCTATGGATGGAGATGGGGAAGGAAAGAGGAGATGACGAAGACTCGAAAAAGAAAAGAAACTATGATCATTAAGCGTTGAGTAATACAAAAGTAAATGGAAATGAAAATGCAAAGAATTTGATTTGTGACCATGTACCATGATGGGGGAGATGTGTATGTGTCTCAACGTTCTACTCTCTAGCTGGCTGAATACAAGGAGCCCAAGCTTGCTCCTTTTACTAGATGATGTTGTTGATGCTATACAAAAAAATAAATGTAACCAAGTGAAAGAGCATTAGAACTATGAGGGAAGTGCTATATCTATAAAAGAAATAAACATAAATGAGAAATGGTAGAGAATGGACTAGATGAGGGCTAATACTTAACCCTTCTTTTTTATGTTTTCATATGCATCTTGAGTGTAATAAAAATGAAAGAGATGGCTAAAATACATATAAATAATGCTAAGACAAAGATTAGATGCTCGGATATGATGGAAATAGCAAAATATTAGAAATACAAAAAAAAATACTCCTTGGTTGAAAGCAACCGGGTGCAAGGGCTTAGAAGTTGTAAAACCTCTAAGAAAGATTGGATCTTTGAGAGGTTTGGAGATTTTCTAAGCTCTTGGAGAGCTCTAGGGTTGCTCAAGCTCATGGAGGATCAATGGGGGGTAGCCAAAGATATTTTTTCTTGAGAGAACACCTCTTTTTTTAGAAGAGCAATGCCTCATAATAGAAAAAAAGTGAGTTTGCTTTCGCAAGTGTCTTGTTGTTAGGGTGCCAAGAGCCCCCCTATCAGGGTGCTAAGAACCCATAGGGTATGCCTCGAAATAGATGCGAAAGACTTGAAACAACCTTTTGAAAGTGGTAAGTGCCAAGTGTCCTATTGGTGGGTTGTCAAGTGCCCCCTAATGAGCCACCATGCCCTACACCAGCCACAATGCACGAGAAGCTCCATTTCTTTTAGAAAACTTGGATTACTTGGTAGGAATCTTAATTATCCTCTCTATAAAAACAACAGTCTTGAGCCCTATAAATAGTCTAAATTTTCATGTCTACAGCTTGTCTCATCTTAGTGTTGTCTTTGCAAGGGAATGACATGGAACAAAATGGAGATAGATATAATGAAGTGTAATGAGTTGTAGTAGAGTGTAATGGTGATTCACGGAAAAGGTGACATCACGGTGTAGATTTAGACACGCTGATCGTGACCAAATTAGGGAAGGTGAACACCACCAAATCCTAAGATTGCCAATAGTTTTGTTTGAACAGTCTCCAAGGTTGATTGCTTTAAAAGAGCACCAAGGCATGGAGGAAAGTAAAAGAAATGGCAAACCCCATGGTGGGGTTCTACTGTAAATAAAGACATCCATGAGTTGTGATAAATTATTATTGGTTCGCACCCAAACTGTGTGGTGTGATAAATTGAGAAGTGTTGAGAAAATTAAACTAAGGAAATTAACTAAAAGATAAAAGTAAATTGATGAAAGTAATTAGAATAGATTGAAGAAAATTTTCAATCGACCAGGGTTGGGTTCTTCAAGTTCATTAGGTTACCATAGGAACTTGGCATAATTCAGAAAGAAATGACTTGTTGTTTTGATGAACCATCATTAAATTCTAATGGTGCATCGATCATTTGGAGATTCGAGGGTGGTCATGGTGGTGTAAAAAACACAACAATAAAAGCATAGTGGAATAAAAACATGGTGGGATTTAGAACATGTTTGAACATAGTGGGCCATGATGGCACCTAAAACATGATATGATGCAAACAATATGCAAAATATGATGATACGCAAATGTGATGCAGTATGAAAGTAAGTTGACACACAGTGGAAGAAGTATCACGGCGTGATGACCATGGTGAGACAAGATGGCGAGATGAGACAACAATGGCAAATATGGTAGGATCATGATGGTAGAATACACTTGTAAGAAGGTAATGATTGTGGGCCAAGTGATACCTGGTGGGAATGAATGACCATAGTGTAGACAAGCCAAAGACCATAGTATAGGCACACCAAATTGGCCTGATTCGCAGTTCCAGACTCCTATTCCACTGACAATATCCTTTATTTGACCGTTATCCAATCCAAGCCACTTGAGGAGTTGAACCGAGGATGACAGCGGGTGGACTGGGTGAATTGAGAATGGCCTGAAGATTTTGAGTCATTCTGCAACGTGTCGATTTTTGGCTGTCGTATGATTATTTTGGGTCTAGTCACATCACTCCGATTGGTGTTATGCGTATTCATGACCACCTTAGACTTTGGATCATGTCTTTCCGGTAGTTGTGAGGTTTCCAAGTGATTTTCGGATGTTTTAACCGAAATTGTATCTTTTCAGAACATCGCATCGACTTTTGGCACCGCCAGAGGGGTAAACCTGACATTAAAATCTTGTACAAAAATATTGGAAGGTGTGCTGACTGGTTTACTAATTTTAGAGCTGAGTTTGTGAGTCTTCTTTCCTATGCAATAAACAGAAAGTCAAAATGGACATCACATTTGTGAATATGACTTCCAAATTGTACACGCGTAGGAGAGAGACACGAACACGCCCTCAGCCCGAGGGCGTGGTATGCGTGCCCTCAAGTTGAGGGCTTGGTCACTGTGCCCTCACATGAGGGTCAGTATGTGTTCCCTCAGGGTGAGGGCGTGGTATGTGCATCCTCTCCCGAGGGTGCATCCGGTTCCGATATTTGATTTGTTGCCTCTGTTTCTGACTTTCCAAATTGATTTTGGAACTTTTCCTTTTTCAAAAATGCTTATTTTGATCGCGCCCTTGACCCAAGGGCACATCCATTTTAGAAAAATAAGTTTTGTAAACTTTCCGAATTGATTTGGGCAAATCTTGGCAACTTGCTAGGGTATGCATGCTCTCACCCCAAGGGTGCGTCCAGTTCCTTCTATGTTTTGCACTGGTCATCATTTCTCTATAAATTCGAGGCCATTTTCAATGACTGGGGGTTACCATGCATACCCTAGCACATCCAAAGATTGTCAAGCTCTCTTTCACATTCTACTTCATCCCATTGTTGAGAGATTAACCCCGATGTGAGAAAGGAGGCCTGACTCGTGCTCTCAATATTGATGTTTTCATAGAGCTCTATAGAATTCTTGAAAAGTGTGCTGCAAATGTTGTCAACATGGGAAAGCTTCCTCTCTTTGTCCTATTTCATTTGAAATAGACAACACTTGATTTTGATGTGTGGTTTGTCTGTGGCGATTGCTGCATCGAGGGCGTGCAATCAAGTTTTGTTTCTACATCCGTCTCCTTCCAAAACTTCTATAGGTTTGGACAGGCATATTCCAGAGGAGTCATCAACTTAAGATCTTATTTTCTTCGAGCTCTCTGTTCATAGCAATAAACAACACTTGATTCTGACATTGGGGTCAAATGTAGCAGCTTCTGTACTGAAGTCACGCCAGCAGGATACTGTGCTCACCCAAGTGCAGGCCATCAGAACCAGTTTCTTTTACTTGTTATAGCTCCGATCCAAGCCATCCCACTCTCTTTCACTTAAAGAATTTTTATGTCATTTTAATTTAGTTTTGAATCATTTTTATATCATCAAAAATAAAGAAAAGGGGTTAGGACTCACCCCAATATGCTAAGTTCAAGTCCGATTGTTTCATTCTCTCATCCTTTTCGTTACAGTTTCTACACTTCGCCTAGTTCTAATCAAATCCTTTCACATGCTTAGTTATTCTAGTTGCACAGGTATATCAAGCTAGCAGTGTTTGAAGACTCTCCCTCATCAACTGGCTGACGAGAAAGAAGGTTGAACCTGAATATCAATTTCGGCACTAGGGTAGACAGTCACTTTCTTTTTATTTCCATTACATAAAGCAGAGCCCGCAGTTCCTGACAACCACATACTTCAATCCTTTCATGATTTAAGTTATTTTTATTTCATCCTCCCACATGACCCAAACCATCTCTCCGATGCTCGAGCGATGATGAGAGATGAAAGGTCGGGAATCAATGTGAGTGTGAGACCGAGGTGAGAGTTTTCCGTATTTTCCTTTCTTCTTTCTCATTCCCTCTTGAGGTGGTGATCTAGATAATGACTAATCCATTTTTGGAGTCGATAGCTTTGTGGTGATCACAGTGGGACAACTAATGTCTTCAACCATGCTAGCTTGATTCATCCATGTATCTAGTTGTGTTTCGATTTGGTTCCCATGCGAACCGGCTCATCTTTCACCTTTCCCTTGCTCATTTACCTTAAAATCTTGCTGTTTACCTTTCTTTTAAGATTGTCCCCATGTGGATCTGATTTTATTTCTCTAAATTTCAAAACTGGTTCCCACGCGAACCACCCTTTTCTTCTTAAAACTGGTTCTCGCATAAACCAACCCTCTTTTTTAACCAAGTTCCCGTGTGAACCAACCCACTTTCAAATTGATCTCTGCATGGTCCACCCCATTGTAATACCTTAAGATTGGCCCCACGTAGCCCTCTTTCCTTTTTGTCATCTTTTACACCAGTTCCCGCATGAACCACCCTTTTCTTCCTAAAAAAATCGGTTCTCGCATGAACCAACCTCCTTTTCTAAATTGGTTCTTGCAAGAACCAACCCACTTTTATATTAGTCACCATGCGTACCACCCCTTTGCACCACCTTTAGATTGACCCCACGTGGTCTTCCTTCCCTTTTCCAACCAAACAAATCAGTTCCAGCATGAACCACCACTTTTCTTCAAAAATTGGTTCCTGTGTGAACCACCCACCTTTCCAAAACTTGGCTCCCATGTGAGGCACTCTACTTTCAGATCGGTCCTCGTGTGGACCACCCTTTTTACTTTACTTTAGATCTGTCCCCATGTAGATACTCATTCACAAACTGGTTCCCACGCGAACAACCCTTTAGTTACTAGTCTCTAGTTACTTGGTTTTGCTCTATGATTGCTTGTTTTGCTTGCTTGACTTATGTTTGGTTTATTTAATAGCTTAATTTGTTTTCATGTTTGCGCATACTGATTGCTTCGTCTCCTATTACCTTCCATTTTTAATTTTGCTTATCTTTTTGCATCGGGTATCGAATTTTTTCCGATCCGTAGGGCATTTGGGGTGAGGGCTCTCTCTCCCAACACACCCTCACCCTCCAAACACTTTCTTGGTGGATTCTAACATCTTTTCTAGGATATTTCTTTTTAGTTGATCTGGTTGCTTCTATCAAGACCTCCATAAGTCTCCATCCGTAAAGTATTCCTCTCCGCACGATTGGGCTGGTTGTACCATTCTCTCAAAACCCTGAAGAACTCAAGAATCTACTCGTGGTGATTGTGTGACAACGTTAGGTCTTGGAGATTGGAGCAATAGGGACCCTACCAACTTCGGTAGGCAATAATCCATATAATCTAAGGCTTGTACCCAAAAATTGTCGAACAATCATTCTAGAATTTTTTTTGCACAACTTATTTGCTCACCAAAATTGAAAACATCAAAATTCCTTCTCTTAAAACACCTAAAAAAAGAAAAAGTCTCTTTAATTTTGTGTGCAACTTGTTTGCCAATAACAAAACTGAAACAAAAAAATCAAACAAAAGAAAACATAACAAATTTTTTTAATTGTACATTCCACTTGCTCTTTTTCAGCCATCTTTTTAGAAAGATTGATAGGATGCCCATGATGCTAAGGTCTGGAAGACACGTTGGGATGCCGAACTACTATAGGTAAGAAGAAGAGTATGAGATAGGTCACTAGGAGCTTCAGCAACCCATGGTCCAACTAGAGGGCCATGTTAACACCATCATGGAACTTGAAGTTCAAGATCCCATCCATCAATCCGCTCCACATAGTGTAGAGAAATTTCTTAAAGATTTTTCTCTCAATCTTGATCCTGAATCCTTGACAATTATGCAGTCCCTGGTAAAAGGCAAGATGCCCGCCAACCAAGGTATAGTCGAGAGTGATCAAGCCCCTTCTCCACCCCCGATCAACAGCTAGGCCTCTCATCATCACCTCTCTTGGGAAATCCTACCATGTTATTTTGCCTACTCACCCCATTGTGGGGCATCCCTCAAGTTCCATGCCAATTCCTATTTCCAACCCACCACTTCCGGCCCATTCCTCCAATCATCCTACAAATCATGTGCCAGCATCAGTAGCTCAGGAATCTAACCTCACCCAAGCATTCCTAGATAAACTCAATCAAATGGATGAACGCTTTGAGGAACTTAGGCATCGGTTGGATTCCAAAGCCACTCCTAAGATATCAATTCCATCATTCCCTATTCTACACTTCCTCCTTCAGAGATACCAGTCTGCCAATGTTACAATGGGATTCTAATCCCTTCACACACTTCAAGAGTTTTTGTATGACTCTGCCTTCTGGAAAAATGACCACAAAGCCCTCACTTTTATCTTTCATCAGTCATTGGAAGGGTCCACCCTTGAATGATTCTATTCTCTTAATTCTTTCGAGGCAGTGGACTTCGATGTGGTAAAGGCAAAGTTTCTACAAGGTACAGGGACCGGGTGGGGCCAGCTTACTCGATCATGGTTTTAATTGCTGAGGAGAAGAAGCTGGTGTTGGGAATCGGTCCAATCAGATTGGCGCAGCGGAAAAAATTCCGATTCCCCGTATATCATTGTCTTGGTCTCGATCGAAACCGAACAACGTCGATAAAACTAGTATACGAAACAATTTCGAATACGTACCTTTGTGGGATTTAAATAATCCCTAAAGATCGGAGAAGATCGAGCGTTCTCACACTCGTTCAGCCACTCAAGTGTGCGGCCTCTAGTCGTATCCACACGAGCTGCCTCCATAGTCGGGTTCTCCTTCGCGTCGGACCTTCCGACTCACCCCGGATGAAGTCTTATCGACTCTCGACGGCCTCCAGTATGGGAAAACATGAAGGAGAGAGGTAGGGACGAATTTTGCAGCCTTGGCTTGTGGGGCTCATGCTCAATTCGCTATTATATAGAGAATTTGGAGTTTTTCACAAAACCCCTGCTTTCTCTATATTTACACCCTTGCCCCAAAACTTATGGATTAGCCCTTATGTGTGTGACCTACTAGGCCCAATAGCCCATTTGGTTGAGGCCTAATTAAAAGAACAACTTCTTTTAAATTAAATCTATTATCTCATAATAGATTTAACGGCCTACCGATCATAAAGGGTACAAGCCACATCCTATGATCCCAAACGGCTTCGGGGATAAACTCCTCTCCAAAGAGCCTTTCCATCATCGGTTACCACACGGATATAAAACTTCGTCCATCCAATGTCCCGGTCGGATAGGAGTACGGCATTGACTGTCAACTCCTAAATATACCGACACTATGGAATCTTGTACCCGTAATTGGATCAATTGGAAAACACTTTTTCCAATTATCCTATCTACCTTGGCCAAGGATTTAGAGTACTATCCATAGGACATTCTCTCTCTCCTACCGAGAGTGGACGATCCCCTATTGTCCGCTCAATTGCCTCCACCGGGTTTCCCATATACCCAATCCATTAACTATAAAGGACCTGATGACCAATGAGATCGGTCATTCTCATCATATGAGAAGATATCATATACACTAGTCTTACCGGATCCTTGATGTCCCGTCTCGAGGATCCTACGACTAGGAACATTTAGAGTACATGCTTCTAGATGATTGATCTCATTATCATGATCTCATCATGATTCAATCATCATTGCATGCAACCTAGGACTTCATTACGATAGACGCATCTAGATAGTGCAAGTAATGAAGATTATGCCATTTATACTGAATAAGATATTACAAGAAATGTAAAATCATATCACATATGATTGGCTTGTAGGGCATACATTTCTATCAATCTCCCACTTGCACTAAAGCCAATCACCCACATGTCTGATCTCCATTAGCCCAAGGTGACCCTCAAACACACTTTGAGTCAAGGCCTTTGTTAGTGGATCTGCAATGTTTATAGTTTAAGATACTCTATCTTTAATTATATCTTCTTGAGTTGCAGCCACTCTGATCAAGTAGTATTGCCACAGAAGTGTTTAAACTTCTGAAGAGACAAAGGCTCCATTACAAAAGTAATAATCCATCATTATCACAAAATAATGGTACATTATCAGAGATATTAGAGACAACTCTCTAATATAAGATGAACTCCTTCATCTAGACTACTTCATAAGTAGTCGGCAGCAATTATGATTTGTAAAATCTACAGTGTCTATAGCATGGAACTTTTCTAGCTCACTGCACCACCATCTGGGTAAACATGTACCCTAGCTACCAGTCATATGTAACTAGAAGTTTAAGTCTAACTCAAACTTCCAATCCTATCCTCCATACTCGAAATGCATCCTTAGTACTTCACAAGTTCTTAAGGATATACTTCTCAACTATCCAGTGACTCTCACTTGGATTTGCGTGATGATTACTCATAACACTTAAAGTACTCATTACATTAGGCTATGTACATAGTATACATGATAGACCCTATGACTATGGCATAAGAGACTATATTCATGTATTATATATCTCTTTAAAAGAGATAAACTCCATACCTTATGGGCAAGGCACCTCTATAGGAGTTTTTCATGTCAAACCCTTTGACTATGTACAACAAATGGGTCAAGCTAAGCATCCCTTTTAGATCTATCTCCATAGACCTAAATCCTTAGGAAGCTTTTCCCAGAATAATTATGGAGGATTCATTTTTATAGTTAGGCTTCATGGATGATAACATACCTACATCATTCATAATGAGTAGTATGCCATCAATGTAAAATGTCTAAAATACAATAGCACTCCCACTAGCATTTTTATGCACACAAGGTTCTTCTTCATTCCAAATGAAGTCATAAGATTCAATCTTATCAAATCTTATATTCCAAGGTTGAGAATGTTGTTGTAGTCCATGAATGGACATTACCAACGTGGACACATTCTTTGGATGTTTTGGGACTCACATCCCTCAAGTTGTATCATATACAACAGAGGTTGTATCATATACACCTCCCCTTAAATTTCACCATTGGAGAAATTTTATCTTAACATCCTAATTGGCATATCTCATAGTCATAATGTGTACTAATAAAATCTAAATGGATTGAATATGGCAATGGTTAAAAGATATCATCAAGGTCAACTCCTTAACTTAGACGATGCCTTTTCAATCATCCATGCCTTGAAGGTCTCACCTTCAAATTCACTCCTATCCATCTTTTCTTTTCATTTACACCTAATGGGTACTTTGCCCTCAGGTGGATCTACCAAGTTCCGAACTTGGCTAAAATAGATGGATATTATTATAGATTTTATTGTCTTCTCCTTTTTAGAAACAATATCTCATATTGCCTTTCAAAGGTCTTTGGATCAACATCCTTACTTTATTGTGCTTATTTTCTTCCATCAAAGATATGTCTCACATATCTACAAAGTTGAATTGACACAATTAAAGACCTATGATGCGTGTTATTATTAATCAGTACCTTAATAGAAGTGTCTTTGGGTTGTGGGTCTGGAACACCTTCCAGAAATTCCTTGCTCCCACTGTTTTTCTCAAAGAGGAACTCTTCCTCCAGGAATACAGTAAATTGTAAAACACATACCCTTTATCTCATAAAGTGGTATATTTAAATATCCTTAAGTTTCCTTAGGATATTCCACAAGTCTACACTTCCTATCTTATATTCTAATTATTATGGGTTACACATCTTCATCTTGGCCGGACATTCCGAAATCTTAACTAACTTAAGATCAAGAGATAACCCCTTTATCCATATCATATATGAAATAATCAGAATAAATTAGAAGGTACCAACACAAAGTGGTTATATTGAGTGCTTAGCCCTAAATAGACATGGAAGATATTGCAAAGGTTGTCATTACTTGACATGACACAATCACCCTTGTTTCTACTACTCAAGTAAGCTAAGGGTTTTAGGGAGATGTTCATTAAGATAAAGTTGTATTATTCTTCAAATGATGTGTGAATCTAGTACTTAAGTATTTCACTCCTTGACTTAATCAAAAAGCTTTAATACTCTTTCCATTTATTCTTTACTTCATTTATAACCTTAGACAATTTCTCAAAGTTTCATATTTGCACTTCACAAGCACACATATCTATGCCTAGAGAAATTATCTATTAAGGATGAAGTAAGAATGTCCATCTTTAGCCTTAATAGACACAGACCAATACACATCCAAATGTATGAGTTCTATTAACTCCTTGGTCCACCCTCCATTTCTAGTAAATGGAGAAATAGTCATTTTTCAATGAGATAAGACTCACATTTAGTTAATGATTCAAAATCATTTGCCTTCATGTTTCCATCTATATGGAACCTCTTAAATCTTTTCTCATTGATATGACCATGTCTATATTAAGCTAAAGAAATAGATTGATCTATATCAACCCATTTCCTCATAAGAGGAGCATTCACACATACCATAAGAGCTTTCATATCTCATATGAGTAAATTATTTACTAAGCTCCCACTAGCAAATATTTTGCCATTCATAATCATAGAACAATTATCATTTCCATAACTCAAAATAAATCAATATTTATTCAAGTAGGAAATATCTATATTGTTAATATACAAGGATAAAACCAACAATCTTCATCATAAAAACACCCCAAAAGGCTATTAAAGATTTGTACCTCCCACTATCAATGATACAACTCTTGCACCATTTATATATGTAGGTTAATCTTTATACGTCAAGCCTTCATTTACTTGTCATTATCTGCAACCTTTGTAGATATAAGATGCATATTTAGTATCTCATACCAATAAATGCATATATAACATCTTATAGAAGATATGTATATCTAATATCTCATACAAGATACACACATCTGGTATCTTATACCATAAGACATATGTTTAGTATCTTATACTATAATATACACAAATAGTATCTTATACTTGATGTGTATATGTGTATGACAAGTAAGTCAATGACTGAGATGCTAGAAGTTTCTCAAGCTCCTTCTTTGCAATATATATATTCAATATACTTTCCACCAATCATCATCATGATAGTAGAAGAGCAATCCTATGTCCCTTTTGGGCTTAATATCCTCGACCAACTTCTTGACTTTTAACTATGCCTTCATTTTCTCATCTAATGATCTTACTTCTTTTCATTGGTCTTACTAACAAGAAGTATTGAAGATGTATTGTTATTTTAATCTTGCCTTAAATTTGCTCATCACCATGAGTCATGATAGATCTCATATCCATCTATCTATGTTGCCTCTAAACTTCATATAGAGACTAACATTTAGTGTAAGACAAACAATACATCTTTCTAATGAGATGAAGATCTCATCTTCTCTTACTACATTAGATGATTAGTAGGGACCCACTTCCCAAGTAGGTTAGTTATATAGTCAACCATGAGAACAGTTCTCATGATTCTAAACCAGTCAAGGAAGTTAATGTAAATGAGCCTAATGACTTCTAGTAAGCAAGATAAATGGTGGTTAAGAATCTAATTCTATAACGGAGATATAATTCTATTTAGAAAATATTGCAGACATTCAATGTAAATTAAGATATGGTCTTTTATCCTAATTTATGCTCCCACTAATTTCGACGAATTTGCATAACCCTCATTATGCAAAGACGGGATAACACGATGATATCCTAGTGGGGACTAAGACCCTATTAACCTTATGGTGACGACCTTGTGGAAAACACAACAAGTCATCCCATACTTAATAGGTAGGCAACTTTTGCCAGTTTCAACTCTTGCAACTCTTAGTCATTTAGCCTCTAGAGTCATGACCTTGTGGGAAACACAACAAGTCATATACTCTAGTTAGGTCAAATCCGCTTGTTACGTTATGGGTATGGATTCTCAACACAGCCCTTGTGGGAAACACAACAAGGCCATGCCAATGGTCCACCCCAAGGTTCGGCTTTAAGCCTTGGCCACGATCACCAATCCCTTGCTGAGTGAGCCTTGTGGGAAACACAACAAACTCACCCAATCTAAGATTGACTCATCGAGACCATAACAACGGAAGGCTACGTGAGTCATTCATAATGTCTCACGCATATCAACCTAATTTAAACGAGGAGGGGTTTTTATTTTAGTCTCATCATAGTATGTGCTACATATATATGTATACCTTTGAATACCATATATCTAAGGTATCTAGCACACACATACATATCAAATATGCAAAATTTAAATAGATGATCATGGACTTTCATCACATTAATGCATGACCGGAGCCAGATCGGTATGCATTAAAGGATTCAACATCCTATGCCGGTGTTGACAAGCCATTATGCCTTGAAGAACCCTTCTCCTTGCATCTCGCTCTCTCCTCCACCTCGATCGGTCTTCTTGTCATTACAAGAGCATTAAGGGTACGCAGACCCATAAATGTACATTAATCAATTAATAAACCTTGATCTTGATCAAGGGGAGTACATTTAGAGGGAGGTAGTATATACAATCAGAATTGATAAGAGAGAAGATTAGGCACGCAGGCCCTTAATTACATGCCAACATTAAATAAGCATCATCACATGACACACATTCTAAGTCCATGATCATCCAAGCATTCACACATACATACCATCACATGAACATAGTGCGAATACGTGGTAATAATATAATATAACTATTATATCATAAAAATATACATCATATGTTTTGAAATTCCCAATTTCATGCTTGTCGAATTATTCATGAAGTAAATAACATGAAATAACATATAAACAATTTATATGACATAAACAAGCATCTCCAAACAATTTAGACAATATATGTATTTCCAAAACTATACAAAGTGCCAAATAAATGTCCTAATCATCATTCTGAAAAATCATATTTTACTGAATTAATTTAGACATTAATTTCTCAAGTTAAGTCGTTAAAACAATTTTAAAAAAACTTAACAATTAATGAATCTATGACAATGGGGCTCAAAATCACATAAAAGATCATCAAACACTTTGATAATCTATTATATGATATTACAGAATTTTTCACAAAATTTCTGGAATTTTTCTGGAATTTTCCAGATTTTCTATTGATTCAAAACAATTTTAAATCAATTAAAAACGACTTCGGCGCATTGCGCCTCCCTTCCTCCGGGCCGGGTGCGCCGCCCGTGCGCCGCCGGCGCGGCGCACGGCGCCGTTCCGCGCGCAACGGGCGCGTGTACCCGCGAGCCGCCGCGCGCGCGCGCGCACATTCAAATTTTTTTTTTATTGAACGCGCGCGATGCGCGCGGCCCGCCAACCGCGTGCGGCAACGGCCGCGGTCAAACCGCGTTCAAAACGCGTTGACCGTCTCCGGATCCCCTTATCGGGTCCCTACGGGTCTCGTCTCCTCCACCCGATAAGGGTGAATAGTAACCGTGGAAGAGGAGTTTTAAGACCTTCCAAAATCAGGACATTCCGATCTCGAAAAATAGCCAAAAATAGTGGTTCGATTCCAAATCGAACAAGGAATCCAAAGATACCATTTTCTTTCCATGTAAAAATCCCAATCAACGGTAAAATAGGAAAGAAACTCCGCCGGCCCTAGAACTTTTCTTCGCCGGAAAAAAAGTTCAATCGACCTCCGACGGGCCCTTTCGAAGTTAAATAACAATGGGAAACTCTTGGTAATCACATTACCTATCTTCTAAACCATATACTTGGCATCAAATGTCTCTATGGAAGAAGATCTCAAGAAATCCCCAAATCGAACCAGTGATTTCCGTAAAACGAAATCACCATCTTTCAGACCCTGTACCGGACACTCCGGTGGTCCAAAATTCGAACAGTTTGCAGTGTTGCAAAGCCCTTTGTCACGAGATTCATTCAGAGGCAACCAATCTCCAAAACGTATCCCATACTGTTTATGGTTACTCCGTCAAGATGGACATTTGTACAGATTCGGGAAAACATAAAATATATTAAACGACATCAAAACGACGTCGGAATCGAACGAGACTTCAACCTGGCTCTGATACCACTGTTGGGAATCGGTCCAATCAGATTGGCGCAGCGGAAAAAAATCCGATTCCCCGTATATCATTGTCTTGGTCTCAATCGAAACCGAACAACGTCGATAAAACCAGTATACGAAACGATTTCGAATACGTACCTTTGTGGGATTTAAATAATCCCTAAAGATCGGAGAAGATCGAGCGTTTTCACGCTCGTTCAGCCACTCAAGTGTGCGACCTCTAGTCGTATCCACACGAGCTGCCTCCATAGTCGGGTTCTCCTTCGCGTCGGACCTTCCGACTCGCCCCGGATGAAGTCTCTCGACTCTCGACGGCCTCCAGCATGGGAAAACGTGAAGGAGAGAGGTAGGGACGAATTTTGCAGCCTTGGCTTGTGGGGCTCATGCTCAATTCGCTATTATATAGAGAATTTGGAGTTTTTCACAAAAACCCCTGCTTTCTCTATATTTACACCCTTGCCCCCAAACTTATGGATTAGCCCTTATGTGTGTGACCTACTAGGCCCAATAGCCCATTTGGTTGAGGCCTAATTAAAAGAACAACTTCTTTTAAATTAAATCTATTATCTCATAATAGATTTAACGGCCTACCGATCATAAAGGGTACAAGCCACATCCTATGATCCCAAACGGCTTCGGGGATAAACTCCTCTCCAAAGAGCCTTTCCATCATCGGTTACCACACGGATATAAAACTTCGTCCATCCAATGTCCCGGTCGGATAGGAGTACGGCATTGACTGTCAACTCCTAAATATACCGACACTATGGAATCTTGTACCCGTAATTGGATCAATTGGAAAACACTTTTTCCAATTATCCTATCTACCTTGGCCAAGGATTTAGAGTACTATCCATAGGACATTCTCTCTCTCCTACCGAGAGTGGACGATCCCCTATTGTCCGCTCAATTGCCTCCACCGGGTTTCCCATATACCCAATCCATTAACTATAAAGGACCTGATGACCAATGAGATCGGTCATTCTCATCATATGAGAAGATATCATATACACTAGTCTTACCGGATCCTTGATGTCCCGTCTCGAGGATCCTACGACTAGGAACATTTAGAGTACATGCTTCTAGATGATTGATCTCATTATCATGATCTCATCATGATTCAATCATCATTGCATGCAACCTAGGACTTCATTACGATAGACGCATCTAGATAGTGCAAGTAATGAAGATTATGCCATTTATATTGAATAAGATATTACAAGAAATGTAAAATCATATCACATATGATTGGCTTGTAGGGCATACATTTCTATCAGCTGGATGAAGACTTCACCAAATTTACTGACCAGTGGCGAGGAATGGAAGAAAAATTGGTTGACATCATTTCAGAGGGGGAACAAGTAAGAATGCTCATCAAAAATAACACACCAGCCCTTTGCAACCTCTTAGAGCACTACCCAACCACTGTGAGTGAGCTGTGCGATAGTGCCCGATACCTTCAAGCCCACTTTAGGGATTTCTTTATGATCTCAATCCTTTTGACCCTAAGCCCCACAACACTAGAAAACCCACACTTGCAGGGCCTACCTCTGAGGGGGTCATGAACGATGAGAGTGTCAATGCCATAGGAACCAGGGCGGGAATCGCCAAAACCAATACTGGAACCCCCAATGAACCAGCAGTATCCACTAGCTCCTCAGCCATCCCAACAACAATCTCAGCAACAACTACCTACAACCAATTGCCGCCACAGCAACCTACCTGCAACCAAGTGCCCTCGCCAGCCAACTGACCTAGGAGGGGGGACCAAAGAGAGAATATTGCCCTCAGCTACCCTTCCCCTCATAGATATTTTTAATGCACTAATGGCTGAACAGTAGCTGGAGCTCCTGAAGGAGAGAGAGGCATGGCCGACAAACGTAGACATGACAAAGTATTGTGCCTACCATCGGTACCTAGGGCACACTATAGAGATTTGCTTTCAGTTCAAAGATTACATTCATGATCTTAATGATCAAGGGAACATTGACTAGGCGCAGATGGGGGAGTCCATACAGGCAATGAAAACATGACAAGATCAACCACGGCACCAACAGCAGCAAGCACAATAGTAGCTCGACCTGGGCATAGTTCAAGACCCACTCCCGGTACATGCACCCACTCCAGCGCTGGCACCAGCCCCATCAAACCCACGGATCGGTCTTGTCCACTCTGCCACCGGGGAGTCAACCAACCACTCCCAGGGTTGGCAAGTGGAGGATCAAACTGCCACCATGCCCGCAAGACCAGCTCCACCCACAACCCGTATACCATGCTCTTCATATCAAGAGCCACCCCTAGCCAACAACTTATCCGAGCACCCCAAAGCACAACCTTACTGTACCCAAGCTCAACACTATCATCACCAACCACTATTCCTCACTAGCGCCTAATAATTAGACTACCTCGACATGCCAACAAGCACCTAACCCACCAATCACCACCATTCCACAACCTCTCATCATCCAACCATCACCCAAACCCACCAATCACCACCACTCCACGACCTCTCATCATCTGACCATCACCACCAACACCTCAATCATCGCCTAACCTACTAGCCATCACCATTCCATGCCCTTTTATAATCCGACCCCTACAACCCTTACCTGCCTCAAGCCACTCAATACCCCAACCAGCCATACCATCACCACCTTCGTCACTCCCCCCTACCACATTGGCGCTGGTACCTAGGAGTGGGAGGATGTTCCAATGGGTCTTTCCCCAAGCTGGGATGCAATTGCAGGAGTAGGCAGAAGAGGAGGTAATAGAGGAATCGTTGCCCGGCATGGCATATGACTTATTGAAGTATCTGGATAAAATGCCAGCACGATTTCAATTTTGGAGCTCATAAAAAGGTCAAAGACTCATCAAGAAATTTTGCAACAGTATGTGCAGCAGGTCATGGTCAATGAGGACCTCCTACTGGAAAAGATCATCACCGTCTTAACCCCTAGGAGTGAGCACCCATCACTCACGTTCATACAAGAAAAGTTGGCACAGTCAGAGATCAAGAAGTTTGCCTTGCATGTTGCAATTGTCATTAGAAGCATTGAGATCAAATCCTGCTTGATTGACGCCAGAGCCTCAATTAATGTTGTGCCACCAGAAACATTGTAGCTATGTAGCATCTCCGATGAAGAAATCAAGCCTTCTACCATTACAATGACCATATACGATAACTCCTAGAAATTGGCACAAGGGGTGGTCATGTTGAAAGTTGGGCTCAGACCGTGTACTGTCACCACCGAGTTCCATGTTCTGGAACTAGACCCTACATTCAAAGCCATATTGGGATGCCCATATCTTGAGGTAATAGGAGTTGCCTGTAGACATGCCAAATTGGCCTAATTTGGAGCCCCAGACTCCTATTCCATTGGATATATCCTTTATTTGATCATTATCAGATCTAGATTATCTCATGGAGATGAGCTAAAGATGTTGGTGGAGCTCCTCGTGAGTTGGGACTGGACCAATGATTTCTAGAATAATGCCATAACCTTCAAGCGAGAGCCACGCGTGAACAGTGAAAACACGAAGCCTGCTCAGTGACCGACCTTGAATGGTTCTTAATTGAAGGTCTCGGGTGTCCCGCATGTGTTCCATAACATTTAGGGTTTCCGAGAAGTCATTTTGGTAGTCGTCGGTCAATAACGACTTTCGTTATGGCTTTTTCAATCTATACTGACACGGCTATCCGATACCACGTGTTAGGCCTTTCCGATCATCACCGGGTCTTTTTGAGTCATCTGGGTCGATCTTAGCCGTATATTTTTCATCAACCGGGGCTTTAAAACAATTTTAAAGTTTAACCATGAGTGAATCTATGTAAATAGAACTAAACATCATCTAACATGTCATTAAACACTTTAAAACATGTTAAATAATATTATAGAAATTTTCAGAAATTTTCGGGAATTTTATGGCAATTTTTCGGAATTTTCTTTGATTTTAAACAATTTAAAATCATTAAATAAATAATATGGCGCATTGCGCCGCGTGCGGCGGCGCACTGCGCCCGTCCGGCGTGCGCCGCGGGTGCTGGTGCATTGCGCCGCCGCCACCGCCGCGGCGTCTGCGCTGCCGGTGCGCGCGCGGGCCCGGTGATCCGGATCCGATTCGGATCCTTCTTCTCCGCCCGTTAACAAGGGGGCCGGTGCACTGTTCATCCGGAGGAGAGTTAATCTCATTAACTCGGTCATATCTCCTTATCCCGGACTCCGAAAAATCCGAAAAAATATGTGTTGGAATCCTTATCAAATAAGGAATCCAAAACAGTCGGCCTGAAATCAAGGAAAAATCTAAATCGACCGAAAAATGAGGAGGAAGAGGCGGCGGTCACTCAAATTCCGTAGCAGAAATCTCAATTTTGTAACGAGGATAACTCCTTATCCAGGAAGCCAAATATTGTAAAAAAATACAATTTAGAATCCTCATAATATGAAGTTTCCAAATATGTATATATACCTTCATAGAAAAATTCTATATCAACGGTAAATCAGGAAGAAACAAGTCGGCGCCGCCAGACTCCGCAGAACCCTAGTTCGTTGGAAAACTCAAAAATTCTCATCCTCCGCCGTCGTTAAAAGCTGGATATCAAAGGTAAAGGCTAGGTAATCATATTACCCATCTTATAAACCTTTTACAAGCCTCAATTTCTTCTGTGGACGGAGATTTCACAAAATCCCCAAATCCGGGTGTCGGTTCGGGCATGACAGAAACACCAACTTTTGAGGCTTCTCCCGAACACTATAGATATACAAACTTCAAACGGTTTGCTGAGTTGGAAATACCTATATCACGAGATTCTACCAACGCCAACCAATATTTTATCTGAGTCATACACAGAATATGGTGGCCTCGTCAAAAAAAACGTTTGCACAGATTTGGGAACACATAAATAACATGAAATAATGTCGATTCGACGTCGGTTTCGACCGAGACTTGAACCTGGAACTGATACCACTGTAAGTAATCGTCCATTAAAATTTGGTGCAGCGGAAGCGACGATTCCTATGGGTTCCTTTAGAATCCGTCTCAATCAGAACCGAACGACGAAAACCAAAAACCGATCAAATCGGGTTCGAATATACCTGATAGGGATTCATATAATCCCATGGAGAGGAAGGAGATGAGCTTCTCAAGCTCTACAAACCGTTCAAGTGTCCGGTCTCCAGCAGTATCCACACGAACTTCATCCACAGCAGGTTCTCCCTTCACGCCGGCCTCGAGAACTCTTCCCGAACGGAGCTCCATCGACCATGGACACCTTCTAAAGAGAGGAGGAGGTAGGGAGGAGGCTTGGGACGTGGTTTTCACCCTGATGTGGTTTGGCTGAAACCATTAGTATTTATAGAGAATTATGAAATTTTTCATAAAAACCCAAAATCTCTATAAATTACGTCCTTGCCCCTGTACTTGTGGATAAGTCCTTTTGTGTGTGACCCACTAGGCCCAATAGCCTATTTGGTTGAGGCCTAAATAAAATAGAACAATTCTATTTAATTTAATTAAATCCGTTATCCAATGACAGATTAATCGGCCTACCGATCATGAAGGGTACAAGCCACATCCCATGATCCCAAATGGCTATGGGGATAATCTCATCTCCATTGAGCCTTTCCATCATCAGTTACCACATGGATATAAACCCTCATCCATCCAATGTCCCGGTCGGAAAGGAGTACGGCATCGACTGTCAACTCCTTAGTGTACCGACTCTATAAGATCCTGTACTCGGAATTGGATCAATTGGAAAACTCCTTTTCCAATTATCCTATCTACCCTGGCCAGAGATTTAGAGTACTATCCCATAGGACATTCACTCTCACTTACCGAGAGTGGATGATCCCTTGTTGTCCGCTCAATTGCTTCCATCGGATTTTCCTTGTACCCGATCCATCGCTATATAGGACCATCTAAATTGTGATCCATAAGTCAATGGTCAAAGCACAAGTTCCACCCAACAAGGCATCTTTGGCGACTCAGGTCAAAGGTCTAACCATGCAACCGTGATGATAGAAAACCCTGATAGACAGTTCGGTAAGATACCATTCAGGGTTTCTAATTCGGTCAGTTCAGTGAACTCATTCAACTAATGAGCACCTGTATGTGTATCTCAGTGTCTCCACACTAATGACCAATGAGATCGGTTGTCCTCATCACATGAGAAGACATCACATACACTAGTCTATCCGGATCCTTGATGTCCCGTCTCAAGTATCCTATGACTAGGAACATTTAGATCAAATACCTCTAGATGATCAATCTCATTATCATGATCTCATCATGATTTAATCATCATTGTATTTGATCAAGGACTTCATTATTATATTCGCATCTAATAAGAGCTTATAATGAAGATTTGCCTAATTAATTGAATAAGATATTTCTAGAAATGTCGAATCATATCATATATGATTGGCTTGTAGGGCATACATTTCTATCAGTCAAGAGCCGCGGGCTCTGCTTTATGTAATAGAATTAAAAATTGATCGTGTGTACCTTAGTGGGATGAATGTGAGTTCATGCTTCTCCTTCTTCAGCTGGCCAATGAAGAAGAGTTTTCAATGTGTGGGTGCTCGGTTTCATGTACAACTAGACATTAAAACAAATGAAACAATAATTATAACTGAATGGGATAAAGTATGTGTAAAGAGAATGATATAAAAATAGATAATTGAAATAGAACTGACTAGATTCAGATTACTTCTAACTTCTTTTTTAGGTTTTTGAATTAACAAATTAAAACTAATGCAAAAAATGTAAAAAAATGATAGATAGATGGAGAAGGCTAAAATAATGAAACATAAAGAAAAATATAACAAATCTGAACCCAATTGTAGAAGATATGGTCAAATTTGGGTCAGTGAAGAAAGTCGAATAACAAACAGGATCTGCCCGGCGTAACTTTGCTTTAGAGCCTACCACGACCACCACCGATGTCAGAATTTTCTACTAATTGTTTCAAATGTAGGAGGACCTGGTGAGGAATAACTTTTCTTTAAACCACTTTGGTAGAAGACGTCTCCATGCTTCTATAGAAGTCGTATAAAAGGGACTTGGCTGAACACATGCATACTGACTTCTCTCTCTCTCTAAAAGTTCAAAATTCTCTTTCTAAAAATCACCATAATAGAGTAGGAGAGAGATTGTACATCTTGAGATGGCCGGGGGTCATCTTCTAACCTTTGGAATGTCATAAATTGAGAAAATTTATAGGGGAAACTGGTCGTATCCAAAATTGGATAAAATTGGCCAATGCACACTGGAGTGGGCTGCATGCACCCCACCCTAGGGTGCATGTTCCCCTGGAATGTGCCCCCATTCTGGGGCACATCCTAGGTCCATGATAAATTCAAAAATAATCAAAAACAATAAAAATGATGTTTTTGTACTTATCCGAACGAAGGTAGAATTAGAGTTAGAGACTGGTGCCATGTACCCTAAGTTGGGAGCTCATGTGCCCCCCCTCTGGAGGCGCATGTGCTCCCCATGTGCCCCACCCGTAGGGTGCATGGCCACGTTCCCTCAACCAGGGGTACATGATAATTTGGATGATAATCTAAAAAAAATCAAAAAATTATCCCGACGAAGTTCTTAGATAGAAGATCGAAATTGGAAAAAAAATCTTGAGTCTAGTACCATGTGCCACCGATTGGGGCGCTTGGCCATATGCCCCCATGGGAGGGAGCAAAAGGGGCATATGTAAGTAATCGTCCATAAAAATTCTCAACTGACTGTAACATAAGGAAGAACAGGCGGCAGTCACCGAGATTCTGTAACAGAAATCTTCATTTTGCAAAGAGGATAACTCCTTATCCCGGAAACCAAATGTTATCAAAAAATATAATTTGGAATCCTAATCAAATTAGATTTCCAAATATGTATATCACTTCATAGAAAAATTCTCTAGAAATGGGAAATCAGGGAGAAACAGGTCGTCACCGCCAGACTCCGCAGAACCCTAGAACGTTGAAAAATTTTCAAATTCATTTCCTCCGCAGCCATTCAAACCCAGAGATCAAGAGAAAAGGTTAGGTAATCACATTACCCATCTTCAAAAGCTTTTCCAAGCCTCAATTTCATTTGTGTACGTAGATTTCACAAAATCCACAAATCCAGGTGACGGTTCGTGCATGACAGAAGCACCAACTTTTGGGAATTCTCCTGAACTCTACAGAGATCAAAACTTCAAATGGTTTGCGGCATTGGAAAGACCTATATCACAAGATTCTAGATAAGCTAACCAATCTATTATCTGAGTTGTACACAGATTATGGTTGTCTCATCAAAACAAACATTTGCACAGATTCGAGAACACATAAATAACATGAAATAATGTTGATTCGATGTCGATTTTGACCGAGACTAGAACCTGGCTATGATACCACTGTAAGGAATCATCCATAAAAATGTGGTGCAGCGGAAGCGACTATTCCTATGGGTTCCTTTAGAATCTGTCTCAATCGGAACCGAACGACGAAAACGAAAACCCGATCAAATGGGTTCAAATATACCTGATAGGGATTCATATAATCCTATGGAGAGGATGGAGATGATCTTCTCAAGCTCTTCAAACAGTTCAAGTGTCCGGTCTCCAGAAGTATCCACACGAACTACATCCACAGCAGGTTCTCCCTTCGCACTGACCTCGAGAACTCTTCCCGAACGGAGCTCCATCAACCATGGACACGTTCTAGTGAGGGAAGAAGGTAGGGAGGAGGCTAAAGATGTGGTTTTAACCCTTGACATGATCGGCTTTGGTTGAAACCATTAGTATTTATAGAGAATTTTGGAATTTTTCATAAAAACCTAAAATCTCCATAAATTATGCCATTGCCCTTGTACTTGTGGATAAGTCCTTTTGTGTGTGACCCACTAGGCCCAATAGTCTATTTGGTTGAGGCCTAAATAAAATAGAACAATTCTATTTAATTTAATTAAATCTATTATCCGATAATAGATTAATCGACCTACCGATCATGAAGGGTACCACATCCCATGATCCCAAATGTCTATGGAGATAATCTCATCTCCATTGAGCCTTTCCATCATCAGTTACCGCATGGATATAAACCCTCATCCATCTAATGTCCCGGTTGAAAAGGAGTACGGCATCGTCTGTCAACTCCTTAGTGTACCAACTCTATAGGATCTTGTACTCAAAATTGGATCAATTGGAAAACCCCTTTTCCAATTATCCTTTTTACTCTTGCTAGGGATTTAGAGAACTAACCCATAGGACATTCACTCTCACTTACCGAGAGTGGATGATCCCTTGTTGTCTGCTCAATTACCTCCATTGAGTTTCCCTTGTACCCGATCCCGCGCTATACTGGACCATCTAAATGGTGATCCATAAGTCAATGGTCAAAGCACAAGTTTTACCCAACAAGGTATCTTTGGCGACTCAGGTCAAAAGTCCAACCATGCAACCGTGATGATAGAAAATCCTGATTGGCAGTTTGGTAAGATACCATTTAGGTTTCTAATTTGGTCAGTTCAGTGAACTCATTCAACTAATGAGCACCTGTATGTATATCTCAGTGTCTCCACACTAATGACCAATGAGATCGGTCATCCTCATCACATGAGAAGATATCATATACACTAATCTATCCAGATCCTTGATGTCCCGTCTTAAGAATCCTATGACTAGGAACATTTAGATCAAATACCTCTAGTTGATCAATCTCATTATCATGATTCCATCATCATTTAATTATCATTGCATTTGATCAAGGACTTCACTATGATATTCGCATCTAATAAGAGCTTATAATGAAGATTTGCCTAATTAATTGAATGAGATATTTTTAGAAATGTCAAATCATATCATATATGATTGGCTTGTAGGGCATACATTTCAATCAGCATAGAGATCGGCCCAAACAAGACCAAAGCAATTATTAGTATGCCTCCCACGAAGAAAATGAAAGTGCTTTGAGGATTGATTGGGAGGCTACAATTTGTCCACCAGTTTATCTCACAACACTCCTAAAGGTGTAAACCTTTCTATGAGTTAACCAAGGCGGGGGCCGAGTTTAAATGGGATTCGAAGTGCCAGGAGATGTTTGGTGGGTTGAAAACATACCTGGCAAGTCCCCCTTTACTTAGGCCACCAATTCCCGACAAGCCCTTGGTCCTCTACATTTCGGTTCTTGAGAACTCTCTTGGGGCAGTCCTTACACAAGTTGATGAAGAAGCGAAATTGCGAGCTGCTTACTACTTGTCTAAGATGTTTGATGCTTGTGAGTTGAAGTACACTGTGGTATAAAAGACCAGTGCTGCTCTTGTTTGGGTGGTTCAGAAACTTAGGCACTATTTTCTTGCTCACCAAGTCAAGCTCATTGCTCGTATCAATCCCATTAAGTTTCTATTAGAGAAGACAAATTTGATAGATTGGTTAGGGTGATGGCAGAGCTTCTTGTCCCAATTTGATATCACCTATGTTTCGCAGAAGGAAATCAAGGGATATGCTGTTGCTGAACACCTTGCCCATCATCCCATACCTATCTTTGACCTAGTCCAGTCAAAGTTCCTGGATGACGAACTAATGTCAGTCTGATCTTGGACATTATATTTTGACAGGGCTCTGAATTCTCATGGTTGAGGGATAGGTATTGTTCTTCTGTCACCTGAAGGTGTCACCATTTCATAGACTTTTCAGCTCGACTTTCCAGTAACCAACAACATAGCTGAGTATGAAGCCTTGCTGGCCGAGCTAGAGGCTACTCACTTCCATGGTGCTACTGAACTGAGGGGTGATAGGTGATAGTCAATTGATCCTACGCAAGACCTATCCAAATACCGAACTTCCTATCCCAACCTCAAACCCTACCAGGAGCTCACCACCTACTACATCAAGCTATTCTTCAAACTCACCTTTGTCCATATCCCCCGTGGTAAAAATACCCTCGCTGATGCCTTAGCTTCACTAGCTTCATCTTTATCTGTCCCGCTAGGCAGGCAAGTGCTGACTATCCACATCTGTAAGAGGTCAATTCCAGCAATTGAGGATGGACATTGCTAAAGGTTAAGGAGTGGTTCAATAGAAAGGAATACTTGGGACACAAAGAAGAAATCTTCTTAATTGAATTGGAAGAATTAGAAGAAGGAGAGAAACTGTGTAATCTTTGCAACAATTGCTCTCTCAAGATCTATGTGATCTTTGCAACAGGTATCATATTTCATATCATTATTCATCACCATACTATCCTCAAGACAATGGTCAAGTAGAAGCCACCAATAAGACCTTAATCAAGATCACCAAGAAATCTTGTAAGTCTAGCAAGTTTGCCGACTGGCCTGATAAGCTTGTAGATGCTCTATGGGCTTATCGTACTTCTATAAGGATTCTCACTGGACAAACCCTATGTGCTTTGGCATATGGGATGGAACAGTGGTCCCCTATGAAGTATTACTTCCATCTCTCCAAGTTCAACTCGACAGGGATATTCCTATTGATGAGAGACGAGAATATCTCTTTGCACAGCTTGAACTCTTGGATGAAAGAAGGATAGCTGCCACCGAACATGCCCGGACTTATCACAACAGATTTAAAAGGTTTTATCAAAAGAGGATAGTTGAGAGAAAAATCGAGATCGGTGAGATGGTCATTAAAAGAATTTTCGTTAAGCTGGGGGGTCTCTGCTCCAAATTGCAACCTAACTAGGAAGGACCTTTCGTAATCACTGAAAAGTATCCAGGCAATGCATATGAATTAACTAATGCAGATGGAGAAAAATTGAATCATCCTTGGAATGGAGTTTACCTCAAAAAGTATTTTCCATAAAAATGGAGAAATCACTGGTATAATCTCAAGTCATCGATCCTAGGCTGTTCGTGAGAAGTCAAGGGTAGGAATCATCCTACACACACAACAGCTCCCGATCCGCTAGACAACCTGACACTTGTGAAAGGCAAGGCAGCAATCTAGAAACGGAAAGAGCACCCTTATCCTATTCTCTTCTACTCATTCCAAGATAGGGAGAGAATATTAGAGAGGGGTAGTATCAAAAACACTCGCCACCCTAGTAGGAGGCTATCTTAGAGGGTGCAAAAGGGTGCCAAAAGATGGACAATGAACCCATCAAGTTAAAAAAAAAAAATGATCAATCTATCTGAATGAGTACCTAGAATAATAGTCAAGGCAAAAGGCACTAAAAGATGGGCAATGTTCCTATAGGTCAAAAACCTATCTAAATATGTGCCACATAGAAGAGCAAAAATATATATATAGGAAAGACCCAAAGAGGCCGAACCCCAATGGGTAATTTGAGTGTGAGTAGAGAAATCCCTCTCAACATCTCCTAACCCTATCAAGGACTTTCTCTATACTCTTCCTCCTTAAACCCCTTGGGTAGGGTAAACCGACTGAAACCAGGTGGAATCCAAGCCGATCAAAGGAAGAAGGTTAGAAGGATTCTATGTAGGGAACTTTATTTTACACATGGTATCTACCACTTGAGTCTTGACAAACTTCAAAGACCGATGAACGGTCTCAAATACTAGTATCTTCTCCAAAAAAAATTTGCATATTTTAAAAATCTAAAAAAATGCATATTTCAAAAAACCTAAAAAATGCATATTTAAAAAATCCAAAAAAAATTTAATATTTCAAAAATCCAAAATATTTGAATATTTCAAAAATCCAAAAAATTGATTATTTTTAAGAAAACCTAAAAAAATGCATTTTAGCTTAGTCATGATCACTGCCTTAGTTGCATCCATGTTTACTTTTCTTTCATGCATATTTCTATTGTTGCATTGCATGTTCATTTTTGGCTTTAATTACCTTGTTAAGAAGGCTCTTCCCTTTGACCTAAGTCAAAGTTAACCATAATAGGCAAAGGGATGAGTCGTGGTGAAGATCTAATGCCCTTTTATCAAGTGTTTCAAGCATTTCAATATAGAAGTAAAAAATTCTCACCACAGCAGGTAAGTTTTCTCAACCCTTACCATCATTTTTATTTCAGTCATTTATTTTATTCTAACTTGTTAAAAAGGCTCTTCCCTTTGACTCAAAATCAAGGCAAACAATATACAAACAAAAGATGTGTCATGATGAAAATTTAATCATCTTTCATAGGTGTTTTTAGGAGCTGAAGAGGCAAAAGAGAAGGGCTATCAGGTACATATTTTTTCCAAAAGAAATAAAAATTTGGCTTATGGCGCATGTGCCCTCATATAGGGGCACAAGGCCAGGTGCCCCACCCCTCGGGTGCATGTCCACGTGCCCCCGATCGGGGGCACATGGACCTATTCAAAAATTTTAGAAAAATCTCAAAAAATGATAAATTATCTATAATGTTGAAAATGACATTTTTGCTAAAGGAACCATCTTCAAAAACATTGTTTTGACCTCCAAATGATAGTTCTAATAGTAAAAACTTCAGTTGTTCATTTCGGGAACAATATGCTTCATATAACAATTTCGTCTGTTGGATACTAATCTGAAATATGCAAGCAACCTTAAGTCCAACAAGTGAATTGGTAAGATCGGTGTTCCGAAAGGAACGTCATGCCAGTCCTGCAACGAAAAGAAAGGGAGCGCCACCCAATCAAGTATTATCATGGTGCTGATGAATTAGGCGGTCGATGCAAGTTGATAGATCATGCCTGAAGACTTCACTTAGTTTCACATTAATCTCACATCATCACCAACATTCCATTCTACACTTCACATCACTCTTGCCATCTGTCACTTAGTTATGTTAGGTTCATTTAATATGTATTATTATATTCATTGATGTTGAAGACCTTGAGAGTGAAGATAACTGGCCCCGAGATTCCCTTCAACAAACTCTACGACGGTTTGGTCATTTCTTCACACTCACTGATAAGTCAAAATTGAACATTGGAGGGATGATGGTTCCTAATCAGTTGTCTTGACATCCAATAGACAATCTATATCTTCAACTATTTTCTACATAATTTTCTTTGTTTTCTTATCCTTCTTTTTTTCACTCTTCATCATTACTCTGTTATCCCATCATGCCTTTTATTTTATCCCACCAAGTTTTACTCTTTTATCCCACATTGTCTTTTATTTTATCCCACTGTGTCATGTTTGTCATGCTATTTGGTTCTTCTTTCCCATCATTGTATGTTAGTCCCACCATTATCTTTCAATCCCACTATGGCTTAAGTCTATTTTGTCATTTTCCGAATAACCGCTTTTTCTGTCAGAGCATGATTCGCAGTTTTCTCAATACCCGAGCAATTTTGTTGTACTTAAATGAACCCTTTGGAACTTGAGGTTATTCCACTCAAAATTAAGCTAAGTATTTTGGTGAAACTTAAATGAACTTGAGACTCCAAATATTATGGATTGGTATTCTTTTTATTTTAAAATCAATTTCTCTTTTAAACTTTATCCCATCATAGTACAAGAACACCGCAAAGTTCGAGTTGCTGGCTGATGATGAACCTACGAATTCAAGGACTCCTCACCGCGCTGAGGGTTGGCTACTCCTTTATCCTTTTATTTTTCACCTCTCGTGCCAATGGCATGTCTTTTACCAATCGATTGTACGAGGTTTTGATGGAACATGAAAGCGATCTAGAATACTCAATGAGATTCATTTTGCTGAATTGGGTAGATAAGCATGTCTATATCTACATCTTGATGCCACCTTTTCAAACCATCATCATTTCATTTTGCTACATTCATTTACGCTCACTTACATTCTATTAAAATTCACTCCGAATCACTCCGCTTCATTATATGTCATTCCCTTACAAAGCCGACATCAAGGCGAGGCAAGATGTAGACACACCAAATTTGCCTAATTCAGAGCATAAAACTCATGTTTTGTAGGGTAAATGTGTGATTGATCATAGAATTATGCCGGATACTTTTAATGTTTATTTGGAACTTTTCCGAATGAAATCAGACTTTTTTTGGAGTTTTCCGCACAAAGCCGTAATTTTTGAGCGAAAGCCACATGTAAATCATGTAAACACAGAAATTGGTTGGGTGACCCATGCCTAATGATTATGCATTGAAGGTTATGGTCTCAGATTCACTCTCTGGAAAAGTTTTGTTTCATGTCGTGTCTTTTCAGTTGGCCGTTAGAATCATTCCGATCAGTATCGAATCTTTCGTTCACTGTCCTAACATCTGGGTAAAATTATAAAATTTTGGAGAATGTGATGGCTGATCCTATGCTATATAAAGCTTCTTCGGCCTGTTATCTTTCCAACGCAACAAACAATGTCGAATTTTTACTTTGGGAGTGTCCGCAATGGCTTCTGGAAGAAAGACGCGCGAAATCAGTCCCATGCACCCTGGTCCCCGATCGGGGGCATGAGGTAACTGGTTTTCGACCAAGACTCTACCTCAGACTGGATCGGATCAAATTTTTTGACCGGATCGGATCGATTTTGTAGGGAGGATTAGATGCACCCCCTCCAGGAAGTGCATGTGCCCTGGGCCAGGGCGCAAATAGCCTATTTTCTAGGAAAAGATCGCACCGTCCGTCTCCTATAAATTGAGACCAATTCTGGTAATTCCAGAGGTTGGTTTGCAAACCCACCGAGAATATAGAGACGTCCAAGCTCTCTCCTGCATCAATTTTGTAATTTTTAGAGAGAGAATTTTGAGTTTTTAGAGAGAGAGAAGTCGGTTCAGGAGAGAAGAAGGCTGGTCTGGAGGTGAACTATCTGGTATATATTCTTCAGCTTCTACAGCAGTGTGTAGATGTCTTCCTCCCAAGATAAGGCATAAAATTTCTTCCTCTTCGAGTCTTTTTCTATTTGAAATTGATGGCACATGATTCTGAGGTTGGGGTTGGTCGTGGCACGCGCAGAAGCAAAGTCGCGCCTGGCAGATCTGGATTGCTACTCGGCTTCTTTGACAACCCAGATTTGCCCATATCTCTCTCTATTCTTTTCAGAATCTTTCTGTTCTTCTTCCTATCTCTTTGTTTCATGATTATCCATACTTCTATCATTTTTTTCACATTTTTTACTTTAGTTTTAGTCCATTAATCCGAAAAGAAAGAGGGTTTATAGATAACCCAAATCCGGTCAGTTTCCTTTCAGTTAAGTGTTTTATGTTATTTTCTTTACATATACTTCACGTTGTTTAGTACTAATTGTCTTTTCTTCTATTTTTTTGTCTAGTTGCACAGGAAACCAAGCACCCACTCATTGATAACTCTTCTTCATCGGCCGGCCAAAGAAGGAGACGTTTTGATCTACACTCTTCCTACTAAGGTACACACGGTCATTTTTATTGCATAAAGCGGAACTCACGGTTCCTGACGACCACGTATGTCTTAATTTCTATTTTCTCATCCTCCTCCCACATGACCCGAACTATTTCATCGGTGATCGAGTGATGCCGAGGGATGAAAGTTTGGGGATCAATGTGAGTGTGGGACCTAGGATGAGTTGCTTTCCATGTTTTCTTCATTCCTTTCTCATCCTCTCTTGAGGTGGCGATCCAGATTCCCTGAAAAGGAGAGCCTCATTGTGTCTTTAAGAGTTGACACCAAATCTAAGTTAAACTCTGGCCAATCAAAGGTTGAAGGTCGAAAGGATTCTGGGCAAGGAACCCCTTTTTGCACGTGGTGTCTACCACCAAACTTAGAATAGCAACTAAGTGCTAAGGACCTTTTGTTAATATTGTTTTTTATCTCCCAAAATATTGAATACTTTTAATTTTTTTAAAAATAAATATATTTAAAAAGTTCAAAAAAATTGAATATTTTTCAAAAAAATTAAAAAATTAAATATTTTAAAAAATAAAAAATTGAATACTTTTAAAAATAAAAAATTGAATAGTTTTAAAAATAAAAAATTTGAATATTGAATATTTTTAAACCCCCACCCGAAATTGAATATTTTTAAAAGCTTCTTTTCAAACTCCAACAAAAAATTTTGAAATTCATAAATTTTTATCACCATGTTTGGTTTCAATTTTTAATCTTACATTCATATTTACGTTTTGTCTCTCATGTCACATTTCTTTCATTGCATATTCATGCTCTGTTTTTACACCCTTAAGAATCCCACCCCTTGACAAAGGTCAAGGCAGACTGTAACTTACAAGGGGGATAAGCCATATTGTCATTCGAATCTCCTTTTTCTGAGTGTTATAGGCATGAAGATCAAACACAGATAATCCCACCCCTTGACAAAGGTTAAAGTAGATTGCAATTGGCAAGGGTGATAAACCATATTGTTGTTCTAATCTCCTTTTCTTAGTGTTTCAGACATTGAGAACAAACATGGAGAATCTCACACAACAAGGTGATGCTCACCACTACCCTTGATAAAGGTCAAGGTAGACTACAATTGGCATGGGGAATAAGCCATATTGCCATTATAATCTCCTTTTTTGAGTGTTTCAGGTACAAAGAACAAACATAGAGAATCTCACACACCAAGGTGATGCTGGCCACTACCCCTTGACAATGGTCAAGACAAACTGCAACTTGCAAGGGGAAGAAGCCATATTATCATTCTAATCTCATTTTCTTAGTGTTTTAGGCTCGAAGAACAAACATGGAGAATCCCACCCCTTGACAAAGGTCAAGGTAGATTGTAACTTGCAAGGGAGATAAGCCAAAGTGTCATTCTAATCTCCTTTTCTGAGTGTTTCATGCACAAAGAACAAACACAAAGGATTCCACACAACAAGGTGATGCTCACCACTACCCTCTCTTGAGGATTCTTAGGAGGAGGTGTCATCATAACCTCAATCTCAACTTTGCCAAGGAACCTTTTTTCAAAATTTCAACAAGGCGGTGCTCGCTACTTCCCTCCTTAAGGATTCTCAAGGGAAAGTGTCATCATTGCCTTAGCCTCAACTTTTCTAGGGAACTTTCTTCAACACTCTATGTTCTCATCAAGGCACATGAACTCTTTTATAAAAATGCATTTCCTCACATTGTAGACTCACTATTATCATTTTCTTCTTTAGCTTATATTAGGAGCATTACTATTTATTTAAGCATTAATGTTGAAGACTGTTGGCATCAAAATTTTCCGCTTAGCTTACTTGATACATATTTCAGCAATTCCAAAATCGTCACAAAAAATCTAACCCAGATTTAGAAAATTTAAGAAAAAATGATGCAAACAGGCTCTGGAAATGCCTTGGCATGGCTTTACATGTTACAAACGGCCAAGATAATGTGCTCATTGCATAGCCTCAGTTGAAAGCTTTGCAACGGTGCCTAAAACATGGAAAACAGGCGCCAGAAGGTCGAAATGACCATTTTGCCTCCGACACTTTGGGACAAGTTGGGACTCTAACATGGACTTCCAACTTTACCACATTGTCAAGGATATATAGAGCTAGGCAACACTTGTAATGGATCGAAAATCCGACCACCTGATGAAGATATATGCAAGAAAGATCAAATCTGGACGGAAAGTCGTATGTCGTCGCACCAGGGGCATAATGGTCCAATCAGCTCACGGATCGACCTATGGGCTGAAATTTCAATTTTCATGGTCCAAAACATTGATCTCATGAATATTTATGCATGAAAAATAAATTTGGCCAATGGGAGGAGGTAATTGCATTGAATTACAGTTTTCGGCATTATCGACAACCGATATCACACCGATCAAAGAAATCAATAAAATCTGATATCTTGGGAAATTCGGGAGATATCAGCCACATATTTGGATGTATAATAAGATAAATGGTCATCAATGATTGTCCCATATTTTTCTGATTTAATTTTGGCTGTGTTTAATCAATTTTCGGCCGAAATTAATGGTAGCCATCGGATCGGGACATCGGATCGGGAGTCTTTTAGATGAACGGTCTAGATTGGATCACTCTCTCTCTCTCTTACCTCCACTTCACTTGCCAAACTCCTCCCCATCTGCCATGCGCACAATCCCCTTCAAGTTAGGGAGCTGGCCGAACTCCCCATCTGATGGCATGGCTAGCAACTTTAGCTTATCTCCCTCAATCACCTCAACAAGCTCAACAACCCCCGTGGTTTTTCCTTATCCCTCTCAACAACCCATGGCCTATCCCCATCTGATGGCTGGCCGAACCAGCCTTCTCACTCCCTTGTGCATTCAATCCCCTAGAAGATAGGGTCTGGCCGAACCAGCCTTCCCACTCCCTTGCGCGTTCAATCTTCTAGAAGATAGGGGCTGGCCGAACACCCTTCTCTCCCTCTCTTTCTAGTTGGCGCACAACCTCAACAACCTCAACCATCTTGCCTTACTCCACTCAACAACCTCAACCATATTGCCCTACTCCACTCAACAATCAACAGACCTAGCCTTATCCCCATCTGCAGATGGCGCCCCTTAGCCTCTATAAAAGCCCCCTCAACTGGCCTTGTTCGACCAAGGCTGATCACTCTGTGGAAGCTCTGCCTCTCCTTCCCCTCACCAACTCTGGTCTTCAACAGCTATTTAGCAAGCTTTTCTTCTTCTCTTTGGTGTTCCAAGTGAAGGAGAAGAAGGGGGAATCAAGCTAGTTCCTGCAGGTGCGCCAGAGGCAAGTGCAGACAGCCAACAACAGCAAGCTTCATCCTTTGATGAAGCTCTCTTCATCCCTCTGCTCCCTCCATTGACATCAGCAAAAAGAATACTCCTTTTATCATCCAACAGCAAGAGAATAGGAGTTTGGTGACACATTCATCCCATCACCTTCATCTCCACCTGCAGTGCAAGAGAGAAAAAAAATGGTGAGTAGGAGAAGCGTACTCTCCGATGTAGCCCTTTAATTCAACTCTTTCCCTTTTCTTCTCTACCACTCTCTATGGTGGCATACCCCCTGAGTATGCCCATTCATCCCCTTTGAGTGCCCTCCATGTTGGTCGACAGAAAGCTATCCTTTAGTCCCAAGGGCACCCTTCATTTGGCCATCATAAAAATAGCCCCTTGCTATCCCCAAAAATTGGCCTCTGAACCAGCCCCTTGTACACCCTTTTGGCCCTCCATGTTGGCACCTAAACCTTCCACTATCATGCCTGGTTCGACCCCACTGAGGGTCACCTGAACATACACCTCCTGCCTCCCCTAATCAGGCCCCGAATGTCATGCAAAACAGGCTCCCTTGCTGGCCCAAGTTCTACTACCTTGTGAGCACCCATGCCAGGCCCTATGATGGTCACCTAGTTTGCCCAACGTGCAACACACCCAAGACATATCCTACAGCACCCGAAACAAACCAATCATCCTATTTTATGTGTGAAAGGAGGGTGACAGCCCGGGCCTCTTGGAATCCGCCAGATGGGCCAAGAGTTAAGCCGGGTTTCACTGATTTCTATATATCAAAATGCCCTTGTGCTACCCCTAAATCAAATCCCATGTGTCTTGTTCTCCTTCCCCTTAGAGTATAAGGTGAAGGTTGATGCTTTGAGACTCTCGGAATCCGCCGGACAGGCCGAGACTACTCAGGCGGGCCTTCAATTCTCATGCTCTTTGTGCATTCCTAAACCAGTCCTAGTTCACACCTAAAGCTGCCCCTTGAGCAATCCTACTAAAAGCCCACCTAAACAGCACCTTAGCCAACCCATTCCAGTCCCTCCAAGGCTCACCTATCCCTCTGCTACAACAAGATGTCAAGGTGAAAAAATGGAGTGCAAATCAGGCCAACCGGGCCATGGAGGTGCAAATCAGGCCCATTGGGTCATGAAGCTCAAAATAGGCCGCCAAGGCCCATGAAGCTCAAGATTGGGCCAACCAGGCTGACATGATATGAAGCCAGCCTTCTCAGGCCATGAGACATGAAGACCAGCCCACTGTGATGATGAAGCTGGCCTATTGGGCCTTGGACATTAAAAAACACATTTAACTAAATTTGAGGGCGAGATGCCAAAATTAAATAAGAAGTTAGTACCACCACGTGGGCGCTCCACCTTGGGCAGCTAGCCCGGACACGTATCCGGTATGTTGACCTAGGTGTAGGCATGGGACATGCTTCTCACTACATATGGACCCTTCCCACTACTTGAAAAGTCAAATGACTATGCCTTGCAGGACGGGTAAAATTCCACACCGAATGGAAAATAAGGCGGCATGCTGCCAAAATTTTCCCAATCAAGTGGATTTTACACCAAGGGAAGGACATTCACACATTTGCACCATTGACAGTATTGAACATGGCATACGAACTGACACATCTGATGTACATTGACATGGAATACTTTGAACATGAACATTTCAAGTGCCGAGTTGATTACATGTGACTGGGCATTGACACCTGCCCGATGGATCGGATGTGATGCAAATCGAACAAGAGTTATCCAAATATGAAGTTAACTTAATTAAATCTAAAAATACATTCAAACCAACCTTAAAACATGCTTAAAACAAATCATTAAAGCTTTAACATTCAACAAAATCAGATTTAATACAATCTGGAAAAATTGATTCAATACACTTAATTCATTGGAATTCAAATGCTTAAACAAGTGCACATCAAATAATTTACAATCAACTAAATTAAAGCACATTTAAAACACATTAAAACATCTAAAACACATCTTAAAACATGTAAATCAGATTCATTAACAATCTGAAGTTTATGTTTAATTAATTTGAACCAAACTTTAAAACATCTAAAACATACCGAACACACCCAAATCGGTACTAAAACACCAACCAATATAAGAAAATCACATGAAAATGACTCAACACATGTCAGCTAAACTTAAACAAGTCAACTTGACCAACACATCTAAAATTCAAAACTCAAAACAAAATAAAATAAAAATCAACAAATTGAAGTAAAACAAACCAAACAATTCAAACAAGCTCAAAACAAATAACATTCAAATCCTAGTCAAATTGAAATATGAAATTAATATTTCAAACTACATCAAAATCAATTCATAAATCAACATAAGTCAACTCCAAACCAAATCTAATCAAACTTGTTTATATCTCATCAGGCCTAAAAGGCCAGGGACCTTTGTGTTCTTTATACGTTGTGGATGTGCACGCTCTCGTCAACAAGTTCGCCATGGCAGTTAATCAAGGGTGTTCGAGTGTTTGCTCGATGTAAATGAACATCGAATATTCGCACCATCTGATGGAGAGAGGTCAAAAAATATTTTCACAGAACCTGAACCTCAGTTTTATACTCTTCTAATATCACCTAGAGTATCTAGTATTTTTATGGTTTATCACCTACTTTACTTGAAAATTTGGGTACGATATTTCAACATTCAAAAACAAATCTTTTAAACACTTTTTTAAAAACAAAAGAAATGATTCCCGAGGTTCCCACAAATACCATGGGTGCGAAGAAGACTAGACCCGAGATCCCTGTCAACTCTGGAAATGGGTTTATGTCATGATCCGGATCGCCACATCAAGAGGGAATGAGAGAGAAAGGAAGTAAAACATTGAACACTCTCACCTCGGCCCCATACTCACATTGAACCCTTAACTTTCATTTCTCAATGTCTCTCGATCACCGAAGAGATGGTTCGGGTCATGTGGGAGGAGGATGAGAAGAAGAAAACTTAAGACATGATGTGGTCTCTAGGAACTGCGTGTTCTGCTTTATGCAATGGAAATAAAAAAATGACTGTGTACCTTAGTGAAATGAGTGTGGGTTAAAGCTTCAGCTTCTTCGGTCGACCAATGAAGAAGAGTCCTCAACTCATGGGTGCTTGGTTTCCTGTGCAACCAAAAAATAAAACAAATGAAAAGACAATTAAAACTAAACAAAGTAGAGTGTATGTAAAGAAAATATCATGAAACACACAATTGAAAGGAAACTAACCAGATTTGGGTTACTTCTAACATCTTTTTATTATTTTGAAATTAATAGACTAAAAAATAATGCAAAAAATGTAAACAATTATAGGTGGATAGAGTAAGATGAAATAAAAAGATAGGAAGAAGAACAGAAAAATTATGAGCAGAATTGAGGAAGATATGGCCAAATATGTGTTGTCGAAAAAGCCAAACAACAACTGGGATCTACAAGGAGCGAATTTGCTTCAGAGCTTGCCACGACCAGTACTAACCTAAAAATTGCATGAAGTTGATTTAAAACAAGAGAAGACTTGTAGAGGAAGAACTTTTATTTTGAGAGCTCGGGCAGAAGATGTCCACACACTTCTGTAGAAGCTGATGAAGAGAGACCTGGCTGATCACCTGCAGACCGGCCTTTCTATCTCTTGAATTGACTTTGCTCTTTTTAAAAACTCAAAATTCTCACTCTAAAAATTACCAAAAATGTTGTAGGAGGGAGCTTAGACGTCTTGAGCAGCCTAGGGGGTCATGAACAAACTTTTGGAATGAATATAGGTTGATTTAATTTATAGGTCAAGGACCGGCTCTATCCGGCCTAAAAATCTGGGCCAATGCGCCCTGGTCCAGCTGTGCATTCAATCCAGCCAAAAAATTGGTTTTATCAGATTGAAAAATTCGATATGATCCAATCGAAGGTAGAGTCTTGGTCAGAAGCTAGTTCCCATGAACCCCTGATTGGGGGCTCATGGGGATATGCTGCCGGATGGGGTTGCATGGGGATGTGCCCTCGAATGGGGGTTCATTGTATTATTTCAGTGCGTCTATGTTCCAAAAGCCATTGCGGACACTCTTGAACTCGAAATTCAATGTTATTTGTTGCATTGGAAAAATAACAAGCTGAAAAATATTTATACAGTGATGCATCTTTAACCACACTCTTCAAAAGTTCATAATTTCATTTGTAAACTAGGAAAGTTACAGAAGATCCGAACACTAGTCGAAATGTTTTTGACGTCTAACCGGAAAAACACGGCATGAAACAAACTTGTCCAGAACAAGAATTTGACCATAACCTTTAATGCATGATCATTAGGCTTTGTCATCCAACTAATTTCCGTGTTTACGCGATTTATGCGTGGCTTTCACTCAATAATTATGGCTTTGTTCGGAAAACTCCAAAAAATGTCCAATTTCGTTCGGCAAAGTTGCAAATCATAAAAGGCCTGGCATTATTCTAAAATTGATTACACATGTTACCCTATACAATATGATTTTCATGCTCTGAATCAGGAAAATTTGATATGTCTACAGCTTGCCTCGCCTTGATGTCGACTTTGTAAAAGAATTGCATGTAGTGAAATAGAGTGATTTGAAGTGAACTATAATGGAATGCAAGTGAGCGGAGATGGCTGTAGCAAAATAAAATGGTGATGAACTGAAAAGGTGACATTAAGGTGTAGATGTAGGCATGCTTATCAACCCAATTCAGCGAAATGAATCTTGCTGAATATTCTAGATCACTTTCATGTTCCATCAAAAACCTCATATAATTGATTGGTAAAAGATATGCCATTGGCACTTGAGATGAAAATAAACATAAAAGGAGATGAGTAGCCAACCCTCAGCACGATGAGGAGTCCCGAATTCGTAGGTTCATCATTAGTTAACAACCCGAACTTTGTAGTGTTCTTGTACTATGATGGGCTAAAGTTTAAAAGAGAAATTGATTTGAAAAGAAAAAGAATACCATTCTATTATATTTAGAATGACAAGTTCATTCAAGTGTTACCAAAATACTTAATTTAATTCTGAGTGAAATTTACTCAAGTTCTAAAAGGGTTCATTTAAGCACAATAAAGTTTGCTTGGGTATTGTGAAAACAGTCAATCACACTTTAGTAGAAAAACTAGTTATTTATAAATTGACAAAATAGACTCAAGCCACAGTGAGATTGAAAGATAACAGTGGGACTGACATTGTTACAATGGGTAGAGGAAAACAATGGTGTGACATATGTCATGGTGGGATAAACAAACATGATAGAATAAAAACTTAGCAGAATAACAAACATGGTGAGATAACAGGGACAATAAGTAATAAACACATGGTGGGACAACATTGCCAATAATGATGAAAAGAATAAAAAGGAGATTGATGTGACATCATCACTACAATGATGAAAACAAATGAAGAAGAGATGATGATAACATAGGAGGTGATGACATCATCATGATGACGAAAAAAAAGAAAAGGAGGTGATTCTCCAGTGGAATAGGGGATATGATGAGACACAAAGAGAACAGAATAGAGAGGGAGATCTGACAGGGCCCAGAAGTTGTCTGTGAAGAAAAGGTGGATGCTCTGCAATGTGGGAACCTCGGGAATCATTTTGTTTCTTCAAAAAGATTTTTTGTTTTTTTTCTTGTTTTGAAATATCGACATCCGAATTTTCTAGTAAAGTAGGTGATAGACCGTAAAAATACTAGATAGTCTGGGTGATAGAATCGAAATTCGGGTTTTGTAAAAATATTTTTTGACCTCTCTCCATCGGATGGTACGAATATCCGATGTTCATTTACATCGAGCAAATACTCGAACACCCTTGATTAACTGCCATAGCGATCTTGTTTGACGAGAGCGTGCACATCCACAACGTATAAAGAACACAAAGGGCCCTGGCCTTTTAGGCCCGTTGAGATGGAAACAAGTTTGATTAAGTTTGGTTTGAAGTTGACATATGTTTGATTTATTAATAAATTTTTATGTAGTTTGAAATGTTGATTTCAGATTTCCATTTGACTTGGATTTGAATGTTATTTGTTTTGAGTTTGTTTGAATTGCTTGGTTTGTTTGACATCAATTGGTTGAACTTTAATTTTTTTTGTTTGAATTTGATATTTTAGGTGTGTTGATCAATTTGACTTGTTTAAATTTAATTGACATGTGTTGAGTCATTTTTATGTGATTTTCTCATGTCGGTTGGTGTTTTCATACCAATTCGGGTGTATTCGGTATGTTTTAAATGTTTTGAAGTTTGATTCAAATCGATTAAACTTGAACTTCAGATTGTTAATGAATCTTAATTTGACATGTTTTAATATGAATTTCATATGCATTAATGTTTTCTTCATGTGTTCTTTTCAATTGGTTTGACTATTTGATTTGCACTTGTTTAGGAAATTGAATTCCAATGGATTAAGTGTATTGAATCAATTTTTCTAGATTGTATTAAATCTGATTTTTTTTAATGTTAAAGCTATAGTGATATGTTTTAAGCATGTTTTAAGATTTATTTGAATGTATTTTCAGATTTAATTGATTTAACTTCAGATTTGGTTAACTCTTGTTCGGTTTGCATCACATCCGATCTGTCGGGCTAGTGTCGATGCCCGGTCACATGCAATCAACTCGGCATTTGAAATGTTCATTGAATATTCATGTTCATGCTAGTGTACATCAGATGTGGCAGTTCATATGCCATGTTCAATGCTGTCAATGGTGCAAATGTGTGAATGTCCTTCCCTTGGTGTAAAATCCACTTGATTGGGAGAATTTTGGCAGCATGCCGCCTTATTTTCCAATCAGTGTGAAATTTTACCCATCCTACAAGGCATAGTCATTTAACTTTCTAAGTAGTTGGAAGGGTCCGTCTGCAGTGGGAAGCGTGTCCTATGCCTACGCCTGGGTCAGTGTTCTGGTGCATGCCGGATGAGCCGCCCAATGAAGCGTCCAGTTATGGACTAACTCCTTATTTAATTTTGGCATTTCGCATTCAGATTTAGTTAAGTATGCTTTTTGAATGTCCAAGGCACAATGGGCCAGCTTCATCAGCACAATGGGCTGTTCTTCATGTCATGTCAGCCTGGTAAGGCTCATTCTTGAGCTTCATGGGCCCTGGCGGCCTGATTTGCACTCCATGACCCAATGGGCCTGATTTGCACCTCCATGGCCCGGTTGGCCTGATTTTCACTTCATTTTTTTTGCACCTTGAAATCTTGCTATCGTAGCAGGGTAGGTGAACCTCAGAGGGGCTGGAATGGGTTGGCTAAGGTGCTGTTTAGGTGGGCTTTTGGTAGGACTGCACAAGGGGCAGGTTTAGGTGTGAACTAGGACTAGTTTAGGAATGCACAAAGGGCATTTTGACATGTAGAAATCAGGGCCACCCGGCTTAACTCTTGGCCCGTCCGGTGGATTCCAAGAGGACCGGGCTGTCACCCTTCCTTTCATACATCAAAGAGGGTGATTGGTTTGTTTGGGGGTGCCAAATGGGCTTTTTACAGGCAACCTATGGGCTGTGCGCACATGGGCAATGAGGAGCCAGAATTAGGACAGCAAGGGGTCTGAAATGAAGGGCTCAAAGAGGCTGATTTTTGATGGCTTGTGGGACCAACATAAGGAGGTTGAACATGGGCTTTAGGTGGTACCAACAAGGCTGGGTTTTTGGAGCTTCTTGAATGGCCATAGAGAAGGCCAAGGGGAAGAGAAAGAAGAGGAGAGGAAAAGAACTAGAAAGTACTACATCTTCCCTCACCTTTTTGGCACAATCCTTGTTGGAGATTAAAGGATAAGATGGCTGGCCTTATACCCTTCTTATTCTTCTTTTTTTGTTGCTGAAAATGGGGCTGGAATCAGTGCTCCAAGAAGGAACACCTGCTATTGGAATCAGTGCACCACCGGTTGGGCTACTGCTGGCGCACCTGCTGGAGAGAGGTCTTTTCTCCTTATTCTCCTTCACTTGGCACACCACAAGGGGGCTGGAGAGATTGATGAATTTCTGAAGAAGACGTCCAAGCAAGGAGAAGATGTCTTGGAGTAGGGTAGAGGGAGAAGAGGCAGGGCTTCCGCAGGGTGATCAGCTTGCCTTCACATGGCCAGCAGGGAGGTTTATATAGGAGTTGATGGCTCCATCTGCAGGAGGAGATAAGGTTGGAGGTTGTTGAGGGAAGATAAGGATAACTCAAGGGAGGTTGAGGATGATAAGGATAACCCATAGTTGGTTGTTGAGAGGGATAAGGCGCCAACTAGAAAGAGAGGGAGAGAAGGGTGCGCACATTCTCCTACTTTCAAGGAGGTGTGCGCACATGACTTGTGGTAAGATGGATGGTTCGGCCAGGGCTTGGATGAGGATAGGCTTGGTTAGTTGTAGGATTAGTTAGGATGAAGATAAACCAAGGGAGTGGTTGAGGGTGATAAGGATAAGCCATGGGATGTTGAGGTGGTTGAGGATGAGATAAAGATAAACCAAAGAGAGATGCAGAGAGTTGGGAAAGCCTTGCGCACCCTCCCCTACTTTCTAGGGCTGTTTGCGCACACATAAGATGAGGGAGGATGGTAGGTTCAGCCATGACAGGTTGGGTTAGCCCATCTTGGGTTAGGTTTAACCCTGGTTTAATCAGAGTGCTCCCAATCCAACGGCTAGCATTAATTCTGGCCAAAACCAATTAAATAAATCCCAAATTGACTTCAAAAAAATTCCAGATCATGCCCTGATGGCCATTGATCTTATGCTCCATCATGATGTGTGGTTGAGATCACTTGAATTGCAACGGATCTCCTGATTTAGCTAGTTTCTCCGATCGGTGCGATCTCGACCGCCGATAATGCCGAAAACTGTATCTGAGTGCAATTACCTTCTCCCATTGGAAAAATTTATTTTTCATGCATCAATATTCATAAGATAAAATTTTTGGGTCATAAAAATTTAAATTTTCAGCTCATGGGTCGATCTGGAGCTAATCGGACCATTATGCCCCTGGTGCGAGGACATACGGCTTTCCGTCCGGATTTGCTCTTTCTTGCATATCTCTTCATCCGGGGGTCGGATTTTCGATCCGTTTCGAGCATTGCCTAGATCTATCCAACCTTGACAATGTGTTAAAGTTGGAATTCCATGTTAGAGTCCCAATTTGTCCCAAAGTGTCGGGGGAAAAATGGTCATTTCGGCCTTTCGGTGTCCGTTTTCTATGTTTTGGACACCGTTGCGAAGCTCTTGACCGGGGCTATGTAATGAGTGCATTATCTTGTCCATTTTTAGAATGTAAGGCCATGCCAAGGCATTTACAAAGCCTATTTACATCATCTATCCACGAATTTTCTGAATCTGGGTCAGATTTCCTGCCCCGGCTTCGGCATTGCTGAAATTTGTATTAAGCAAGCTAAGCAAAAAAATTTGATGCCAAAAAATGCCCCCCATGGGCAATTTCTTGGAGATGGGAGTCGAGAAGGGACTGCCCATGTAAGTTTGCCTCTGATATTTGTTCTGCTTTGTCCCTGGCAATCTATCCACTGCTTCTGCTACATGAGCTTTCTTCAGGACTGAGAAGGGCTTGGGCCCTTGTACATGACCAGCCTTGGCTTCTTTTTTGTTTGGTTGCCCATCCTCTATTCAATAGGCACATTTGATGGTGTTAATTCTTGTATGCTCTCTAACAAGCAAGCTCTCTGAATGAGCCAGTCTTTTATTTTCTTTGTTTTTTTTTCTTACTAATCTGACTATCTCTTGCAAGATTTTCACCCAGACCAGCCCCCTTGATGTTTTGCCTACACACCTCCAAAGAGGTTTTCATGTAGCAGGGTTACCTGATTTTACCTAGAGTGCCCTTTCAGGTTTTCACTCTAGCCAGATTTTCTCTCTTCTTTTCTTCTTTTTTTCTTTTCTTTTTTCTCTCTCTCTATTGTATAAGAAAATAAGGCTTCCCTCAAGCCATATGCAAACAGAATGAACCAAGTTGACATTAGTGATAACTCGACACGGGGGTCCAACCAAAGTTGTGAAACCAATCAAGGGGCTTCGAACAAGTAAGTGGAGAAACCAACACAGAGGGGGTTCCTAACAAGAATAAGACCAATCCAAGTGCAGAAGGCAACATGGCATGAGGGATTAATCAAATAGGTGCAAAACCAACGCAAAGGAGGTTTCGAAGAGGATAAGACCCATCCAAGTGTAGAAGGCTGCGTGGCATGGAGGACTAATACTGAAACTATCTCAAAGGGGTTTCAAACAAGACAAGACTAATTGAAGTGCAAAGGGAAACTCAACATGAGGGTCAAATTCTAAAACTAACATAGAGGGAGTTTCAATCAAGGCAAGACCAAAGCAACTTGGCATGAGGGTCGAGTGAATGTGAGACCAATCCAAGTGCTGGGGGCAACTTGGCATGATAGTCTAATGTATATGAGACCAATCCAAGTGCAAAAGGTAACTTGGCATGGGGGCCTAATAAGGTTGTAAAACTAACACAAAGGGATTTCAGGCTTGCCTACAAGGCAAAGTTTGTGGACTACAAAGGGTTCGATAGGAAATCTCAAAGGGTTGGTTTCCTAGGGGTCCACACAAAGGGTAGGACTAATAGTGCCACAAAGGGGCGAATGGGAGCCTCAAAGGGGCTGGTGTCCCATGGGTCTACACAAGGTGTAGGAATAGAGTGACACAAAGGGGAGAATGGGAGCCTCAAAGGGGCTGATTTCCCAAGGGTCCACACAAAGGGTAGGACTAAAGTGCCACAAACGGGCGAATGGGAGCCCTAAAGGGGCTGGTGTCCCATGGGTCTACACAAGGTGTAGGAATAGAGTGCCACAAAGGGGCGAATGGGAGCCTCAAAGGGGCCGATTTCCCAAGGGTCCACACAAAGGGTAGGACTAAAGTGCCACAAATGGGCGAATGGGAGCCCCAAAGGGGCTGGTGTCCCATGGGTCTACACATGGTGTAGGACTAAAGTAGGGCTATGGAAGCCAAAGTGGCATTGTAGAAGCCTTGTTTGGAGCCTCAAGAACAACTAGTCAAGGCGACTAGTTATGTAGGCTACCGAGATCGGGATGATCAAGGTAGTGAGAGTTTTAAAGCCATACAAGACCAACCTCGCCAAGATGGTTAGTTTATTGAAGGTTGCCTGGAACGGTGGTCCAGATAATGCATGTTTTTTGTAGGTCATCAAGACTGGATGGTCATGACAATGTGGAAGCTTGTAGACCAACAAGATCGGAATGGTCAGGGTGGTATGGGTTTGAATTAATTTCAAAAATTGTTCATACCAGGAAGGGTCATGACAGTATGAGTTTTTATGGGACGCGTGGGCTGAATAGTCAAGATTGGAGAAAGTTTTATTTATGGACCATCAGGATCGGAATGATCAAGATGGTGGGATTGCTAAAGTCAAAAGAATGACTGAAGGGGTAAGAATGAGTGAGAGTAGAGTAGGGTATTGCCCTTCGTCCCTTTCAAGATGGAGTGTGGGAACTTCCCTCAAATTTTAAAGGTGGGAGATGGTCTTCCTCGTCGCCTCAGGTATGGTCTCCCTAGCATATTTCTACTACAAGGTAGATGAGCCTATGAGAGCCTTTTCGTCATTGGCAACTCGGACCTCCTCCCTAATAAAATTAGGGGAAGGAACCCACCCATCTTGCTAGGTTGGGGGCTCTCCCTAGTTGATTTTTTTTTTTGCTTTTTGTTTGTTTGTTTGTTTTTTTTATCAACCTGATTGCTCCTTTAGGGAGTTTTCACCCAGGCTGACCCCTCTTCACTTTTGCCTGTGCGTCCCATTCTGAGATTTTCACACAGCAGGGTTATCCAATTTTGCCCAAGGCGCCTTTGTAGGTTTTCACCTTGGCTGGATGTTTTGACATTTTTTCCCTTGGCCATTCATTGTGCATGATCGGCCAAGTCTATTGGGCATCTCTATTTTTAGCCCCATTTTTTATTTCTCTCTTTTTTTTTGAATGAAGTGAGAAAAGATGTAGCTTTCAATGTTGGTGGCCTCTATGTGGAACTCGTGGTCAGGGGCGTAGTACCTTTTAAGGTGTTTGCCATTAAGCGGTGGGAAAGGAGTTTTCCCCTTGCTGTCCACTACCTCATAGGCTCCGCCTTCAAAGACCTGATCAACAATGTAGGGTCCTAACCAGTTCGGGAGGAACTTGTTCTTGGGACGACCAGCCATGGCATCCTTCTGCTTGACCATCCAAAGGTCACCTCTTTGGAATGCCCTGTCTTTGACTAGCTTGTCATAAGCTCAAGTCATCCTGGCTTGATAAACTTTGAGATGTTGGTAAGCCTTGAGCCTATCACCCTCCAGCTTCTCAAGTTCCATGAACCTCCTATACACTTCATCGGGTTCATCGGTTGGGAGGCCATGATGGACGACAATTAGGTAAGAGGCCAGCTCTATCTCTACTGGAACAATAGCCTCACTTCCATACACTAGGAAGAATGGAGAGCAACCCGTGGGGGTCTTGTAAACTGTACGATAAGCCCAGAGTGCTTCCTACATTTTTTCATCCCAATTTCCTTTCTTGCTTCCGACCACCTTGACCAGAAGTTTGCAAAGAGTCTTGTTGAAAGCCTCTGCTAGGCCATTGGCTTGAGGGTTGTAAATGGTTGAAGTCCTCCAATCAATGTGGAACTTAGCTGTCATCTTGTAGACTGTCTGATTTCTGAATGGGGTCCCATTGTCTGACATGATTCGACTAGGAACACCATATCTGTAGATGATATTTTGCCGAACAAAGCGAGATACCACCTCGCCTATAACTTCTCTGGCAGCTATAGCCTCAGTCCACCTAGAAAAATAATCCGTGGCTGCTAGGATGAACCTGGATCCTCGGGAAGATGGCTTGAATGGTCCAACTATGTCCATTCCCCATTCGGAAAAAGGCCAAGTAGGGGTAGTTGGATGCAACTTCATGTGTGGGCGTCGGGGAATGGTCCCGAAGGCCTGGCACTCATGACAACTCTTGGCGAACTCGTCACAATCAGTGAACATCGTCGGCCAGTAGTAACCCTTTAACTTGATGGTGATCTTCATTTTGGGTCCGGATTGGTGAGCACCACACAATACGCTATGGACCTCTCTCATGATTTGGATAGCTTCCCTCCTAGATATGCACCTGGCAAGGACAGCCCGTTCCTTTTCTGGCACAAGTTGATACAACACCCCATGAATGAGCTGGTAAGAAGTTGCCCTCCGAGCCAACTGTACACATTGAGCGCGATCTTCAGGAAGAGTCCCATTCTTGAAGTCAATAATGGGTTGTCGCCAATCGACTGCGTCAGGTTCATCTTCATTGTCTTGAATGGTATTGGCCTCCAACAGGGTGAAGCCATCTGTACGTCTACTTATGTCTGGAAGGAGTCGTCGACATTTGACAACAATCTCCAGCTTCCCATCTGGTGGAAGCTTGATTGCAGAGGCAAGCTTGGCCAAAGCATCAGCCTGGGAATTCTGTCTCCTCCTGATGTGTTCGATGTCGAAAAGATAGAACTTTTTTGACAAGTGTATGGCAGTTGTGTGGTATGGAACCAACTCTGGCTTGCGAACTTCAAAGATGCCCAACATTTGTTGCACTACTAGCATAGTGTCTCCAAACCCCTGGATACACCGGATTCCCATGTCAAGGGCAATCTCAAGGCCGACGATGAGTGCTTCATACTCGGATTCATTGTTTGTATAGATTCCTGAGAGGGAACATGACTCATGTAGTACACCCCCGTCAGGGCTAAGGAGTACAATGCCCGCACTTGCTCTATGCCTAGCTTTTGTTGTTGTCCTTCTTTCAACACTAGAAGCACCATCAAAGAACAATTTCTAGTGCTTGACATTGATTTGTTGGGCTTCTTTTGCTTCTCTCAAAGTTTCTTCATCTTGTAACTGAAGATTGAGAGGGGAATCTTCTGAAATAGGGTGAGCAGCGAGGAAGTCTGCCATCCCTTGACCTTTGATAGCTTCCTGGGGGATATACTGGATATAAAACTCCATGAGCATGAGAGCCCACTTACCCAAACGTCCAGTAGGGACAGGCTGCTTCAACATGTACTTAAGAGGATCAAACTTGGATATTAAGCTAACCTCGTAAGTCAGGAGATAGTGCCTCAATTTCTTAGCTGCAAAGACTAGGGCAAGGCACATCTTTTCCATGGAAGAATACTTGTGTTTGGGACCTACCAACCTTCTGCTAAGGTAGTAAAGTGGCTGTTCCTTCCCCTCATCATTCAACTGGGCAAGCATTGCCCCCAGGGAGGCATCGAGTGCTGTGATATAGAGAATCAAGGGACGACCTTTGACAGGTGCCCCCAGCACTGGCGGGTTAAGAAGATACCGCTTAAGCCCATCAAGGGCGGCCTGACAACTGTCATCCCAAATGAAAGGGGTACCTTTCTTGGCTAGCCTAGAGAAAGGCTGGCACCTACCAGAGAGATTGGCGATAAAGCGCCGGATGTAGGCAATCTTGTCTTGAAGAGACCTTAACTCACGTATGTTCCGAGGTAGAGGTAATTTTCTTATAGCCTTGATTTTATCAGGGTCAATCTCAATACCCCGATATCTGACAATGAACCCCAAAAACTTGCCACTATAGACACCAAAAGCACATTTCATTGGATTCATTTTCAATTTATACAGGCGAAGTCTTTCAAAGACTGTTTCCAAGTGACTCAAGTGGTCGGCCCGCATTTTAGTTTTAACAACAAGGTCATATACATAACACTCCACCAAATCATGCAACATCTCATCAAAGATCTTTGTCATGGCTCGTTAGTATGTTGCCCCTGCATTTTTCAAGCCAAACGGCATCCGCTTGTAGTTAAATATACCCTTGGGGGTACGGAATGCCATGAAGTTCTTGTCCTCCTCCGACATCAATATCTAAATGTAGCCAGACGACCCATCCATGAAGGACAAAACCTCGTGCCCCATGGTCACATCCACCATATTCTTCGGTATTGGCAAAGGAAAGTCATCCTTCGGGCATGCCTTGTTTAGGTCCCGGTAGTCTATGCACACCCGAATCTGCCCATTCTTCTTTTTGACAGGAACAATGTTGGCGAGCCAGACTGGATAAGTGCAAGGCTCGATGAAGTCCACATCCCTGAGCTTGTCGACCTCTGCGTTGACCTTGAGTTCTAGGTCAGCACTCATCCGTCGTTGGGCTTGCTTGATCGGTTTGATAGTCGGGAGGATGGCAATATTGTGGACTGCCACCTCAAGGACTAAACCTGGCATTTCATCATTGTGATACGAGTTGAAAACCACACTCGGCAAGAACACCATTCCATTCCCTTGTCATATAAGATGAAAGGTAGGCTTGACAACAACAACACCATTCCATTTCTCTTGTTGTGCGAGTTGAAACTCAAACTTGGCAAGAAAACCTACACTTGATATAGACTAAGTTGAAATCCATACTTAGTTTAACCCAACAATGCATACGGCTTAAGAGAAGACTCAATTCCCTACAAAAAAAAGAGGGGCTGAAAAGAGAGATGCCCGACAGACTTGGCCGATCACCCAAAAATGACAGTCAAGAGCAAAAATGTCAAAAGGAAACCTGGCTAGAGTGAAAACCTAAAAATGCACTCTAGGCAAAATTGGGTGACCCTGCTACATGAAAGCTTATTTGAAGGCATGTAGGCAAAACATCAAGGGGGCTGGTCTGGGTGAAAATCTTGCAAGAGACAGTCAGATCAGTAGGAAAAAAAACAAACAAAACAAACAAAAAAACAAACAACAAAGAAAATAAAAGACTGGCTCATTCAGAGAGCTTGCTTGTTAGGGAGCGTACAAGAATTAATACCATGAAATGTGCCTATTGAATGGAGAATGGGCAACCAAACAAAAAAAGAAGCCAAGGCTGGTCATGTACAAGGGCCCAAGCCCTTCTCAGTCCTGAAGAAGCTCATGTAACAGAAGCAGTGGATAGATTGTCAGGGATAGAGTAGAACAAATACCGGAGGCCAACCTACATGGGCAGTCCCTTCTCGACTCCCATCTCCAAGGAACTTCCCATGGGGGGTATTTTTTGGCATCAAATTTTTCCGCTTAGTTTTCTTAATACAAATTTCAGCAATGCCGAAGTCGATGCAGAAAATCTGACCTAGAATAGAAAAATTCATGAATAGATGATGTAAGCAGGCTATGGAAATGCCTTGGCATGGCCTTACATGCTACAAATGGCCAAGATAATGTGCTCATTGCATAGCCCCAGTCAAGAGCTTCGCAACGGTGCCTAAAACATGAAAAACGGACATCGGAAGGCCAAAATGACCATTTTGCCCCTGACACTTTGGGACAAATTGGGACTCTAACATAGAATTCCAACTTTACCACATTGTCAAAGTTGGATGGAGCTAGGCAACGCTTGAAAAAGATCGAAAATCCGACCCCAGATGAAGAAATATGCAAGAAAGAGCAAATCCGGACGGAAAGCCGTATGATTTCGCATCAGGGGCATAATGGTCCGATTAGCTCCAGATCGACCCATGGGCTGAAAATTTCAAATTTCATGACCCAAAACTTTGATCTCATGAATATTTATGCATGAAAAATAAATTTGGCCAATGGGAGAAGGTAATTGCACTCAATTACAGTTTCCGACATTATCGACGACCGAGATCGCACCGATCAGAGAAATTGGTAAAATCAGAGATCTTGGGTAATTTGGGAGATATCAGCCACACATTTGGATGGATCATAAGATCAATGTTCATCAATGATTGTCCCATATTTTTCTGATTTAAATTTGGCTATGTTTAATCAATTTTCGGCCGAAATTAATGATAGTCGTCGGATCGGGAGTCTGTTAGATGAATGGTCTAGATTGGATCACTCTCTCTCTCTTCCCTCCACTTGTCTGGACGAACTCATCCCCATCTGCCATGTGCACAATCCCCTACAAGTTAGGGAGCTGGCCGAACTCCCCATCTGATGGCATAGCTAGCAACTTTAGCCTATCTCTCTCAACAACCTCAACAAGCTCAACAACCCCCATGGTTTATCCTTATCCTTCTCAACAACCAACTATGGGTTATACTTATCATCCTCAACCTCCCTTGAGTTATCCTTATCTTCCCTCAACAACATCCAGCCTTATCTCCTCCTTCAGATGGCACCATCAACTCCTATATAACCCCCCCCTTGCTGGCCATGTGAGGACAAGCTGATCACCCTGCGGAAGCCCTGCCTCTCCTCCCTCTACCCTGCTCCAAGACAGCTTCTCCTTGCTTTTACGTCTTCATCAGAAAGTCAGAAACCTCTCCTTCCCCTTTGTGGTGTGCCAAGTGAAGAAGAAGAAGGAGAAAAGACCTCCCTCCAGCAAGCGCACCAGCAGCAGGTGCAACAAGCCCACCTGATTGGTGTGACAACTTCAGCAAGTGCAGCAAGCTCTCTTCATTCCTTTTCTCCATCTATAAACATCAGCAAGGATAAGACCCCCTTTTCTCATCCAACAGCAAGAGAATAAAGGTTTGGTGGCACCTTCAGCCCATCATCTTCAACACCACCTGCAGTGCAAGAGAGAAGAAAAAAACCGGTGAGTTGAAAAAGTGTGTTCCGATGTAGCCTTTTAATTCAACTCTTCCCCTTCTCTTATCTACCCCTCTCCATGGTGGCATACCCTCTGAGTAATTCCCATTCAGCCCCTTTGAGTGCCCTCACGTTTGTCTACAGAAAGCCCCAAGTGTACCCTCTATTTGGCCATCACAAAAACAGCCCCTTGCTGCCCCTTAAAATAGGCCTCTGAACCAGCCCCTTTGTGAACCCTTTTAGCCCTCCATGTTGGCCTCTAAACCTTATACTATCATGCTTGGTTTGACCCCACTGATGGTCACTTGGACATGCACCTCCTGCCTCCCCCAATCAGGCCCTGAATGGCATGCAAAACAGGCCCCCTTTCTGGCCCAAGTTCTGCCCCCCTTGTGAGCACCCATGTCAGGCCCCTTTGATGGTCACCCAGTTTGCCCTATGTGTAACACACCCAATATAGCTTCTACAGAACCCCCAAACAAACCAAACATCCTCTTTGATGTGTGGAAGGAGGGGTGACAGCCCGGGCCTCTTGGAATCCACCGGACGGGCCAAGAGTTAAGCCGGGTGGCCCTGATTTCTACATGTCAAAATGCCCTTTGTGCATTCCTAAACCAGTCCTAGTTCACACCTAAACCTGCCCCTTGTGTAGTCCTACCAAAAGCCCACCTAAACAGCACCTTAGCCAACCCATTCCAGCCCCTCTGAGGCTCACCTACTTCGCTTCAACAGCAAGATGTCAAGGTGCAAAAATGGAGGTGCAAATCAGGCCCATTGGGTCATGATGCTCAAAACAGGCCGCCAGGGCCCATTAAGCTCAAGATTGGGCCAACCGGGCCGACATGGTATGAAGCCGGCCTTCTCAGGCCATGCGACATGAAGACCAGCCCATTGTGCTGATGAAGCTGGCCCATTTGGCCTTGGACATTTAAAAAAGACACTTAACTAAATCTGAAGGCGAAATGCCAAAATTAAATAAGGAGTTAGCACCACCACGTGGGCGCTCCCCCTAGGGTGGCTCATCCGGCTTGCACCGGAATGCTGACCCGGACATAGGCGCGGGCCGGCTCCCATTGCAGACGACCCTTCCCACTACTTGGAAAGTCAAATGACTATGCCTTGTAGGATGGGTAAAATTTCACACTGATTGGAAAATAAGGCGGCATGCTGCCAAAATTCTCCCAATCAAGTGGATTTTACACCAAGGGAAGGGCATTCAAACATTTGCACTTCGACAAGCATTATTCATGGCATATAAACTACCACATCTGATGTACACCAGCATGAACATGAATATTCAGTGAAAATTTCAAGTACCGAGTTGATTGCATGTGACTGGGCATCGACACTAGCCCGACAGACCGGATGTGATGCAAACCGAATAAGGGTTAACCAAATATGAAGTTAACTTAATTAAATCTAAAAATACATTGAAACCAACCTTAAAACATGCTTAAAACAGATCATTAAAGCTTTAACATTCAACAAAAATCAGATTTAATACAATCTGGAAAAATTGATTTAATACACTTAATCCATTTGAATTCAATTTCCTAAACAAGTGCAAATGAAATAATTCACAACCAATTCAAAAGAACACATAAAGAAAGCATTAATGCATCTAAAATTCATTTTAAAACATGTCACATTCAGATCATTAACAATTTGAAGTTCAAGTTTAATCAATTAGAACCAAATTCAAAACATCTAAAACATACCGAATACACCCAAAATGGTATTAAAACACCAACCGACATGAGAAAATCACATGAAAATGACTCAACACATGTCAACTAAACTTAAACAAGTCAAATTAATCAACACATATAAAATACCAAATTCAAACAAAAAAATAAAATAAACTTCAACCAATTGAAGACAAACCAAACAATTCAAACAAACTCGAAACAATTAACATTCAAATCCAAGTCAAATCAAAATATGAAATCAACATTTCAAACTACATCAAAATCAATTCATAAATCAACATAAAACAACTTCAAACAAAATCTAATCAAACTTTTTTGCATCTCATCGGGCCTGAAAGGCTAGGGCCCTTTGTGTTCTTTACATGTTGTGGATGTGCACGCTCTCGTCAAACAAGATCGCTATGGTAGTTAATCAAGGGTGTTCGAGTGTTTGCTCGATGTAAATGAACATTGGATATTCGCACCATCCAATGGAGAGAGGTCAAAAAATATTTTCACAGAACCTGAACCTCGGTTCTATACTCTTCTTTTTATCACCCGGACTATCTAGTATTTTTATGGTCTATTACCTACTTTACTAGAAAATTCGGATGTTGATATTTCAAAACATACAAAAAGAAGAAGTCTTTTCAAAGAACAAAAATGATTCCCGAGGTTCCCGCAACGTCCAAGCAAGGAGAAGCTGTCTTGGAGTAGGGTAGAGGGAGGAGAGGCAGGGCTTCCGCAGGGTGATCAGCTTGCCTTCACATGGCCAGCAGGGTTGTTTATATAGGAGTTGATGGCGCCATATGCAGGAGGAGATAAGGCTGGAGGTTGTTGAGGGAAGATAAGGATAACTCAAGGGTGGTTGAGGATGATAAGGATAACCCATAGTTGGTTGTTGAGGTGATTATGTGCCAACTAGAAAGAGAGGGAGAGAAGGGTGCGCACATTTTCCTACTTTCAAGGAGGTGTGCGCACATGACTTGTGGTAAGATGGATGGTTCGGCCAGGGCTTGGATGAGGATAGGCTTGGTTAGTTGTAGTATTAGTTAGGATGAAGATAAACAAAGGTAGTGGTTGAGGGTGATAAGGATAAGCCAGGGGATGTTGAGATGGTTGAGGATGAGATAAAGATAAACCAAAGAGAGATGGAGAGAGTTGGGAAAGCCTTGCGCACCCTCCCATACTTTCTAGGGCTGTTTGCGCACACATCAGATGAGGGAGGATGGTAGTTTCGGCCATGACAGGTTGGGTTAGCCCATCTTGGGTTAGGTTTAACCCTAGTTTAATCAGAGTGCTCCCGATCCAACGGCTAGCATTAATTCCGGCCAAAACCAATTAAATAAATCCCAAATTGACTTCAAAAAAATTCCAGATCATGCCCTGATGACCATTAATCTTATGCTCCATTCTTATTTGTGGTTTAGATCACTTGAATTGCAACGGATCTCCTGATTTAGCTAGTTTCTCCGATCGGTGCGATCTCGGCCGTCGATAATGCCGAAAACTGTATCTGAGTGCAATTACCTTCTCCCATTGGTAAAATTTATTTTTCATGCATCAATATTCATGAGATAAAATTTTTGGGTCATAAAAATTGAAATTTTCATCCCATGGGTCGATCCGGAGCTAATCGGACCATTATGCCCCTAGTGCGAGAACATACGGCTTTCCGTCCGGATTTGCTCTTTCTTGCATATCTCTTCATACGGGGGTCGTATTTTCGATCCGTTTCAAGAGTTTCCTAGCTCTATCCAACCTTGACAATGTGGTAAAGTTATAATTCCATGTTAGAGTCTCAATTTGTCCCAAAGTGTCAGGGGCAAAATGGTCATTTCGGCCTTCCGGTGTCTGTTTTCCATGTTTTGGACACCGTTGCAAAGCTCTTGACCGGGGCTATGTAATGAGCACATTATCTTGGCCATTTTTAGCATGTAAGGCCATGCCAAGGCATTTCCAAAGCCTATTTACATCATCTATTCACTAATTTTCTGAATCTGGGTCAAATTTCCTGCACCGACTTCGGCATTGCTGAAATTTGTATTAAGCAAGCTAAGAGAAAAAATTTGATGCCAACATGCAACAATGCCTATATGATGCTATCTGAGATAAAAAAGCATAAAATTATGTAGATAAAAGGTTGAAGATATAGATTGTCCATTACTGTCAAGACACCTGAATAAGAACCATCGTCCCTCCAATGTTCAATTTTGGCTTTTCCGTGAGCGTGAAGAATAACCAAGTTGTCGTAGATTTTGTTAAAAGGGATCTCAGGCCTAGTCATATTCACCCTCAAGGTCTTCAACATCAATGCATAGCATACATATTAATGAACCTAACATAGCTAAATGATGAATGGTGATAAAAATGATGTGAAGTACAAAATGAAATGCTTATGATGACATGATGATAACGATGTGAAACCAATGATGAAATTTTCCAACTACATTTAAAATGTGAGGTCACATATTTTAGGCTTCCTCCTTGCTATCTGAGTGAAGTCTTTAGGTGGTATTAAAATAGTCCATCAACTTGCATGGAGTGCCTAATTCATCAACATCACCGGTCCATCCACATCTTGCCTCTTGATGGAATATAGCACTATGATAATATTCAGTTGGGTGGCGCTTCCTTTATTTTCGCTGTAGGGTTGGCAAGATGTTCCTTCAGGAACACCGATCTTACTAATTTACCTAGTGGACTAAAAATGTTGCCTGCACATTTGTGATTAGTACCCAACAAACGAAATTGTCATACGAAGCATATTTTTCCTGAAATGAACAACTGAGGTTTTTACTATTAGAACCATCATTTGGATGTCAAAAAAAATGTTGTTGATGGTGGTTCCTTTAGCAAAAATGACATTTCTAACATTATGGAAAAAAATTGATTTTTTGAGATTTTTTGAATTTTTAAACTTTTTTGTTCATGTGCCCCCGATCGAGGTCATGCGCCCATGCACCCAGGGCATGGGGCACATGGCCATGCACCACTAGAGGAGGGCACATGCACCCTAGCCAAAAAAAAGTTTCTTTTTTTTGCAAAAAAAGTACCTGATGACTCTTCTCTTTTTGCCTTTTAACTCCTGAAAACACTTACCAAAGATGATTAATTTTTCACCATGACTCGTCCCTTTGCCTGTTTATCATTTGTCTTGATTTTGAGTCAAAGGAAGAAGTCTTCTGAACAAGGTAGAATAAGATAAATGACTGAAATAAAAAAATGATGGTAAGGGTTAAGAGAACTTACTTGTTGTGGTGAGATTCTTTCCCTCTTACCTCAAAATCCCTGAAATAAATAAAAGAGGATTAGATTTTCACCATGACTCATCCCTCTGCCTACTACGGCCAACTTTTGACTTAGGTCAAATGGAAGATCCTTCTTAACAAGGTAATTAATGATAGAAATGGATATGCAATGCAAGAATAGAAATATGCACGACAGAAAAATAAATATGGATGCAACTAAGGCAATAATCAAGACTAAGCTAAGTTGAATGGTGCATTTTTTAGGTTTTCTTAGAAATATTCATTTTTTTTTGGAATGTTTGAAAATATTCAAATTTTTAGATTTTTTGAAAATATTCAATTTTTAGGGTTTTTTTAAAGTATTCAATTTAATTGTATTTTTAAAAATATCCAATTTTTTGTATTTTTAAAAATATTTAATTTTTTGTAGATAAAATACTGGTATTTAAGACAATTCATCAGTTTTTGGGGTTTGTCAGCTCAAGTAGTAGGTACCATGTGCAAAATAAAGTTCTCTACCTAGAATCCCTTCTATCCTTCTTCCTTTGATCAGCTTGGGTTCCACCTAGATTCGGTTAGTGACCCTAGGGTTTTAAGGAAGAAGAGAATAGAGGAAGTCCTTAATAGGGTTTGAAGATAATAAGAGGGATTTCTCTACTCACACTCGAATTACCCGTTAGGGTTCGGCCTCTTCAGATCTTTCCTATGTTTCTTCTCTTTTGTGGCACACATTTGTACAGGTTTTTGACCCGTGGGGACATTGTCCATCTTTTGGTGCCTTTTTGCCTTGATTATCATTTTGGGTACTTATTCAGACAAGTTGATCATGTTCTTTTTAAGCTGAGGGGTTCTTTACCCATATTTTGGCACACTTTTGCACCTCCAACACGGCCTCCTACTAGTGTGGCCCCTCTCTAATCTTCTCTTCCTATCTTGGATCGAGTAGAAGAGAATAGGGTGAGAGTATTCCGTTTATCTCTATGTTTTTGCTTAGCGTTTTGCAAGTGTCGAGTTGCCCAAATTCCAGGATTGGGAGGTGTTGTGTGTAGAATGGTACCTACTCTTGACTTCTAGCGAACATCCTTGGATCGATGATTTGAGATCAAACAAGTGATTTCTCCATTTTTATGGAAAATAAATCTTGAAGTAAACTCCATTCCAAGGATGACTTAATTTTTCTCCATCTATGTTAGTCAATTCATATGTATTGCCTAAATACTTTTTAGTGATTACAGAAGGCCCTTCCCAGTTAGGTTGCAATTTAGAGCAGGGACCATCTAACTTAATAAAAATTCTTTTAACAACCATCTCACCGATCTTTAATTTTCTCTCAACCACCCTCTTTTAATAAAACCTTTTAAGTCTGTTCTGGTTTGTCCGGGCATGCTTGGCAACAGCTAGCCTACTTTCATCCAGGCTTTCAAGCTGTGCAAGGAGAGATTCTCATCTCTCATCAACAAGAATATCCCTGTCATGCTAAACTTGGAGAGATGGATGTAATACCTCATAAGGGACCACTGTTTCCATCCCATATGGTAGGGCATACGGGGCTTATCCAGTGAGAGTCCTTATAGAAGTATGATAGCTCATAGAGCATCTACAAGCTTATCAGGCCAGTCAACAAACTTGTTAAACTTACAAGATTTCTTGATGATTTTGATTAAGGTTTTTATTGGTGGCTTCTACTTGACCAATGTCTTGAGGATAGTATGGTGATGAACGATGCAATGAAATGCAGTACATGTTGCAAAGATCACATAGATTTTGAGAGAGAAATTGTGGCCCATTATTGATGACGATCTCATTAGGGATCTCGAACCTTGCGATGATGTTATGCCTGATGAAGGAGTAAACTGTTGACGTTTTGATCTCCACAAAAGCTACCACTTCAGCCCACTTTGTGAAGTACTCCGTTGCTATTAGAATGAATGATTTAACACATATTTTGGAGTTGAGGTCACTCAAGAGTTCAATGATATCAAAAGCCCACATGGTGAAAATCCATGGGGCGTGGATTGGATGAAGGGAGGATGTGAGAGAATGAATCTTGTCGGCATGGAGTTGACATGAATGACAATGTCGGACAATGATGGAGCAATATTCTTCTAGAATTGGCCAATAATACCCTTGACGGATGATTTTCTTAGCAAGGGCTTAAGCAGTCACATGGCCACCAGAAACTCCAGAATGTGCTTCCTTTAGCACCAACTCGGCTTATTCCTTATCAAGACATTGAAGTAAAATTTCACTTAGGCTCCTCTTATAGAGAACCCATACTAGGATTGTGTACCTCTGGGATACTCTTCTAGTTGCCTTCTTTTCCTTGGTAGTTGATCCAGGCGGATAAGACTGATCTTGGCAAAACCTCGCAATTGCATCATAACAAGGTCGCTCACCTTCTTCTAATTCTTCAAACTCAATCAAGGAGATTTCTTCCTTGTGTTCCAGGTATTATTTTATGTTAAATCTCTCCTTAACCTTCATAAAATATCCATCCTGGATTGTCCGAATTGATCTCTTACGGAAGTGGATGGTCCACACCTACCTACCTAGAGGGACAAATAAAGATGAAGTTAGTGAGGCTAAGGTATCAGCAAGGACATTCTGATCACAGGGGACATGGACAAAGGTGAGTTTGAAGAATAGCTTGATGTAGCAGGTGGTGAGCTCCTAGTAGGGTTTGCGATTTGGATGAGAAGTTTGGTACTTGGATGGGAATTGGCATAGGATCAATTGACTATCACATCTTCGGGTGACAGAAGAATGATACATATCTCTCTACCATAAGAGTTCAGAGACCCATCAAAATATAATGTCAAAAGATTGGAAGATTAAAATGACATTAGTTCATCATCCAAAAACTCCAATCAGACTGGGGCAAACATGGGTATGAGATGATGGGTAAGATGTTCAACGATAGCGTAGCCCTTGATTGCCTTCTGTGAAACATAAGTGATATCAAATTGAGACAAGAAGGTCTGTCATCGCCCTAAACAATCAGTCAAAATAGTCTTCTCTAAGAAAAACTTGATGGGATTGATACGAGCAAAGAGCTTGACTTGGTGAGCAAGAAAATAGTGCTTGAGCTTCTGAACACTGGTCTTTTCTACCATAGTGTACTTCAGCTCACAAGCGTCAAACATATTGGACAAGTATTAAGTATCTCGCTCTTTCCCTTCTTCATCAACTTGTGCAAGGACTGCCCTAAGAGAGTTCTTGAGAACCAAAATATAGAGGACCAAGGGCTTGTCAAGAATTGGTGGTCTAGGTATAGGGGGACTTGCCATATATGTTTTCAATCCATCAAATGCTTCCTAGCACTTCGAATCCCATTTAAACTTGGCCCCCGCCTTGGTTAACTCATAGAAAGGTTTACACCTTTAGAAATGTTGTGAGATAACCGACAAACAAATTGTAGCTTCCCAATCAATCCTCGAAGCTCTCATATTCTTTGGAGGAGGCATACCAATGATTGGCTTGGCTTTGTTTTGGTTGATTTCTATGTCAATTTTGCCTACTATGAACCCTAGTAGTTTTCCTGATGAAACATCATATGTACACTTCTTAGGGTTCATTTTCAAGTTGTATTCTTTAGCTCGTTGCAAAACTTTTCTTAGTGCTTCAGAATGATTTTCCTGACTCTTGGATTTGATGACCAAATCGTTCACATACACCTCTAAAGAAGTGTGCATCGTGTCATGAAAGATAGCCATCGTAGCCCTCTAATATGTAGCACCAGCATTCTTCAACCCAAAGGGCTTAACAACGTAGCAATGTGTTCCCCAAGGTGTAGTGAACGAGGTCTTTTCTTGGTCCACTTCGGTTAACCAAATTTGATTGTATCCAGAATAACCATCCATAGATGAGAGCATTTCATACCCATCTGTGTTATCAATCAATACATCGATATGAGACAAAGGAAAATCATCCTTAGGACACACTCAGTTTAAGTCCATGAAATCTATGCAAATCCGAACTCGTCCATCCTTCTTCATAACAGGGACTATATTAGCCACCCATTGCAGATAAAGGATGACTCAAATAAATTTTGCCTAGTGTAATTTTTCAATCTCTTCTTTCATTTTGAGTTCACTGTTAGGGTGGAACCTTCTGAGCTTTTGTTTAACCAGGGTAGTTCTAGGTTTCAAAGTTAATCTATGCTCAACTAATGAATTGTCTAATCCCGGCTTGTCTTCATATGTCTATGCGAATGTGTCCTTGTATTCTTCCAGAACATTGATGAAACATTATTCTTCTGAGGGAGTGAGGTTTGCACTGATGAAAGATAGCCATCGTAGCCCTCTAATATGTAGCACCTGCATTCTTCAACCCAAAGGGCATGACAACAAGCAATGTGTTTCCCAAGGTGTAGTGAATGAGATCTTTTCTTTGTCCTCTTCAGTTAATCAGATCTGATTGTATCTAGAATAACCATCCATGAATGAGAGTATTTCATACCCAACTGTGTTATCAACCAATACATCGATATGAGACAAAGGGAATCATCAGACACACTCGGTTCAAGTCCATGAAATCTACATAAATCCGAACTCATCCATCCTTTTTCATATCAAGGACTATGTTAGCCACCCATTGCAGATAAAGGATGACTCTAATAAATTTTGTCTGGTGTAATTTGTCAACCTCTTTTTTCATTTTGAGTGCAATGTCAGGGTGGAACCTCCTAAGTTTTTGTTTAACCGGGGTAGTTCCAAGTTTCATAGTTAATCTATATTCAACCAATAAATTGTCTAATCCCGGCATGTCCTCATATGTCCATGCAAACGTGTCCTTGTATTCCTTCAAAACTTTGATCAAACATTATTCCTCTGAGGGAGTGATGTTTTCATTGATGAAGATAGTCTTAGGATCTTTCAGGGTTCCTAAATTTAGTTCCTTGGTCTATTCATTCCCTATGGCTGATGGCTCTTCAAATCTTCTAAGTCCTGATGCATATGCATCAGCCGAGTCCTCGATTTCATCCTCAGATTCAAGATCCTTTTTTTATATTATCTCTTATACTTTCATTGTATGATCGATGTTATGCTCGTCCTCATATTGAATTTTATCCAGCTAGATAGCATTCTCTAAAAAATTTGGCAGCCTTGAACACTATGCATTTCTGTGCCGATTGTTGCAAATATCTGGTTGGAACTTGTTTACCTCTGACTTTCTTATTTCCTAACCTAATCTAACCTACTAAGGACAAAACTGGAAAGCTAGTATTTATAATGGGGGGGAGAATCGAGTAAATCAATTAGTGATTCAGAGGAGAGGGATCGGAGCACCCTCTGGGATGAGTAGGGATATCTCCTCGATGTAAATGGGAGTTTCAAAGAAGACATTTTTTTTGGGATTTTCAAGTAAAGAGACAGAATGAGTCAGAATGACTCGAGACTTAAGCAAACACTGACAGAATTGGCAAAGAGAAAAACTTAAGAATAAATGAAAAAAAGGGGCTCATGGGCCCAATGCTAATGGAAAATCGAAACATAGGTCCAAAACTGATGAAAAATGTGAACGTGTATGTGGACCCGGTTATGGATATGGATGGGTATGTGAGCCCATGTTGGAAAGGACCCCTAGTCATGAAGCTGACGAGGGAATTAAATGGGCAAGTAGGTGTTGTGAGAATAGAAGACTGGAGAGGGCACATGGGCCCAAAATGGGTTGTTGTTTTGATGAAAGAAAGTGGGCTTGTAAGCCCATCCAAAAGATCTAAAAACAATGGCACGAGGTTTAAATAGGTGATTGTTGTGAATGGGCCTCATCGAATGGTTCTGACTTAGGTAGTGATTTGCTCAACAGGATGATCCAAGATTGGTCTGCCCATGTGTGGTTCTTGGTGCTCTTCCTCGGTTGAAAATAAATGAGTCAGTGACAAGAAAATATCTTCCAAGTCTTCTTCTTCATCTAAAGCTTTCCTCTTCTTGATAGCTGCAAACGGTCCTTTGTCATCCTCAGCCATCATCATGGTCTCCCCTTTGATAAAGATTGTTTGGTGTCCTATGGCATATCTTGGTTGGATGACCCTCCTTGGGATAGAATCTTCTTCATATCCCAACCCCTATCTACATGGTCTTTTCACAATTTCAATTGGTTGAGTAATTCATTGAAGATCATTGTCCAAAACTTTTCCAGGTTGGTAGTGTAGACACGCCAAATTGGCTAGATTCGGAGCCCTAGACTCTTATTCCATAGGCGATATATTTTATTTGACCGTTATCTAATTCGAACTACCTCGTGGAGATGAGCTAAGGACATTGGTGGAGCCCCCCTTGATTAGTTTATAATGGACCAATGATTTCCGGAATATTGCCGTAACCTTCAAGCGAGAGCCGCACGTGAACTGTAAAAACACGAAGCTTGCTCAATGACCGACCTTGAATGGTCCATAATTGAAGGTCTCGGGAATCCCGCATGTGTTCCGTAACATTCAGGGTTTTCGAGAAGTCATTTCGGTAGGCGTCGGTCAATGACGGCTTTCGTTACGGCTTTTTTGATCTGTGCTGACACGGCTATCCCGGACCACATGTTAGGCCTTTCCGGTCATCACCGGGTCTTTTCAGGTCATCCGGGTTGATTCTAGCCATATATTTTATTAACCGGGGCTATAAGGCCGGTTCGGTCAATTTTAGGGTTTCGCGGCTTTTACGGCTTTCGATTCATGTTTACCGGGTTAATCTCAGATTTTTCGATGACTTCGGATTGTCCGATCGTACCGGACTTGTTCGGTCATCATTTCAAGTCATCCCGAGTTGACCCGAGATTTCTCGACCGGAACCGTGCTCTTTCGGATCTTCGCCCCGGGTTTCGGCTTTCCGCGAGAGGGTAAACCGGTAAAAAGCCTCGTACGAACATCTCGGGAGTCATGCGGCTGGTTTACCAATTTGATGAGGTGCGGTTGAAGGCCCTCTTTCCAACGCGACAAATGGGAGCCGAATCGGACATCCCGTTTGCAAGATATGGCTGGCGGAACACGCGCGCAGGAGAGAGAGTGTACCGCGCCCCCGCTCCGCTTGAAAGGGGAGGGCGCGCCCTGCGCGCCCCCGGTTCCTTTGAAAAGCGGGGGCGCGGTCGGTTTCCGAAAATCGTAAATTACCCCGATTAGCACCTTCTAAACCGGTTTTTTTGGAAGGTTTCCGGTAAGGATTTTCACTTATTTGTACCGCGCCCCCGGTTCGGGGGCGCGTTACGTATGTCAAGTCGATTTTTATCAATTTCCGTAAATTTCCGTTGATTTTTAGCAGTGAGACGCGTAATGCGCCCCCGTCCTCTTTAAAACAGGGGGGCGCGCAGACCGCGCCCCCGAACTGGGGGCGCGCCCTGCGCGCCCTCGGTTTGAGGGCGCGGTCTGCCCAGTTTCTAAATTTTGCACCGTCTCCCTTCCCCTATAAATTGAGGGCCATTCTCAGCGACCCAAGTTTAATCCCCGGTGCCTAGCTCGTCCCAAGGTTGTCCAAGCTCTTCTCCAAAGCCGTCCCGACGTCCAAAGGCGATCCGAAGTCAAGAAATCGATCCCGAGGTGAAGGAGAAGGCTCGATCCGGGTGTTCTTCATCAACCATTTTCATCGACTTCTGGAGAAAATACGAGGCTTCTTCTGCAAAAGTGTTCAACATACAAATTGTTCCTCTCTTCGTTCTCTTTCGTCCCCAGCTGACGGCACTCCATTCCGACTTGCCGTTTGTTCGTGGCGGTTGCTACACTGAGGGCGCGCATCCAGGTTCTGTTTTTGATAGCCGCCCACTTTCAGAATTTTTACTGACTTATAAAGGAGGATTTCGGAGAAGTCATCAACATAGGAACTCTTATTCTCTGAGTCCTACGTCTACTCCAATAAACGGAATTTGTTTCTAACATCGGGGTCGTCCGTAACATCCTCTACACCGAAGTCGCGCCAGAAGGGTGCAAAGCTACCCGAACTGGCCTTTTCTCAACAAACTCGGCTTCAACTCAAGCCGATCCATTCCATAAGCTTTCTCAACTCATTTAACTCAGTTCATTTACTATTTTAAAGCATATTTCAGTTTATTTGCATCATTTTTACATAATCAAAAAAAATACAAAAAAAGGGGTTAAGGCTCACCCCAATCCGGTGAGTTCGATTCCAATTGCTTCTTTCTCATATTCTCTCTACAGTTACTACACTTCCCATAGTTCTAATCATTTTCTTTCACTTGGTTTATTGTTCTAGTTGCACAGGTTTATCAAGCTAGCATCGGTTGGGAGACTCTTCTTCATCGGCCCGCCGAAGAAGAAGAAGGTTGAACCCATATCCCGATCTCCCGCGCTAAGGTACACGGTCAAAACAACTCAATCTTGTTGTTATTTTATAAAGCGGAGCCCGCGGCTCCTGGCGACCACCCTTTTTTATTCATGTTCTAAGTTAATTCACTCCTCACTCTCCTCCCACATGACCCGAATCATCTCCGGTGCTCGAGCGACGCCGTGAGACGAAAGTTCGGGGATCAATGTGAGTGTGGGACCGAGGTGAGGAGTCTTTACCGCTTTCCGAGTGTTTTCTGATTCACTCCCTTTTTCCCCTATCTATCTTTCATCTTATCTTGAGGTGCCGATCTGGAACCCGTTTCTGGAGTCGACAGCTTTTTGGCGACCACGGTGGGATATTAATGTCTTCAACCGTGCTAGCTTAATTCAACCGTGCAACTAGTGGCTTTCCAACTTGGTTCCCGCGTGAACCAGCTTGTCTTTTATCTTCCATTTCAATTTACCTTTAAACTTACTATTTACTCTTTCTTTAAGATTGTCCCCCATGTGGACTTAATTTGCTTGTCTTTCATTTCAACCCGGTTCCCGCGTGAACCACTTTTCTTCTTATAACCCGGTTCTCGCGTGAACCACCTTTCTTTTCCAACTCAGTTCCCGCGTGAACCAACTTATTTTCAGATCGGTCCCCGCGTGGACCACCCATTTGCAGCACCTTTAGATTGGCCCCACGTGGCTCTCTTTTAGTTTTGTCAACTCTTACACCGGTTCCCGCGTGAACCACCCTTTTCTTCACAAAAAACCGGTTTCCGCGTGAACCACCCCTTTTCCTTCAAAAACCGGTTCCCGCGTGAACCACCTTTCTTTTCCAACTCGGTTCCCGCGTGAACCAACTTACCTTCAGATCGGTCCCCGCGTGGACCACCCCTTTGCACCAATTAGATTGGCCCCACGTGGCCCCCTCTTTCCTTTTTCAATCAAACAAACCGGTTCCCGCGTGAACCACCCCTTTTCCTTCAAAAACCGGTTCCCACGTGAACCACCTACCTTTTCAAAACTCGGCTCCCGCGTGAGCCACTTTATTTTCAAATCGGTCCCCGCGTGGACCATCCTTTTACCTTTACTTCAGATTTGTCCCCACTTGAACACTCCAGCACAAGCCGGTTCCCGCGCGAGCCACCTTTTAGTTGTTAGTTGCTAGTTACTTGTTTACTCTATCATTGCTTGTCTTTGCATTCACTTGTTTGATTTATTTAATAGCTTTCATTCATGTTTGCATATTGATTGCTTCTTCTCCTTCTACCCTCCATTTTTCATTTTTGCATTAGCTTTGCATCGGGTACCGGACTTGTTCCGATCCGTAGGGCATTCGAGGCGGGAGCTCTCTCTCCCAACACACCCTCACCCTCCAAACACCTTCTTGGTGGATTCTTACCTCTCTTCTGGGATATTCCTTCCTAGTTGATTTGGTGGTTTTCATCAAGACCTCCGTAAGTCCCCATCCGTGGAGTATTCCTCTCCGCACGATTGGGCCGGTTGTACCACTTTCCCAAAACCCGAAGAACCCAAGTACCTACTCGTGGTGAATGAGTGATAACCTTAGGTCTTGAAGATTGAAGCAATAGGAACCATACCCAATTTGAGTGAACAATTGCTAACAATCTATCTAATCTAAGGTTTCAACTCAATAATTGTCGAGTAGTCATTTTAAAACCTTGTTTGCATAACTTGCTTGCTCACAACAATTGAAAAGAAAAAAATTCTCTTTCAAAACACCTAAAAAAATCCCTTTAATTTTTATGTTCAACTTGCTTGCCAAACAACCAAATTGAAACCAAATCAAATCAAACAAACAACCATAACCAAACAAAACTCTCTTTGCATTTACACCTTTCATTTGCCTTCTTTCTACCATTTTGTAAGGAAACTTGACAGGATGCCCACTCTAAGGTCCGGAAGACACGTCGGGATGTCGGACCATCGCGGCCAAGAAGAGGAGTACGAGACGGGTCACTACGAGCTTCGGCAACCCATGGTCCAACCAGATGGCCATGTTAATGCCGTGATGGAACCCGAGATCCAAGATCCCGCTCACCGATCCACTTCACATATTATAGAACAAGCTCTCAAGGATCTATCTCTTCACCTTGATCCCGAGGCCTTTGCAATTATCCAATCTGCCACTAAGGGCAAGATGCCCACCAATCAAGCTCCGATCGAGGGAAATCAAGCCCCCTCACCACCCCAACCGGCAGTCAGGCCCTTGATCATCTCTTCTCCTAGGCAACCTTGCCGTGTCTCTACTCACCCCGTTGTGGGGCATTCACACAATTCTGCACCAGTTCCTGTTTCCAACCCACCTCTTCCAACCCAATCAAGTAAACACTTTGCTCCCGCGGCTCAGGAATCCAGCCTCACCCAGGCATTAATGAACAAACTCAACCAGATGGATGAGCGTTTCGAAGAGATGAGTCATCGCCTCGATTCTAAAGCCATCCCTGAAATCTCTATCCCATCCTTCCCAGTTCTACACCTTCCTCCTTCAGAGATACCAGTCTTTCAATGTTACAACGGGACTGGTAATCCTTTTAACCATCTAAAAAGCTTTCTCTATGACTCCGCATTCTAGAAAAATGACCACAAAGCCCTTGCCTTCCTATTCCGTCGGTCATTGGATGGATCCGCCCATGACTGGTTCTATTCTCTTGATTCCATTGAGGCGGCGGATTTCGACATTGTGAAGACGAAGTTTCTACAGAGGTACAAGGATAGGGTGGGGCCAGCCTGCTCGATAACTGACTTAATTGCCGAAAAGATGAGGCCGGATGAGGACTTTACCAGATTTGCTGATCGGTGGAGGGGAATGGCTGAGAGGCTAGTAGATACCATCTCAGAGGGGGAGCAGGTGAGGATGCTCATCGGGAACACCACGCCCAACCTTCGCAATCTCCTGATCATACACCGCCCAACAACCATGAGTGAGTTGTGCGATAGTGCCCGCTACCTCCAGGCCCACTTTAAGGATGCATCCATGATCAACCCGTTCGACACCAAGCCCCGTAACACTAGAAAGCCTACACCTGTAGGACCCACTACCGAAGGGGTAGTAAATAATGAGAGCATCAATGCCATGGGTAACCAGGGTGGGTACCGTCAAAGTCAATACCGTAACCCACCACCCAATCAACAATACCGCCCAGCCCCTCAACTAGCTCCTCATCCACAGCAACAACTTGCATACAACCGAGCACCACCACAGCAACCCACCTACAACCGAGCGCCCCAGCAACCAAATGCCTACAACCGAGCGCCTCAACAACAACATGTCTACAACCGACCACCACCACCACAACAAGCCTACAACCAAGTGCCACCACCAGCCAACCGACTTAGGAGGGGGGGACCCAAGAAAGAATACTATCCTCAACTGCCATTCCCCCACACCGATATCTTCAATGCATTGATGGCTGAACAGCAGCTAGAGCTTCCAAAGGAGAGAGAAGGATGGCCAGCAAATGTTGACATGACAAAATACTGCGCTTACCATCGGTATCCTGGGCACACGGTGGATGTATGTTTCCAGTTTAAAGACTACATCCATGACCTTAATGATCAAGGGAACATTGACTGGGCATAGATGGGAGAATCCATACAAGCGATGAAGGCACGTCAGAATCAACCACGGCGACAGCAAGCACAACAGCAGCCCGGCCTGGGCATAGTCCAAGATCCACTCCCGGTACATGCACCCGTACAAGCGCCAGCACAAGCACCACCAAACCAACGACTCGGCCTCGTCCACTCCGCCATCGAGGAGTCAACCCACCATTCCCAGGGTTGGCAGGTCGAGGATCAAATCACCTCCATGCCCGCCATACCAACCCCACCTGCAAACCGCACCATACTCTCCATACCGAGAGCTGCCCCCAGCCCACAAACTATTCAAACACCACTACCCTCACCAACCATTAACCCTCCACGGCGCTTAATCATTAGACCACCACCAACCTCACAACCAGCACCCCAACCATCACCCCAACCTAACCCACCAACCACCATTAATCCTCCACGGCGTCTAATCATTAGACCGCCACCAACACCAGACATCACCTAACCTACCGATCCACCGCCACCCCACGACCTCTCATCATTAGACCATCACCACCAACACCCCAACCATCACCCAACAAACTGGCCTCCACCAATCCACGACCCCTCATCATCCGATCCTCACCACCCCTACCTACCATGGGCTCCTCAACCTACCAACCAACCCTACCATCACCATCATCACCACTTCCCCCTACCATGCTAGCGTCGGTACTTCGTAGCGGGAGGATGTTCCAAAGGGTCTTCCCCCAGGTCGGGATACAACCACAGGAACAGGCAGAAGAGGAGGTGGTAGAAGAACCGTTGCCCGGCACGGCATATGACCTATTGAAGCACTTGGACAAAATGCCGGCACGGATTTCAATTCTGGAGCTAATAAAGAGGTCAAAGAACCATCAGGACATCCTACAACAATATTTGCAGTGGGTCATGGTCAATGAGGACCTCCCGCCTGAGAAGATCATTACTGTCCTAACCCCGAGGAGTGAACATCCGGCACTGACCTTTACACAGGAGGAGTTGGCACGGCCAGAGATCAGAAAGTACGCCTTGCGCGTTGTAGTAGTCATCCGAGGCGTGGAGATCAAGTCCTGCTTGATTGACACCGGAGCATCCATAAATGTCATGATGCCAGAAACATTGCAACTTTGCGGCATCTCCGATGAAGAAATCGAGCCTTCTGCCGTCACGGTGACCGCATATGACAACTCCCGGAAGCCAGCACGAGGGGTGGTTACATTGAAAGTAGGGCTCGGGCCGTGTGCTGTCACCGCCGAGTTTCACGTTCTAGAATTAGACCATACATTCAAAGCTATCTTAGGACGCCCGTACCTTGAGGCAATAGGAGCTGTTGCCTCCACTAATCATCAGTGTCTGAAGTTCCCATTCAAGGGCCAGGTGATCAAAGTAACCAGCATCCCCATTCTGAATGACATGGATGACCCCTCTTCTGCACTACCAATATCAAATTTTGTCCAGCCGATGGTTTCCACTACAGAGCTGCCCGAGGTCATGATGTTAACAACGCCTACAGATACCGTTGCATGGCGGATGATGAAAGGGATGGGCTATCAGCCAGGAAAAGGGTTGGGAAAGGAGCTGCAGGGGGTTGTGCACCCCATTGAAGCCGTACAAAGACCAAAGAGACACGGGCTTGGCTATGAGCCCAGTTTCACTCCGCGGATGGTCTACCGGCCAAAAAATGCCATGGGACTTCAAAAATTCTTTATCAAAGGGGAGACCATGATGATGACCGGGGACAAAGAAGAAGAACCAGTCAAGAGGAAGAAGGCACCAGAGCAAGAGGAGGAGGTGGACAACCTGAGTTCATCTTTGGCTCAGTTGTTCATAGAGGAGGAAGAACCAGTCAAGGGCAAGTCCATCTCTAAAAAAACTTGGCCACTCGAACCCACCTCCAAACAACATCCCCGCGTGAGCCGTATCCTACGGTCACGTATTTCAAAATCCTCACTCTATCCCTCTTGGATTCACTTGATGGGCTACCTAGCCCAATTCCCACTTCTGGGTCAAAATGGCCACCTGAACTGATCAATGGGCCTGAGAGCCCATTCAAATCTTCTTACTTCACTGGGCTTCTATGCCCATTCCAATCCAACAAACTTGGGCCCGCGTGCCCACCAGTCGGGCCCACGTGCCCTTTAGATTTATTTTCTTGCTTTGGGCCCGCGTGCCCACCATTTGGGCCCACGTGCCCCTTAAATCTTTTCACCAGCTTTGGGCCTATCTACCCATTTCTTGTCATCATCGGGCCCGCAAGCCCATTTTTCTTCTACTTACTTAAGCTTTCTATTTCTGCTCGAGCCCCATCGGCTCATTCCCTTTTTGTTATTGAAAATACCCAAAATACCCAAAAAAAACGTCCTCTCACAAACTCAGTTTTTCATTGAGGAGACGTCTCTACTTGTCTCGGAGGGTGCTCCCAACCAGGGACCCATCTTCTCCAACTCACTGATCGATCTGCTCGATCCTTCACCCATTGTTAATACCACCTTTCCAATTCCGTCTTCTTTAGGAGTAGTTAGGGTAGAAAAGAAGAAAATTCGAGGTAAACGTGTGCATCTCCAACAAATAGCTCAAAAATACAAGGAATGTGCAAGGCTGCCAAGTTTTTTGGAAAATGTTATCCAGCTTAATGAGATCCAATATGAGGATGAATTCAATGTAGATCATACACTGGGAGTTTACGAGGTCTTATCAGAAAAAGATCCTGATTTCGAGGATGGAATTGAGGACTTGGCTGATGCGTATGCATCTGGACTTAAAAGATTTGAAGAACCATTAGCCACGGTGGATGAACCGACAAAAGAACTGAATCTTGGAACACCAGAAGATCCCAAGACAATCCTCCTAAGCGCAAACCTCACTCCCACTGAGGAACAGAGTTTAATTAAAATTTTGGAAGAATATAAGGACACGTTCGCATGGACATACGAGGACATGCCGGGGTTAGACAACTCGTTAGTTGAACATCGTCTAACTTTGAAACCTGGAGTTACCCCGGTCAAACAAAAATTAAGGAGATTCCACCCTGATGTAGCACTTAAGATGAAAGAAGAGGTCGACAAGTTACATCAAGCAAGATTCATTAAGGTCGTCCTTTATCCACAATGGGTGGCAAACATAGTTCCTGTCATGAAGAAGGATGGCCAAATTCAGATCTGTATAGACTTCAGGGACTTGAACCGAGCGTGTCCTAAAGATGACTTTCCTCTACCTCATATTGACGTACTGGTTGATAACACTGCTGGATTCGAGATGTTGTCATTCATGGATGGCTATTCTGGATATAATCAAATCTGGTTGGCCGAAGAGGACCAGGAGAAGACCTCGTTCACCACACCTTGGGGAACCTATCGCTATGTCGTCATGCCCTTTGGATCGAAGAATGCCGGTGCTACCTATCAGAGGGCAATGATGGCTATCTTCCATGACATGATGCATACCCTTGTAGAGGTGTACGTGGATGACCTGGTCGTTAAGTCCAGAAGCCGAGAAGATCACCCGAAAGTGTTAAGAAAGGTCTTGCAAAGGGCTAGGGAATATAAATTGAAGATGAACCCAAAGAAATGCATGTTTGGAGTATCCTCAGGAAAACTGTTGGGGTTCATAGTGAGCAAAAGGGGCATAGAGATCGACCCAAACAAGGCCAAGGCAATCATTGGTATGCCTCCTCCGAGAAATATGAAAGAACTTCGAGGATTAATCGGAAGGCTACAGTTTGTCCGCCGGTTCATCTTACAACACTCCCAAAGGTGTAAACCTTTCTATGAGTTGACCAAGGCGGGGGCCAAGTTCAAATGGGATTCGAAGTGCCAGGATGCATTCGATGGTTTGAAAAGATACCTGGCTAGTCCCCCTGTGCTTAGACCACCAGTCCCTGGCAAGCCCTTAGTTTTGTATATCTCGGTTTTGGAGAATTCTCTTGGGGCAGTGCTTGCACAAGTGGATGAAGAAGGGAAAGAGAGGGCAACTTACTATTTGTCAAAGATCTTTGATCCATGTGAGCAGAAGTATACTGTAGTGGAAAAGACCTGTGTTGCACTAGTCTGGGTAGTTCAGAAGCTTAAACACTATTTCTTAGCTCATGAGGTCAATCTCATCGCCCGCATCAATCCCATCAAATTCCTTCTGGAGAAAACTGTTCTAACTGATCGGTTAGGTCGTTGGCAGAGCTTCCTCTCCTAGTTTGATATCACCTATGTCCCCCAGAAGGCGATTAAGGGATATGCCATTGCCGAACATCTAGCCCATCACCCTATACCCCTCTTTGACCCGGTCCAATCGGAGCTCCCGGATGACGAACTAATGTTGATCCGATCTTCCCACCTTTGGACATTATATTTTGACGGGGCTCTGAATTCACATGGTAAGGGAATAGGAATCGTCCTTCTATCACCCGAGGGTGTCACCATTCCACAGGCATTTCAGCTTGACTTCCCAGCAACCAACAATATAGCTGAATACGAAGCCTTGCTGGCCTGGCTGGAGGCCGCTCATTTCTATGGTGCCATGGAATTAAGGGTGATAGGTGATAGCCAACTAATTCTTTGCCAAGTCCTAACCAAATACCGAACTTTTCATCCAAACCTCAAACCTTACCAAGAACTCACCTCTTGCTACATCAAGCTCTTTTCCAAACTCACTTTTGTCCATGTTCCTCGAGATCAGAACATCCTTGTTGATGCCCTAGCCTCCTTAGCTTCATCTCTATCAGTCCCGCTAGGTAGACAGGTGCGGACTATTCATGTCCGTAGGAGGTCGATGCCAGCGATTAAAGATGGGCGATTTCTGAAGATCAAGAAGAGATTTGGCAGGAAGGAATATCTAGAGCAGAAAGAGGAGATTTCTCTAATCGAGTTGGAAGAGTTAGATGAGGGTAAGAGGCCTTGGTTTGATGAGATCGCAAGGTATTGTCAAGATCAGACATATCCACCTGGATCAAATGCAAAAGAAAAGAAGGCCATCAGGAGAGTATCCCAGAGGTATACCATCCTAGGAGGGGTGCTCTACAAGAGGAGCCTAAGCGAAATTTTATTGAGATGCGTTGATGAAGAAGAGGCAGAATTGGTGCTTAAGGAAGCACATTCTGGGGTCTGTGGGGGCCATGTCAATGCTCAAGCCCTTGCCAAGGAAATCATCGAGCGGGGTATTATTGGCCAACCCTAGAAGAGGATTGCTCCATCTTTGTACGCTTGTCATTCTTGCCAACTTCATGCTGACAAGATCCATTCTCCCGCATCTTCCCTTCATCCGATTCATGCCCCATGGCCCTTCGTCATGTGGGCTTTCGATATCATTGGCCCTCTAAGTGATCTTAACTCTGAAATCCGTTCCAAATCGTTCATCCTGACGGCAACAGAGTACTTCACCAAGTGGGCAGAAGCGGAAGCGTTCGTGGAGATCAAGGCATCAACACTATGCTCCTTCATCAAGCGCAACATCATCGCCAGGTTCGGGATACCCAGCGACATTATCACCGACAACGGACCACAATTTCTCTCTCAAGATCTGCGTGATCTTTGCAACAGGTACCGCATTGTATTGCATCATTCATCTCCTTATTATACGCAAGGCAATGGTCAAGCAGAAGCCACCAACAAAACTTTGATTAAAATCATCAAGAAAACCTGTAAGTCTAGCAAGTTCGCAGACTGGCCAGATAAGCTTGTAGATGCCCTATGGGCTTATCGTACTTCGGTACGGACCCCCACTGGTCAAACCCCGTATGCCCTCGCATATGGGATGGAAGCGGTGGTCCCATACGAAGTACTCCTTCCATCACTCCGAGTTCAACTCGATAGAGACATCCCTGTCGATGAGAGACGAGAATCTCTCCTTGCACAACTTGAACTCCTAGATGAAAGAAGGTTGGCTGCCTCCGAGCATGCCCGGACTTATCAGAACCGATTGAAAAGGTTTTATCAAAAGAGGGTGGTAGAGAGAAAGTTCGAAATCGGTGAGATGGTAGTTAAACGTATATTCGTTAAGCCGGGTGGTCCCCGCTCCAAGTTGCAACCTAACTGGGAAGGGCCTTTTGTTATAACTGAAAAATATCTAGGCAATTCATATGAGCTAACCAACGCCGATGGAGAAAAATTGAACCATCCATGGAACGGCGTTTACCTCAAAAAATATTTTCCTTAAATTGGAGAATTTCTGGTATGATATTAAGTCATCGATCCAAGGGTGTTAGCTAGAAGTCAAGGGTAGACATCACCTTGCACACACAACACCTCCCGATCCCAGAATCTAGATAGCCCAACACTCAAGAGAGGCAAGGCAGAACCCTGAAGGCGGAAAGGAAACCTTACCCTATCCTCTTCTATTTGGTCCAAGATAGGTGAAGGGGACTAGAGGAGGATAGTATAGAAAATGCCCGCCGCCTTAGTAAGAGGCCGTCTCATAGGGTGCAAAAGGGTGCCAAAAGATGGGCAATGAACCCCACAGGTTTAAACAAATATGGGCCTGTCTGAATGAGTACCCGAAAGAATAGAAAATGAAAAGAAGGCACCAAAAGATGGGCAATGACCCCACGGGTCAAAGACTTGTCTAAATAAGTGCCATATGTAGAAAAGACCCGAAGAGGCCGAACCCCAACGGGCAATTTGGGCATGAGTAGAGAAACCCTCCTCAACACCCCCAAACCCTATCAAAGACTTCTCTTATTATTCTTCCATCTTAAAACCCCTAGGGTAGGGTAAACTGTCCAAACTCAGGGGGAATCCAAACCGATCAAGAGAAGATGGCAAGAAAGATTCTGGGTAGGGAACCTTATTTTCACGTGGTGTTCATCACTTGAATTTTGATTAACACTCAAAGATCGATTTTTTGTTTCAATACTGGCACATTCTCCACAAAAATAAAAAAAATGATGAATATTTTCAAAAAAAAATAAAAATCAAATATTTTCAAAAATTCAAAAAAATTAAATATTTTTACAAAAAAAGAAGAAAAAAAATTGAAAATCCAAAAAAAAAAGAGTTGAATATTTTCAAAAAAATAAAAAAAATGATTACTTTCCAAAAATCTAAAATCTAACTTGGCATAACCTTGATTTTTGCCTTTCTAGCATTCATGTTTATCTTTATGTCTTGCATGTTTCATTTCCGCATTGCATATTTATCTTCATTATCACCCCATTAAGAGGGCTCCTCCCTTTGACCTAAGTCAAAGTTGGCCATAATAGGCAAAGGGATGAGTCGTTGTGAAGATCTAATCCTCTTTTATCAAGTGTTTTCCGGGACTTTAAAATAAGAGGAGAAGGTTCTCTCAGCGACAGGTAAGTTCTCTTAACCATTTCATTTCGGTCATTTAGGTTATTACACCTTGTTAAGAAGGCTCCTCTCTTTGACCTAAGTCAAGGCAGACAACAATAGGTAAGGAGATGAGCCATGGTGAAGATTTAATCCCCTTTTATCAAGTGTTTCAGGATGCTAAGATCAAGAAGGGTGTGACTCTCACCATAGCAGGTAAGCTTTCTTAACCCTTATCTTATTCATTTTCAGTCATTTTGTTCATATTACCTTGTTAATAAGGCTTACCCCCTTGACATATAAGCAAGGCAAGACAACAATAGGCAAGGGGGTAAGCCATAGAGCGGATTTAACCCTTCTATTAAGTATTTCAGGAAAGAAACACAAGTCAAGGAGGGGTGAGAATCTCGCCAACAGGTCAAACAACATTGAAGCAAGAAGTGCTATGACAAGGAAGAAAAGCAGCTACAACACCAGAAGAAGATTAAGCCTGCTACAGATATCAGTGTCTGATTGCCACTGACTCCAAGAGAATGACCACGTGGAGAAGGCATGGAAACCATACCGCCGCAACCGCCTCGTTCCGGTGATGCTCCAAAAGAGTGGCCAAGAAAATGCTCGCAGAAATGAAAGAATGGACATGGGAAACCCCCATAACTTGCCGACTAGCATATATGTCGCTAGTCGTGTGTTATTATCTTATACATTATTTGTTGAAGACCATGAGCACGGAGAAGACTTGACCCGAGATCCCCTTCATCAAAAATCTACGACGGTCGGGTCATCTCTAATGCTCACGGATAAGCCAAAGTTGTGATGTGAGGGACGATGGTTCCCGAATGGGTATCTTGACCTCATAGACAATCTATATCTTCAACTATTTGTTATACAAGTGTTGTTTTGTTTTCTTGAGCCCAACATGCATCATGTAGCACTAATTGCATTACATTTTGTAATTGCATACATCATTTCCTAAAACTTCACCTTCTCACTCTCTCGATCATTCTAAATCCCACCGTGTTTTCTAATCCCACCATATTTTCTAATCCCACCATGATTTCTGGTCCCACCAACCTTTCTAATATCCCACCGTGTCTATTAATCCCACCGTGTTCGGTAACCACTTTGTGCCCTGAAATCTTTTCACCACTATGGCCATTGCAACTTCTTTGCTATTCATCCCACCATGACAGCTAATTCATCCCGCCAAGGGCCTTCTACTTGATCAGAACTTCCACCGTCATATCTTCACGGTCTATGCTTAAACATTTACCTTTCGGAATTTGAGATCATTCCATTCCGAATTGAATCTTGTCTCATGGAAGACTTAAATGAATCAGAGAGCCCGAATGTGCTCGATTGGTATTCTTTTACTTTTTCAAAAAAAATCTCTTTTTAAACTTTAGCCCGTCACAGTACAGGAACACCGCAAAGATCGGGTTACCGGCTGATGATGAACCTACGAACCCATGTTTCGGGGACTCCCCACCGCGTTGGGGGTTGGCTATTCTTCTCTCGTGCCAATGGCACATCTCTTACCAATCGAACATAAGAAGACTTGATGAAACATGGCGGTTAACCAGGGGACTTGAGGAGATTCGTCTTGCCGAATCTGGTCGTCAAGCGTGTCTATATCTACACCTTGATGCCACCTTTTCAGTCCATCGCCATTTCACTCCACTACATTCCACTAGGATCCATCTCGCTTCGCTACGCTTTCTCTACGTTTCACTCCGTTCCGCTACATGCCATTCCCTTGCAAAGCCGACATCAAGGCGAGGCAAGCTGTAGACACGCCAAATTGGCTAGATTCGGAGCCCTAGACTCTTATTCCATAGGCGATATCTTTTATTTGACCGTTATCTAATTCGAACTACCTCGTGGAGATGAGCTAAGGACATTGGTGGAGCCCCCCTTGATTAGTTGAGAATGGACCAATGATTTCCGGAATATTGCCGTAACCTTCAAGCGAGAGCCGCACGTGAACTGTAAAAACACGAAGCCTGCTCGATGACCGACCTTGAATGGTCCATAATTGAAGGTCTCGGGAGTCCCGCATGTGTTCCGTAACATTCAGGGTTTCCGAGAAGTCATTTCGGGAGGCGTCGGTCAATGACGGCTTTCGTTATGGCTTTTTCGATCTGTGCTGACACGGCTATCCCGGACCACATGTTAGGCCTTTCCGGTCATCAACGGGTCTTTTCAGGTCATCCGGGTCGATTCTAGCCGTATATTTTATCAACCGGGGCTATAAGGCCGGTTCGGTCAATTTTAGGGTTTCGCGGCTTTTACGGCTTTCGATTCACATTTACCGGGTTAATCTCAGATTTTTCGATGACTTCGGATTGTCCGATCGTACCGGACTTGTTCGGTCATCATTTCAAGTCATCCCGAGTTGACCCAAGATTTCTCGACCAGAACCGTGCTCTTTCGGATCTTCGCCCCGGGTTTCGGCTTTCCGCGAAAGGGTAAACCGGTAGAAAGCCCCGTACGAACATCTCGGGAGTCATGCGGCTGGTTTACCGATTTTAGGAGGTGCGGTTGAAGGCCCTCTTTCCAACGTGACAAACGGGAGCCGAATCGGACATCCCATTTGCAAGATATGGCTGGCGGAACACGCGCGCAGGAGAGAGAGTGTTCCGCGCCCCCGCTCCGCTTGAAAGGGGAGGGTGCGCCCTGCGCGCCCTCAAACTGGGGGCGCGCCCTGCGCGCCCCCGGTTCCTTTGAAAACCGGGGGCGCGGTCGGTTTCCGAAAATCAGAAATTACCCCGATTAGCACCTTCTAAACCGGTTTTTTTGGAAGGTTTCCGGGGAGGATTTTCACTTATTTGTACCGTGCCCCCGGTTCGGGGGCGCGTTACGTATGTCAAGTCGATTTTTAGCAATTTCTGGAAATTTCCGTTGATTTTTAGCAATGAGACGCGTAACGCGCCCCCGTCCTCTTTGAAACATGGGGGCGCGCAGACCGCGCCCCCGAACTGGGGGCGCGCCCTGCGCGCCCTCGGTTTGAGGGTGCGCCCTGCGCGCCCTCGTCTCCTTTGAAACGCGGGGGCGCGGTCTGCCCAGTTTCTAAATTTTGCACCGTCTCCCTTCCCCTATAAATTGAGGGCCATTCTCAGCGACCCAAGATTAATCCCCGGTGCCTAGCTCATCCCAAGGTTGTCCAAGCTCTTCTCCAAAGCCGTCCCGACGTCCAAAGACGATCCGAAGTCAAGAAACCGATCCCGAGGTGAGGGAGAAGGCTCGATCCGGGTGTTCTTCATCAACCATCTTCATCTACTTCTGGAGAAAATCCGAGGCTTCTTCTGCAAAAGTCTTCAACATACAAATTGTTCCTCTCTTCTTCCTCTTTCGTCCCCAACTGACGGCACTCCATTCCGACTTTCCGTTTGTTTGTGGCGGTTGCTACACTGAGGGCGCGCATCCAGGTTCTGTTTTTTATATCCGCCTACTTTCAGAATTTTTACTGACTTATACATGAGGATTTCGGAGAAGTCATAAACATAGGAACTCTTTTTCTCTGAGTCCTCCGTCTACTTCAACAAACGGAAGTCGATTCTGACATCGGGGTCGTCCGTAACGTCCTCTACACCGAAGTCGCGCCAGAAGGGTGCAAAGCTACCTGAACCGGCCTTTTCTCAACAAACTCGGCTTCAACTCAAGCCGATCCATTCCATAAGCTTTCTCAACTCATTTAACTCAGTTCATTTACTGTTTTAAAGCATTTTTCAGTTTATTTGCATCATTTTTACATAATCAAAAAAAATACAAAAAAAGGGGTTAAGGCTCACCCCAATCCGGTGAGTTCGATTCCAATTGCTTCTTTCTCATATTCTCTCTACAGTTACTACACTTCCCATAGTTCTAATCATTTTCTTTCACTTGGTTTATTGTTCTAGTTGCACAGGTTTATCAAGCTAGCATCGGTTGGGAGACTCTTCTTCATCGGCCCACCGAAGAAGAAGAAGGTTGAACCCATATCCCGATCTCCCGCGCTAAGGTACACGGTCAAAACAACTCAATCTTGTTGTTATTTTATAAAGCGGAGCCCGCGGCTCCTGGCGACCACCCTTTTTTATTCATGTTCTAAGTTAATTCACTCCTCACTCTCCTCCCACATGACCTGAATCATCTCCGGTGTTCGAGCGACGCCGTGAGACGAAAGTTCGGGGATCAATGTGAGTGTGGGACCGAGGTGAGGAGTCTTTACCGCTTTCCGAGTGTTTTCTGATTCACTCCCTTTTTCCCCTATCTATCTTTCATCTTATCTTGAGGTGCCGATCCGGAACCCGTTTCTGGAGTCGACAGGTAGCACAATTTCATCATCATCTGCCTTCCCATAGTGTCCGGCAAAGAGACAGCCATACATCCAACTTCTGGCAATTCACCCACTGAGATATGGGGCTGTATCGATAATCTTAGGGGCAATGTAAAAGAAGAATTGTTCATTTCATCCCTTACAGGCATGCTAGTCACCTTGATCACTTATTCTTTAAAAATAAAATTTATACACTGGTGGTTTGTTGAAACCACAGCTCCAATTGCTTCTAGATATGGTCTCCCAAGTATAGCCCAAAAAGTTGGATCTAACTCTAGGACATGAAAATCAGTAGTGACTGTACATGGCCCAAGTCTCACCTCCAGAATAACTACCCCATGTGCAAACTTCTTTAAGTTATCATAAGCTATCACCATGGCACATGATGAATTGATTTCTTATTCAAAAATGCTGCATAGCTGTAAGGTTTCTAGTGGCATAATAATGAGGGAAGCTCCAGTGTCAACTAAATAGAATTTTACTTCGACATTATAGATGATAACAGCCATGTGCAAAGCATATCTCTGAATTCTAGATCAACTAATTCCTCCTGAGAGAAAGTGAGCATTGGGTTCTTACTTTTGGGGGCTAACACAGTAGTGATCTTCTCATGTGGGAGATCTTCATTTACTATGACCCTTTGCATATATTGCTATAGAATCTCTTGCTGCACATTTGATCTCTTGATCAATTCAAGTATAGAAATATGGGCTGGCATCTTATCCAAATGTTTCTATAAATCTTAAGCCATGCCTGGCAATAGTTCTTCCACTTGTTTTTCCTCCACTGGTTCTTGCAGTTGTGTCCTATCTTGAGAAAAGAGCCATTGAAACATTCTCCTACTTTGAAGCACTGGGACTATTTGGCAGTCGGGTAGAGGTGGTGGGTTAACTGGGGTGGAATGTGGTAGAACAAGTGGTGTAGTTGCTGGTATGGTAGGCAATGGGATTTATGGGATGGTTGAAGGCTCTGGAGTGAGTGTGTTTGTGAGTAAAGGGGTAGGATTCAGAGATGGTAGTGATGGTGATAGTGGCAGCCTGATAGGAAGAGGCCGGGGTGTAGGAATGCTTGGTGAGTTTAATGGAGGTGTTGGTATAAAAAGTTGTGGGTTTGGTGGTGTGATAAGTTGGGGTTTTGGGGTAACAGAGCTTATAGGCTAGGAGTTCAAGTTTGAGGGTGATGGTGATAGTGGTGGCCAGATGAGAAGAGGCCTGTGTGTAGCAATGGTTGGGTTATTGAGTTTGGTGGTGGTTGTGGAGTAGACGGTGCATGGATTATCTGTCTAGTATGAGTCTTAGTAGGAAGCCTAGCTGGCATGGTTGCATCGTGGTTTTCTAGTTGCCAACCTTGAGCACGGCTGACAATTTCCCGGGTAATGGAGTGTACAAAGCCGATTCCTAGGTTCGGTGGTGCTAGTGCAAGTGCCAGATTAGGAGCATGCAATGGGAGCGGATTCTGAACGATCCCCAAGCCAGGTTGTTGTTGAGGCTGAGTCGGTGGACGCTGTCATTGCTACTATCTAGCTTTCATCGCCTGTATGCATTCCCCCATCTAGGCCCAATCAATGTTGTCTTGGTCATTGAGATCATGGATGTAATCTTTGAATTGAACTACACTTCAACCATGTGACTAGGGTACCAGTGATAAGAACAGTATTGGGACATATCTACATTAACTGGCCAAACCTCTCTTTCCTTGGACAATTCCAATTATTTCTCCACCATTAGTACATTGAAGATGTAGATTAAGAAGTTAGGTAGTTGTCGGTAGTTCTCTATCCTAGGACCTTCCCTTCATGGTGCTTGATTTGGTGGCGGCAGTGCCCTATTGTAGGTGGGTTGACGAGGTTGCTGGGGTTGCACCATTGGGGTTATTGTGGTTGTTGTGGCCTAACCTGCTATTGAGGGGGGTGGTAAGATGGCTTCTCTGGTGGGTTCCTATATTGATTTTGGCGATTCCCTCCTTGATTACCTACGATGTTCACAACTTCATTGTTGACTACTCCCTCGGTTATAGGCCAAGTTGGTGCAGAGATAGTTTTTCTAATGTTTCTAGGTTTAGGATCAAAAGGATGTATCATTGTGACATCCTTAAAATGGGCTTGCAAGTATCGGACACTATCATAAAGCTCATTCATGATGGTAGGATGGTGCATGATCAAGACATTCCTTATACAAGGTGTAGTATTTCCGTGAGTATCTTTACTTGTTCTCCTTTTGAAATGGCATCTGTCAATTTCTCTTACATTCCTCTCTTTCAGTCAGTAAACTTTATGAAGTCCTCCTCGGGCTTCATCTTCTCAACAATCAATTTGTAATTGAACAGGATGGTGCCACCCGGTCTCTGTATCTTTTCAAAAATTTGATCTTGACAATATCGAAATCTCCTGCCTCAAAGAAGTCGAGCAAATAGAACCACTCCAATGCAAACCCTTCTAGTGATCGGTGGAACAAGAAAGCAAAGACCCTACAATCAATCTTCCAGAATGAAGACTCGGAGAGAAAATCCTTGAGGTGTGAAAAGGATTGCCGATACCATTGTAGCAGTGATAAACAAGTAATTTAGAAGGTGGCAGGTGAAGAATTGGTAAAGAAGGAATAGAGACCTCAGGCATTGACTTGGAATCCAAGTGACTAGGTGCGTAAATGGGTCGGATTCAGTAGCGGAATCACAAAATTCGATTTTGATTCCGATAAGGGTTAAGGTGTTCCGATTTTGATTTTGATAATTTTGGAATCACCTTTTTCCAATTCCAAACCGATTCCAATTCCCTTATTGAAATAGGAATCGAATTCAATAATTTCCAATTTCGATAATAAATACCAATTGTTATTCAAAAATAAATGAATAATTCATATATAATTAATAATTTTTGATATAATATTTAAAACTTTATTTTTATCATTTTATCAATTTATATAATATATTTTATGGTTTATTTGACTTTATTTTAATTATTTTTACTTTTATTTATTTATTTATTATCAAAAGCGGATAAGCAGAAATGGAATCACCTGATTTTGATTTTGATGCCGATAAGCTATCAGAATATCCGATTCCGATTTCGATAGCTTATATGATACAAAAATAGTTTCCAAACCCGTTAATTTTTATTGGAATCGAATAGAAATTTCGGATTATCGGATTCTATTTACACCCCTACAAGTGACATCTCAACTCTTCATAACGTTCATTCATTTGGGTTAGCAGATCCATGCTTACTTGAGTGAGGATATGTTCCTGGTTTACTGGTGCATGTATGTGGTTAGATGTGTGATTTTGGAATTGAGAATGTGAAGCATGAACTGGTAAATTATTTGATGATTGTCCCATAACATGATGGGCAAAAGGAGCAATGGGGTTGGAGCAAGGTGGCTAAACAAATGATGGTTGAATCACAAATTGCTAGACAATAGGTGGTTTAACAAAAGATGGTTGAATGAGTGGTGGTCGAACCATGGAACGAGGAGATGAGGAAACTCAATTGACTTTAGCATGATCATAGGTAGTTTTGCTATTGACCAATGATTGTATGTGTGAAAAGGTTTCTAGGTTAGTGTAAAGAGATAACTCTTTAAAGGGTTGTTTGACATCTCATGGAGCAGAGGGTTAAGGGACTCCTTGCACTTCTGACTCAAATATGGGATCACCATCTCATAGAATTGAGAGTTGTGGTTGGTGACCCATCTCATTCTCTTGATGTTCAACATGCTTCGCCATTCAAACATGTCTTTCAGACCTTAATTGCATTGCCACCCTTCAACTTCAAATAGAGGGTAAAAAACAAGTTTGGAAAAAAATAAAAATTTGTTTTTTATATTTTGCAATATTTTGGAGTTTTCAAAATTTTTTTACTAAGCAAGTGATGCAAAAACTTGAAAACAAGATTACGCAATAATTTTTGATTAAATCTTAGGTTTATAGATTTGTTAAGAATTGTTCTCTCAACAAATGGGTTAGGATCCAAAATTCAATCTCCAATGACCTAGAGTTCACACAATCTCACCACGCATGGGTAACTTGGGATAGTTCGGGTTTTGGGGAGTGGTACAACCAACCCGATCGTTGAAATGAATACTCCACGTATGAGAAATTACGGAGGTCTTGATGAAAGCCAACCAAGTCAACTAGAAAGAAATATCCCAAAAGAGAGGTCAGAATCCACCAAGAGGGTGTTTTGGATGGGAGGGGTAAATGGGAGAGTGAGCAAGATACCTCAAAAGAAAAAAAAGTGTACAAGAATGAGGTAGAGAGAAGGAGCACAAAATGCAATCAAGTGATAATACAAGTAATAAGAAAAACATAAACTTGAAAAAATAATCACACAAAACAAGTAACTAAAAACTAGACAAGCAACTAGAAACTAGAATCTAGACCTTGTTTCTCACGTGAGCCAAATAAAAGTGGTGAAAAACTGATAAAAAGAAGAGGGTTCATATCTGATAGCCAAGCAAAATGGGTGGTCCATGCGGGGACCGATGTGAGGATAAGTTGGTTCATGTGGGAACCGAGGTTAAAAGTGTAGGTGGTTCACGCGTGTGGGAACCTCGGGAATCTTTTTGTTTCTAAAGGTGTTTAAAAGATTGTTTTTTTATGTTGAAATATCATACCTGAATTGTTTAGTAAAATAGGTGATAGACCATAAAAATACTAGATAATCCAGGTGATATTAGAAGAGTATAGAACCGAGATTCGGATTCTGTGAAAATATTTTTGACCTCTCTCTATCGGATGGTGCGAATATCCGATGTTCATTTACATTGAGCAAACACTCGAACACCCTTGATTAACTGCCATAGCGATCTTGTTGACGAGAGGGTGCACATACACAACGTATGTAGAACACAAAGGCCCCGGCCTTTCGGGTGTAGACACGCCAAATTCACCTAATTCAGAGCATAAAACTCATGTTTTATAGGGTAACATGTGTGATTGACCTTAGAATGATGCCGGGTCTTTTAAAGTTGATTTGAAGCTTCGCCGAATGAAATCGGATGTTCTCCGACGTTTTCCGCAGAAAGCCGTAATTTCCGAGCGAAAGCCACACGTTAATCGTGTAAACCCGGAAATTGGCTGAATGACCAATGCCTAATGATCATGCATTGAAGGTTATGGTCATATTCACACTCCGGACAAGTTTTGTTGCATTCCGTGCTTTCCGGTTTGCCGTCGAAGTCATTTTGACCTATATCGGACCTTCTGTTCACTGCCCTAACTTCCGGATAAAATTCTGAAGTTTTGGAGGGTGTGATGGCTGATCCAATGCTATAGGAAGCTTCTTCGGCCTGTTATCTTTCCAACGCAACAAACGGCGTCGAATTCCGAGTCCGGGAGTGTTCGCAATGGCTTCCGGAAGAAGGACGCGCGAAACCAGTCCCATGCGCCCGGGTTCCTGGTCACATGCGCCCGGGACCCAGGGCACGTGGCCATGCGCCCTACCAGTGAGGCACGTGGCCTTGTGCCCTCACTTGAGGGCACATGCGCCCCACCTTTGAGGCACGAGGGACCCAGTCTTTCACCGGGACTCTACCACTGAACGGCCGGACCGGATAAGACCATTATCCTCGGGAACAGTGCCATGCGCCCTCACTGGGGGGCACATGCGCCCTTCAGTGGGGCGCATGCACCCTGCACCAGGGCGCATGCGCCCAGGGGTGGGGCGCATAGACCCTATTTTTTAGCTCCGATAAGACCTTCTGTTCTCCTATAAATAGACTCTGATTCTGGTCGTTCCAAAGGTATGATCACGACTCCCCAGGCATCTCAAGACGTCCTAGCACCCTCCTGCATTGATTTTGTGATTTTTAGAGAGAGAATTTCGAGTTTTTAGAGAGAGAAAAGTCGGTTCAAGAGAGAGGAAGGCTGTTCTACAGGTGATCTGCCAAGTCTCTCTTCTTCGGCCTCTACAGAAGTGTGTGGACGTCTTCTGTCTGAGATCTATTCATCAAAGTTCTTCCTCTCCAAGATTTATTGATCTTGCAATCGACGGCACTTGATTCCAAGGTCGGGGCTGGTCGTGACGAGTGCAGAAGCAAAGTCGCGCCTGGCAGATCCTGCAGTGCTACTCGGCTTTTTCGACAACACAGATTTGGCCATATCTTCCTCTATTCAACTCAGAATCTTTCTGTTCTTTTTCCTATCTCTTTTTTAGTGATTATACATCATCCTATAATTTTTTTACATTTTTTTCTTTACTTTTACTCTATTATTCCGAAAATAAAAAAAGAGGGGTAAGAGATAACCCGGATCCGGTCAGTTTCTAGTCAATTGTGTGTTTTATGTCATTCTATTTACATATACTCCACTTTGTCTAGTTCTAATTGTCTATTTCACTTGTTTATTTGTCTAGTTGCACAGAATATCAAGCACCCACACGTTGAGGACTCTTCTTCATCGGCCGGCCGAAGAAGGAGAAGCTTAAACTCACACTCTTCACGCTAAGGTACACACGGTCATCTTTCATTTTAATTCTATAAATCGGAACCCACGGTTCCTGGCGACCACGTTTATTTCTTCTCACCCTCCTCCCACATGACCCGAACCGTCTCTTTGGTGATCAAGCGACGCCAAGGGATGAAAGTTCGGGGATCAATGTGAGTGTGGGATCGAGGTGAGAGTTGCTTTCCGAGTTTTATTCCTTTATTTTCTCATCCCCTCTTGAGGTGACGATCTGGGTTCACGGACTTCCCTGAAAAGGAGAGGACCCCGTCGAATTTTCAGAGTCGACAGCTTTGTGGCAACCACGGTGGGACAAGCAATGTCTTCAACCGTGGGTGCTAAGTGTTTAGTTTGCAACTAGTTCTAGTTCTAGACCGCTTCCCACGTGAGCCTTTCCTTCTTTCCACCTCTCTTAAACTTCATGCCATCTCATAATTTCTGATTTCACCCATATTTCATCAGATCTGAAGTGCCAAGTATGCCATTTAATTTCTGCATTTCCCTTAAACCGGTTCCCACGTGAACCACCCTTTTCCTTTTAAACCGGTTCCCACATGAACCAATCTCTTTCTTTACTTCGGTTCCCACGTGAACCAAACCACTTTCCTTCAGATCTATCCCAACTTGGATCAGATCTTTATTCACCTTTAATTGGCCCCACGTGGCCCTCTTTTGATCATTCAAACCGGTTCCCACGTGAACCACCCCTTTTTACCCAAAACCGGTTCCCACGTGAACCACCTTTGCCTCTTACCCCAATTCCCACATCGGTCCCCACGTGGACCACCCTTTTGCTTGGCTATCAGATCTGAACCCTCTTCTTTCCATCACCTTTTCACTATCTCCATTTGGCTCACATAAGAAACAAGTCTAGATTCTAGTTTCTAGTTGCTTGTCTAGTTTCTAATTGCTTGTCTGGTGTTGATTGCTTGTTTATTTAAGTTCATGTTTTGCTTATTACTTGCTTTATTACTTGTTTGCATTCACTGTTCCTTCTCTCTACCTCCTTCTTTTACACTTTTTGAGGTGGGAGCTCACTCTCCCATTTACCCCTCCCATCCAAAACACCCTCTTGGTGGATTCTGACCTCTCTTCTGGGATATTCCTTCCTAGTTGACTTGGTTGGCTTTCATCAAGGCCTCTGTAATTCCTCATATGTGGAGTATTCCTCTTCACGATCGGGTTGGTTGTACCACTCCCCAAAACCCGAAGCATCCTATGTTACCTACACGTGGTGAGATTGTGTGAAACCTAGGTCATTGGAGATTGGAGTTAGGATCCTGACCCATTTGTTGAGAGAACAATTCTTAACAAAATTCATAAACCTAAGGTTTAATCAAAATCATTGCGTAATCTTGCTTTCAAGTCTTTGCATCACTTGCTTGTCAAACAAAAATTCAAACCTTTAACTTTTTACAAAATACTAAAAAATATATATATCTTTGTTTACTTTGTCAACTTGTTTGTTTTACATTCTCCTTAAGGTTCAATGCAACTAAGGTCTGGAAGGCACGTTGGAATGGCAGAACAAGTTGAACATCGAGAGCACGAGATGGGTCACCAACCAATTCCGTCATAAGCGCAAGAGGTCCCTCAACCATCTGCTCCCCGTGATGTTGAACAACTCTTTAGGGAGTTGTCTCTCTATACCGACCCAGAAACCTATGCCCGTATACAATCCATGGTGAAGGGAAAAATTGCTTCAGATCAGGCTGAAACCAATCAAGTTGCTCTATCTCCTCGTCCTCTAGTTCAACCACCACTCATGCAGTCACCCTTTGTTCAATCACATGTTGTTCAACAATCTATGATTCAACCTCCTGTTGTTTAACAACCTATGATTCAACCATCTGCAGTTCAACCATCTGTGGTCCAACCCTCATTTGTCCAACCATCTTATTTCAACCATGTTGTTCCCCCAATCCACCAAGCCATGGGACAATCTTCAAATCATGTTCCTCAATTCCAGAACCACGTCTCTAACCACATACCCCAACCGGTAAACCAAGAACCTGCTCTCACCTGTGCAATCATGGATCAGCTCACTCGGATGAATGAACGTTATGAAGAGCTGAGATGTCGCCTGGACTCCAAGTCAGTGCCTGAGATTTCCATCCCTTCTCTGCCAGTCTTACACCTGCCACCTTCTGAGCTACCAGTTTATCGCCGCTACAATGGTACTGGCAACCCTTTTCTCCATCTAAAAGATTTTCTCTATGAATCCTCATTTTGGAAAGATGATCGTAGGGTTCTTGCCTTCTTGTTCCGTCGATCATTAGAAGGGTCTGCATTGGAATGGTTCTACTCACTCGACTCCTTTGAGGCAGGAGACTTCGACATTGTCAAGACCAAATTCTTGCAGAGATACAGAGACCGGGTGGCACCAGCGTGCTCCATTACAGACTTGATTGCTGAGAAGATGAAGCCCGAAGAGGACTTCATAAAGTTTGCTGATCGCTGGAGGGGAATGGCAAAAAAACTGTCAGATGTGATTTCTGAAGGGGAACAAGTAAAAATGCTTATTGGCAACACTACACCTGCTCTAAGAAATGTATTGATCATGCACCGTCCTACCACAATGAATGAACTCTATGACAGTGCCCGATACTTACAAGCCCACTTCAAGGATGCCACCATGATAAACCCTTTAGATCCTAAACCTAGAAACTTTAGAAAAACCCCCTCTGCACCAGCTGGGCCTACAATCGAAGGAGTGGTCAACAATGAAGCTGTAAATATTGTGGGGAACCAGGGAGGGAACCGTCAAAATAAGTACAGAAACCCACCACAGAACCCTTCCTATTACCCCCCCTCAACAACAGGTTAGGCCACCACAACCACGACAATCACAACAACCCCTGCAACAAGTAGCACAACCCCAGCAACCTCGTCAACCTACCTACAATAGGGCACCGCCACCACCCAATCAGGCACCACGAAGGGGAGGTCCTAGGAGAGAGAACTACCAGCAACTCCCTTACTCCTTGACCGACATCTTCAATATACTCATGGCGGAGAAACAGTTGGAATTGCCCAAGGAAAGAGAGGTTTGGCCAACAAATGTTGATATGTCCCGATACTGTGCTTACCACCGGTGTCCTGGTCACACTGTAGAGGTGTGCTTTCAATTCAAGGATTACATCCACGATCTGAATGACCAAGGCAGCATTGATTGGGTCCAAATGGGGGAATGCATACAAGCTATGAAGGCTAGGCAGCAGCAGCAGCAGCGTCCACCGGCTCAACCTCAACAACAACCTGGCTTGGGGATTGTCCAGAATCCGCTCCCATTACATGCTCCCGCTCCAGCACCGGCACCAGCACATCCAAACCCAGGAATTGGTCTAGTACACTCCATTGTCCAGGGAGATGCCGATCGTGCTCAAGGTTGGCAACTAGAAAGCCACAATACAACCATGCCTGTCAACCCGGCTAGGCCTCCTGCTAGGAACCCTCATAGACAGATAATCCGTGCACCTGCTACTCCACAACTACCACAAAGCTCAATAACCCAACCACTTGCCGCCACCTCTTCTCGCCGACCCATCATTAGGTCCGCCCCCTCTCTAACTACACCTCCTTCAACCATTGCCACACACCAGCCCTTGCTCATCCGACCACCACAATCACCACCATACCTGAACCCCCAGCCTACGAGCTCTATTACTCCAGGACCTCAACTTATCATACCACCAACACCACAACCAATCCCACAACCTACACCTTCATCAACTACTCCCGCACCCCGGCCTCTTCTTATTAGGCTACCGGTATCACCATCACTACCACCTACAATTCCTACCCCTCTACCAACTAACCCAATCATCCCAGAACCATCGATCCCATTACCTATCATACCTGCACCTACACCACCTGTCCCACCAGAACCCACCCCAGTTAACCCGTCACCTCTACCCGACCGCCAAATAGTCCCGGTGCTTCGGAGTGGGAGGATGTTCCAGCGGCTCTTTCCCCAAGCCGGAACTCAACTGCAAGAGCCAGTGGAGGAGGAACAAGTAGAAGAACCATTGCCAGGCACAGCCTATGATCTGTTAAAACATTTGGATAAAACACCGGCCCGTATTTCTATACTTGAGTTGATCAAAAGATCAAAGGTGCACCAGGAGATTCTACAGCAGTACTTGCAAAGGGTCATGGTGAATGAAGATCTCCCACCTGAGAAGATCACTACAGTGTTAGCCCCTAGAAGTGAGCACCCAACACTCACTTTCTCTCAGGAAGAATTAGCAGATACAGACTTTAGGAGATATGCTTTGCATGTGGCTGTTATCGTCTGCAATGTCGAAGTAAAATCATGTTTGGTCGACACTGGAGCTTCTATCAATGTTATGCCGCCCGAAACTTTGCAGTTGTGCGGTATTTCTGAGCAAGAAATCAAGCCATCTTGTGCCATGGTTACAGCCTATGATAACTCCAAGAAGTCTGCACGTGGGGTGGTCACTCTAGAAGTCAAACTTGGACCATGTATGGTCACAACAGATTTTCATGTTCTAGAATTAGATCCAACCTTTCGGGCTATATGTAGACACGCCAAATTGGCCTGATTCGGAGCCCCAGACTCTTATTCCATAGGCGATATCTTTTATTTGACCGTTATCTGATCCGGACTACCTCGTGGAGATGAGCTAAGGACATTGGTGGAGCCCCCCTTGTTAGTTGAGAATGGACCAATGATTTCCGGAATATTGCCGTAACCTTCAAGCGAGAGCCGCATGTGAACTGTAAAAACACGAAGCCTGCTCGATGACCGACCTTGAATGGTCCATAATTGAAGGTCTCGGGAGTCCCGCATGTGTTCCGTAACATTCAGGGTTTCCGAGAAGTCATTTCGGTAGGCGTCGGTCAATGACGGCTTTCGTTACGGCTTTTTCGATCTGTGCTGACACGGCTATCCTTGACCATGTGTTAGGCCTTTCCGGTCATCACCGGGTCTTTTCAGGTCATCCGGGTCGATTCTAGCCATATATTTTATCAACCGGGGCTATACGGCCATTTCGGTCAATTTTAGGGTTTCGCGGCTTTTACGGCTTTCGATTCACCTTTACCGGGTTAATCTCAGACTTTTCGATGACTTCGGGTTTTTCGATCGTACCGGACTTGTTCGGTCATCATTTTAAGTCATCCCGAGTTGACCCGAGATTTATCGACCGGAACCGTGCTATTTCGGATCTTCGCCCCGGGTTTCGGCTTTCCGCGAGAGGGTAAACCGATACAAAACCCCGTGCGAACATCTCGGCTGTCATGCAGCTGGTTTACCAACTTGAGGAGGTGCGGTTGAAGGCCCTCTTTCCAACGCGACAAACGGGAGCCGAATCGGACATCCGGTTTGCAAAATACGGCTCGCGGAACACGCGCGCAGGAGAGAGAGTGTACCGCGCCCCCGCTCCGCTTGAAAGTGGAGGGCGCGCCCTGCGCGCCCTCAACCTGGGGGCGCGCTTTGCGCGCCCTCAAACTGGGGGCGCGCCCTGCGCACCCCCGGTCCCTTTGAAAGGCAGGGGCGCGGTCGGTTTCCGAAAACCGGAAATTGCCCCGATTAGCACCTTCTAAACCGGATTTTTGGAAGGACTTGGGAGAGGATTTTCACTTATTTGTATCGCGCCCCCGGTTCGGGGGCGCGTTACGTATGTCAAGTCAATTTTTAGCAATTTCCGGAAGTTTCCGTCGATTTTTAGCAGTGAGACGCGTAATGCGCCCCCGGTCCCTTTGAAACAGGGGGGTGCGCAGACCGCGCCCCCGAACTGGGGGCGCGCCCTGCGCGCCCTTGGTTTGAGGGCGCGCCCTGCGCGCCCTCCTCTCCTTTGAAACGCGGGGGCGCGTTAGGTCCAGTTTCTAAATTTTGCACCGTCTCCCTTCCCCTATAAATTGAGGACCATTCTCAACGACCCAAGGTTAATCCCCGGTGCCTAGCTCGTCCCAAGGTCGTCCAAGCTCTTCTCCAAAGCCGTCCCAACGTCCAAAGGCGATCCGAAGTCAAGAAATCAATCCCGAGGTGAAGGAGAAGGCTCGATCCGGGTGTTCTTCATCAACCATCTTCATCGACTTCTGAAGAAAATCCGAGGCTTCTGATGCAAAAGTCTTCAACATACAAATTGTTCCTCACTTCGTCCTCTTTCGTCTCCAACTGACGGCTCTCCATTCCGACTTGCCGTTTGTTCGTGGCGGTTGCTACACTGAGGGCGCGCATCCAGGTTCTTTTTTTGATATCCGCCCACTTTCAGAATTTTTACTGACTTATACAGGAGGATTTCGGAGAAGTCATCAACATAGGAACTCTTCCCCTCTGAGTCCTACATCTACTCAAACAAACGGAGCTTGATTCTGACATCGGGGTCATCCGTAGCATCCTCTGCACCGAATTCGCGCCAGAAGGGTGCAAAGCTACCGAACCGGCCTTTTCTCAACCAACTCGGCTTCAACTCAAGCCGATCCATTCTATAAGCTTTCTCAACTCCATTAACTCTGTTTATTCATTGTTTTAAAGCATCTTTTAGTTTATTTACATCATTTTTACCTAATCAAAAATACAAAAAAAGGGGTTAGGACTCACCCCAATCCGGTGAGTTCGATTCCAATTGCTTCTCTCTCATATTCTCTCTACAGTTACTACACTTCCCATAGTTCTAACCAAACTCTTCACTTGGTTTATTGTTCTAGTTGCACAGGTTGATCAAGCTAGCACTGGTTGGACTCTTCTTCATCGGCCGGCCGAAGAAGAAGAAGGTTGAACTCACATCCCTATCTCCCACGCTAAGGTACACGGTCAAAACAACTCAATCTTGTTGTTATTCTATAAAGCGGAGCCCGCGGCTCCTGGCGACCACCTTTTTATTCATGTTCTAAGTTATTCTCCTCCTCACTCTCCTCCCACATGACCCGAACCATCTCCGGTGCTCGAGCGACGCCGTGAGATGAAAGTTCGGGGATCAATGTGAGTGTGGGACCGAGGTGAGGATCTTTTACAGCTTTCCGAGTGTCATACGATTCACTCCCCTTTCCCCAATCCTTCACCACCTTCTCTTGAGGTGCCGATCCGGAACCCGTTTTTGGAGTCGACAGCTTTTTGGCGACCATGGTGGGACAACCAATGTCTTCAACCGTGCTAGCTTGATTGATCCGTGCAACTAGTTGTTTTCCGACTTGGTTCCCGCGTGAACCGGCTTGTCCTTTACCCTTTTCCATGTCAATTTACCTTTAAAAACTTTCTAATTACTCTTTCTTTAAGATTGTCCCCCATGTGGACTTGATTTCTTGTCTTTAATTTCAGCCCGGTTCCCGCGTGAACCACTTTTCTTCTTATAAACCGGTTCCCGCGTGAACCACCTTTCTTTTCCAACTCGGTTCCCGCGTGAACCAACTTACTTTCAGATCGGTCCCCGCGTGGACCACCCATTTGCAGCACCTTTAGATTGGCCCCACGTGGCTCTCTTTTCATTTTGTCAACTCTTACACCGGTTCCCGCGTGAACCACCCTTTTCTTCACAAAAACCGGTTCCCGCGTGAACCACCCCTTTTCCTTCAAAAAACCGGTTCCCGCGTGAACCACCTTTCTTTTCCAACTCGGTTCCCGCGTGAACCAACTTACCTTCAGATCGGTCCCCACGTGGACCACCCCTTTGCACCAATTAGATTGGCCCCACGTGGCCGCATATGACAACTCCCGGAAGCCGGCACGAGGGGTGGTTACATTGAAAGTAGGGCTCGGGCCATGTGCTGTCACCGCCGAGTTTCACGTTCTAGAATTGGACCCTACATTCAAAGCTATCTTGGGACGCCCGTACCTTGAGGCAATAGGAGCTGTTGCCTCCACTAATTATCAGTGTCTGAAGTTCCCATACAAGGGCCAGGTGATCAAAGTAACCAACATCCCCATTCTGAATGACGTGGATGACCCCTCTTCTGCACTGCCAATATCAAAATATGTCCAACCCTTGGTTTCAACTACAGAGCTACCTGAGGTCATGGTATTAACGACGCCTCCAGATACCGTTGCATGGCGGATGATGAAGGGGATAGGCTATCAGCCAGGAAAGGGGCTGGGAAAGGAGCTGCAGGGGGTTGTGCACCCCGTTGAAGCCGTACAAAGACCAAAGAGACACGGGCTTGGCTATGAGCCCAGTTTCACTCCGCGGATGGTCTACCAGCCAAAAAATGCCATGGGACTCCAAAAATTCTTTATCAAAGGGGACACCATGATGATGGCTGGGGACAAAGAAGAAGAACCAATCAAGAGGAAGAAGGCACCAGAGCAAGAGGAGGAAGTGGACAACCTGAGTTCATCTTTGGCTCGGTTGTTCATAGAGGAGGAAGAACCAGTCGAGGGCAAGTCCATCTCCAAACAACTTGTCCACTCGAACCCACCTCCAAACAAGATCCCGCGTGAGCCGTATCCTACGATCACGTATTTCAAAATCCTCACTCTATCCCTCTTGGATTCGCTTGATGGGCTATCTAGCCCAATTCCCACTTCTGGGCCAAAATGGCCACCTGAACTGATCAATGGGCCTGAGAGCCCATTCAAATCTTCTTACTCCACTGGGCTTCTATGCCCATTCCAATCCAACAACCTTGGGCCCACATGCCCACCAGTCGGGCCCACGTGCCCTTTAGATTTATTTTCTTGCTTTGGGCCCGCGTGCCCACCATTTGGGCCCACGTGCCCCTTAAATCTTTTCACCAGCTTTGGGCCTATCTGCCCATTTCTTGTCGTCATCGGGCCCGCAAGCCCATTTTTCTTCCATTTGCTTAAGCTTTCTATTTCTGCTTGAGCCCCATCGGCTCGTTCTCTTTTTGTTATTGAAAATACCCAAAATACCCAAAAAAAATGTCCTCTCGCAAACTCAGTTTTCCATCGAGGAGACGTCTCTACTTGTCTCGGAGGGTGCCCCCAACCAGGGACCTCTCTTCTCCAACTCACTGATCGATCTGCTCGATCCTTCACCCATTGTTAATACCACCTTTTCAATTCCGTCTTCTTTAGGAGTAGTTAGGGTAGAAAAGAAGAAAATTCGAGGTAAACGTGTGCCGGAAAGATATCTCCAACAAATAGCTCAAAAATGCAAGGAATGTGCAAGGCTACCAAGGTTTTTGGAAAATGCTATCCAGCTTGATGAAATCCAATATGAGGATGAATTCAATGTAGATCATACACTGGGAGTTTATGAGGTCTTATCAGAAAAAGATCCTGATTTCGAGGATGGAATTGAGGACTTGGCTGATGCGTATGCATCTGGACTTAAAAGGTTTGAAGAACCATTAGCCACGGTGGATGAACCAACAAAAGAATTGAATCTCGGAACACCGGAAGATCCCAAGACAATCCTCCTAAGCGCAAACCTCACTCCCACTGAGGAACAGAGTTTGATTAAAATTCTGGAAGAATATAAGGACACGTTCGCATGGACATACGAGGACATGCCGGGTTTAGACAACTCGTTAGTTGAACATCGTCTAACTTTGAAACCTGGAGTTGCCCCGGTCAAACAAAAATTAAGGAGATTCCACCCTGATGTTGCACTTAAGATGAAAGAAGAGGTCGACAAGTTACATCAAGCAAGATTCATTAAAGTCGTCCTTTATCCGCAATGGGTGGCAAACATAGTCCCTGTCATGAAGAAGGATGGTCGAGTTCGGATCTGTATAGACTTCAGGGACTTAAACCGAGCGTGTCCTAAAGATGACTTTCCTCTACCTCATATTGACGTCTTGGTTGATAACACTGCTGGATTCGAGATGTTGTCATTCATGGATGGCTATTCTGGATATAATCAAATCCGGTTGGCCGAAGACGACCAGGAGAAGACCTCGTTCACCACACCTTGGGGAACCTACTGCTATGTCGTCATGCCCTTTCGACTGAAGAATGCCGGTGCTACCTATCAGAGGGCAATGATGGCTATCTTCCATGACATGATGCATACCCTTGTAGAGGTGTACGTGGACGACCTGGTCGTTAAGTCCAGAAGCCGAGAAGATCACCCGGAAGTGTTGAGAAAGGTCTTGAAAAGGGCTAGGGAATATAAATTGAAGATGAACCCAAAGAAATGCATGTTTGGAGTATCCTCAGGAAAACTGTTGGGGTTCATAGTGAGCAAAAGGGGCATAGAGATCGACCCAAACAAGGCCAAGGCAATCATTGGTATGCCTCCTTCCGAGAAATATGAAAGAACTTCGAGGATTAATCGGGAGGCTACGGTTGTCCGCCGGTTCATCTCACAACACTCCCAAAGGTGTAAACCTTTCTATGAGTTGACCAAGGCGGGGGCCGAGTTCAAATGGGATTCGAAGTGCCAGGATGCATTCGATGGTTTGAAAAGATACTGGCTAGTCCCCTGTGCTTAGACCACCAGTCCCTGGCAAGCCCTTAGTTTTATATATCTCGGTTTTGGAGAATTCTCTTGGGGCAATCCTTGCACAAGTGGATGAAGAAGGGAAAGAGAGGGCAACTTACTATTTGTCAAAGATCTTTGATCCATGTGAGCAAAAGTATACTGTAGTGGAGAAGACCTATGCTGCACTAGTCTGGGTAGTTCAGAAGCTTAAACACTATTTCTTAGCTCATGAGGTCAACCTTATTGCCCGCATCAATCCCATCAAATTCCTTATGGAGAAAACTGTTCTAACTGATCGGTTAGGTCGTTGGCAGAGCTTCCTCTCCCAGTTTGATATCACCTATGTCCCCCAGAAGGCGATTAAGGGCTATGCCATTGCCGAACATCAAGCCCATCACCCTATACCCCTCTTTGACCCGGTCCAATCGGAGCTCCCGGATGACGAACTAATGTTGATCCGATCTTCCCACCTTTGGACATTATATTTTGACGGGGCTCTGAATTCACACGGTAAGGGAATAGGAATCGTCCTTCTATCACCCGAGGGTGTCACCATTCCACAGGCATTTCAGCTTGACTTCCCAGCAACCAACAATATAGCTGAATACGAAGCCTTGCTGGCCGGACTGGAGGCCGCTCATTTCTATGGTGCCACGGAATTAAGGGTGATAGGTGATAGCCAACTAATTCTTCGCCAAGTCCTAACCAAATACCGAACTTCTCATCCAAACCTCAAACCTTACCAAGAACTCACCTCTTGCTACATCAAACTCTTTTCTAAACTCACTTTTGTCCATGTTCCTCGAGCTCAGAACATCCTTGCTGATGCCCTAGCCTCCTTAGCTTCATCCCTATCAGTCCCGCTAGGTAGACAGGTGCGGACTATTCATGTCCGTAGAAGGTCGATACCAGCAATTAAAGATGGGCGATTTCGAAAGTCAAGGAGAGATTTGGCAGGAAGGAATATCTAAAGCAGAAAGAGGAGATTTCGCTAATAGAGTTGGAAGAGTTAGATGAGGGAGAGAGGCCTTGGTTTGATGAGATCGCAAGGTATTGTCAAGATCAGACATATCCACCTGGATCAAATGCAAAAGAAAAGAAGGCCATCAGGAGAGTATCCCAGAGGTATACCATCCTAGGAGGGGTGCTCTACAAGAGGAGCCTGAAGGGAATTTTATTGAGATGCGCTGATGAAGAAGAGGCACAATTTGTCCTTAAGGAAGCACATGCAGGGGTCCGTGGAGGCCATGTCAATGCTCAAGCTCTTGCTAAGAAAATCATCGAGCGAGGGTATTATTGGCCAACCCTAGAAGAGGATTTCTCCATCTTTGTCTGGCACTGTCATTCTTGCCAACTCCATGCCGACAAGATCCATTCTCCCGCATCTTCCCTTCATCCGATTCATGCCCCATGGCCCTTCGCCATGTGGGCTTTCGATATCATTGGCCCTCTAAGTGATCTTAACTCTGAAATCCGTTCCAAATCGTTCATCTTGACGGCAACAGAGTACTTCACCAAGTGGGCAGAAGCGGAAGCGTTCGTAGAGATCAAGGCATCAACACTGTGCTCCTTCATCAAATGCAACATCATCGCTAGGTTCAGGATACCCAGCGACATCGTCACCGACAACGGACCACAATTTCTCTCTCAAGATCTGCGTGATCTTCGCAACAGGTACCGCATTGCATTGCATCATTCATCTCCTTATTACCCGCAAGGCAATGGTCAAGCAGAAGCCACCAACAAAACTTTGATTAAAATCATCAAGAAAACCTGTAAGTCTAGCAAGTTCGCAGACTGGCCAGATAAGCATGTAGATGCCCTATGGGCTTATCGTACTTCTGTACGGACCCCCACTGGTCAAACCCCGTATGCTCTTGCATATGGGTTGGAAACGGTGGTCCCGTACGAAGTACTCCTTCCATCACTCCGAGTTCAACTCGATAGGGACATCCCTGTCGATGAGAGGCGAGAATCTCTCCTTGCACAACTTGAACTCCTAGATGAAAGAAGGTTGGCCGCTTCCGAGCATGCCCGGACTTATCAGAACCGATCGAAAAGGTTTTATCAAAAGAGGGTGGTAGAGAGAAAGTTCAAAATCGGTGAGATGGTAGTTAAACGTATATTCGTTAAGCCGGGTGGTCGCCGCTCCAAGTTGCAACCTAACTGGGAAGGGCCTTTTGTTATAACTGAAAAATATCCAGGCAATGCATATGAGCTAACCAACGCCGATGGAGAAAAATTGAATCATCCATGGAACGATGTTTACCTCAAAAAATATTTTCCTTAGAATAAATATGGAGAATTTCTAGTATGATATTAAGTCATCGATCCAAGGGTGTTAGCTAGAAGTCAAGGGTAGACATCACCTTGCACACACAACACCTCCGGATCCCAGAATCTAGATAGCCCAACACTCGAGAGAGGCAAGGCAGAACCCTGAAGGCAGAAAGGAAACCTTACCCTATTCTCTTCTGTTCGGTCCAAAATAGGTGAAGGGGACTAGAGGAGGATAGTATCGAAAATGCCCGCCGCCTTAGTAGGAGGCCGTCTCATAGGGTGCAAAAGGGTGCCAAAAGATGGGCAATGAACCCCACAGGTTTAAACAAATATGGGCCTGTCTGAATGAGTACCCGAAAGAATAGAAAATGAAAAGAAGGCACCAAAAGATGGGCAATGATCCCACGGGTCAAAGACTTGTCTAAATAAGTGCTATATGTAGAAAAAATGACCCGAAGAGGCCGAACCCCAACGGGCAATTTGGGCATGAGTAGAGAAACCCTCCTCAACACCCCCCAAATCCTATCAAAGACTTCCTCTATTATTCTTCCATCTTAAAACCCCTAGGGTAGGGTAAACTGTCCAAACTCAGGGGGAATCCAAACCGATCAAGAGAAGAGGGCGAGAAAGATTCTAGGTAGGGAACCTTATTCACACGTGGTACTTATTGCTTGAATCTTGATCAACACTCAAAGATCGATGAATGGTCTTAATACTGGCACATTCTCCACAAAAATCCAAAAAAAAAAAATCAAATATTTTCAAAAATTCAAAAAAAATTGAATATTTTCAAAAATTCAAAAAAATAGAAGATTTTCAAAAATCCAAAAAAAAAATCAAATATTTTCAAAAAATCCAAAAAAATCAAATATTTTCAAAAATTCAAAAAATGAATATTTACAAAAATCAAAAAAAAAATTGAATATTTTCAAAAAAAAGAAAAGAAAAAATTCATTTAGCTTGGCATAACCTTGATTTTTGCCTTTGCTAGCATTCACGTTTATTCTTATGTCTTGCATGTTTCATTTCTGCATCGCATATTTATCTTGATTGTCACCCCATTAAGAGGGCTCCTCCCTTTGACCTAAGTCAAAGTAGGCCATAATAGGCAAAGGGATGAGTCGTTGTGAAGATCTAATCCTCTTTTACCAAGTGTTTTCAGGGACTTTAAAATAAGAGGAGAAGGTTCTCTCAATAACAGGTAAGTTCTCTTATCCATTTCATTCCGATCATTTGGATTATTACACCATGTTAAGAAGGCTCCCCTCTTTGACCTAAGTCAAGGCAGACAACAATAGGCAAAGAGATGAGCCATGGTGAAGATTTAATCCCCTTCATTAAGTGTTTCAAGATTCTAAGATCAAGAAGGGTGTGACTCTCACCATAGCAGGTAAGCTTTCCTAACCCTTATCTTATTCATTTTCAGTCATTTTGTTCATATTACCTTGTTAATAAGGCTACCCCCCATTGACATATAAGCAAGGCAAGACAACAATAGGCAAGGGGGTAAGCCATAGAGCAGATTTAACTTTTCTATTAAGTATTTCAGGAGAAAAACACAAGTCAAGGAGGGGTGAGAATCTCGCCAACAGGTCAAACGACACTGAAGCAAGAAGTGCTATAACAAGGAAGAAAAGCAGCTACAACACTAGAAGAAGATTAAGCCTGCTACAGATATCAGTGTCTGATTGCCACTGACTCCAGGAGAATGACCATGTGTAGAAGGCATGGAAACCATACCGCCGCAACCGCCTCGTTCCGGTGATGCTCCAAAAGAGTAGACAGGAATTGCTCGCGGAAACAGAAGAATCAACATGGGAAACCCCCATAACTTGCCGACTAGCATATATGTCGCTAGTCGTGTATTATTATCTTATGCATTATTTGTTGAAGACCATGAGCACGGAGAAGACTTGACCTGAGATCCCCTTCATCAAAATCTACGACGGTCGGGTCATCTCTAATGCTCACGGATAAGCCAAAGTTGTCTTTGTGAGGCACGATAGTTCCCGAATGGGTATCTTGACCTCATAGACAATCTATATCTTCAACTATTTGTTATACAAGTTTTGTTTTATTTTCTTGAGCCCAACATGCATCATGTAGTATTAATTGCATTACATTTTGTTTTGTCATTGCATACATCATTTCCTAATCTTCACCTTCTCACCCTCTCGATCATTCTAAATCCCACCGTGTCATTCACCATATTCTCTAGTCCCACCAACCTCTCTAATATCCCACCGTGTCTATTAATCCCACCGTGTTCGGTAACCACTTTGTGCCCTCAAATCTTTCAATTCTTTTCACCACAGAGGCCATCGCAACTTCTTTTGCTACTTATCCCACCGTGGCAGCCATTTCGTCCCGCCAAGGGCCTTCTATTTTGATCAGCACTTGCACCGTCATTATCTTCACGGTCTATGCTTAAACATTTGCCTTTCGGAATCTGAGATTATTCCATTCCGAATCGAATCTTGTCTCATGGAAGACTTAAATGAATCAGAGAGCCTGAATGTGCTCGATTGGTATTCTTTTACTTTTTCAAACAAATCTCTTTTTAAATTTTAGCCCATCACAGTACAGGAACACCGCAAAGATCGGGTTACCGGCTGATGATGAACCTACGAACCCATGTTTCGGGGACTCCCCACCGCGTTGGGGGTTGGCTATTCTTCTCTCGTGCCAATGGCACATCTCTTACCAATCGAACATAGGAAGACTTGATGAAACCTGGTGGTTAACCATGAGACTTGAGGAGATTCGTCTTGCCGAATCTGGTCGTTGAGCGTGTCTATATCTACACCTTGATGCCACCTTTTCAGTCCATCACCATTTTACTCCACTACGTTCCACTACGATTCATCTCGCTTCGCTACGCTTTCTCTACGTTTCACTTCGCTCCGCTACATGCCATTCCCTTGCAAAGCCGACATCAAGGTGAGGCAAGCTGTAGACACGCCAAATTGGCCTGATTCGGAGCCCCAGACTCTTATTCTATAGGCGATATCTTTTATTTGACCGTTATCTGATCCGGACTACCTCGTGGAGATGAGCTAAGGACATTGGTGGAGCCCCCCTTGTTAGTTGAGAATGGACCAATGATTTCCGGAATATTACCGTAACCTTCAAGCGAGAGCCGCATGTGAACTGTAAAAACACGAAGCCTGCTCGATGACTGACCTTGAATGGTCCATAATTGAAGGTCTCGGGAGTCCCGCATGTGTTCCGTAACATTCAGGGTTTCCGAGAAGTCATTTCGGTAAGCGTCGGTCAATCACGGCTTTCGTTACGGCTTTTTTGATCTGTGCTGACACGGCTATCCCGGACCATGTGTTAGGCCTTTCCGGTCATCACCGGGTCTTTTCAGGTCATCCGGGTCGATTCTAGCCATATATTTTATCAACCGGGGCTATACGGCCATTTCGGTCAATTTTAGGGTTTCGCGGCTTTTACGGCTTTCGATTCACCTTTACCGGGTTAATCTCAGACTTTTCGATGACTTCGGGTTTTTCGATCGTACCGGACTTGTTCGGTCATCATTTTAAGTCATCCCGAGTTGACCCGAGATTTATCGACCGGAACCGTGCTATTTCGGATCTTCGCCCCGGGTTTCGGCTTTCCGCGAGAGGGTAAACCGATACAAAACCCCGTGCGAACATCTCGGCAGTCATGCGGCTGGTTTACCGACTTGAGGAGGTGCGGTTGAAGGCCCTCTTTCCAACGCGACAAACGGGAGCCGAATCGGACATCCGGTTTGCAAAATACGGCTCGCGGAACACGCGCGCAGGAGAGAGAGTGTACCGCGCCCCCGCTCCGCTTGAAAGTGGAGGGCGCACCCTGCGCGCCCTCAACCTGGGGGCGCGCTCTGAGCGCCCTCAAACTGGGGGCGCGCCCTGCGCGCCCCCGGTCCCTTTGAAAGGTGGGGGCGCAGTCGATTTCCGAAAACCGGAAATTGCCCCGATTAGCACCTTCTAAACCGGATTTTTGGAAGGATTTGGGAGAGGATTTTCACTTATTTGTATCGCGCCCCCGGTTCGGGGGCGCGTTACGTATGTCAAGTCAATTTTTAGCAATTTCCGGAAGTTTCCGTCGATTTTTAGCAGTGAGACGCGTAACGCGCCCCCGGTCCCTTTGAAACAGGGGGGCGCGCAGACCACGCCCCCGAACTGGGGGCGCGCCCTGCGCGCCCTCCTCTCCTTTGAAACGCGGGGGCGCGTTAGGTCCAGTTTCTAAATTTTGCACCGTCTCCCTTCCCCTATAAATTGAGGACCATTCTCAACGACCCAAGGTTAATCCCCGGTGCCTAGCTCGTCCCAAGGTCGTCCAAGCTCTTCTCCAAAGCCGTCCCGACGTCCAAAGGCGATCCGAAGTCAAGAAATCGATCCCGAGGTGAAGGAGAAGGCTCGATCCGGGTGTTCTTCATCAACCATCTTCACCGACTTATTTAGAAAATCCGAGGCTTCTGATGCAAAAGTCTTCAACATACAAATTGTTCCTCACTTCGTCCTCTTTCGTCTCCAACTGACGGCACTCTATTCCGACTTGCCGTTTGTTCGTGGCGGTTGCTACACTGAGGGCGCGCATCCAGGTTCTGTTTTTGATATCCTCCCACTTTCAGAATTTTTACTGACTTATAAAGGAGGATTTCGGAGAAGTCATCAACATAGGAACTCTTCCCCTCTGAGTCCTACGTCTACTCAAACAAACGGAACTCGATTCTGACATCGGGGTCGTCCGTAGCATCCTCTGCACCGAAGTCGCGCCAGAAGGGTGCAAAGCTACCCGAACCGGCCTTTTCTCAACCAACTCGGCTTCAACTCAAGCCGATCCATTCTATAAGCTTTCTCAACTCCATTAACTCTGTTTATTCATTGTTTTAAAGCATCTTTTAGTTTATTTACATCATTTTTACCTAATCAAAAATACAAAAAAAGGGTTAGGACTCACCCCAATCCGGTGAGTTCGATTCCAATTGCTTCTCTCTCATATTCTCTCTACAGTTACTACACTTCCCATAGTTCTAACCAAACTCTTCACTTGGTTTATTGTTCTAGTTGCACAGGTTGATCAAGCTAGCACTGGTTGGACTCTTCTTCATCGGCCGGCCGAAGAAGAAGAAGGTTGAACTCACATCCCTATCTCCCACGCTAAGGTACACGGTCAAAACAACTCAATCTTGTTGTTATTCTATAAAGCGGAGCCCGCGGCTCCTGGCGACCACCTTTTTATTCATGTTCTAAGTTATTCTCCTCCTCACTCTCCTCCCACATGACCCGAACCATCTCCGGTGCTCGAGCGACGCCGTGAGATGAAAGTTCGGGGATCAATGTGAGTGTGGGACCGAGGTGAGGATCTTTTACAGCTTTCCGAGTGTCTTACGATTCACTCCCCTTTCCCCAATCCTTCACCACCTTCTCTTGAGGTGCCAATCCGGAACCCGTTTTCGGAGTCGACACTATACTTGGGAGGCCATACTTGGAGGCAATAGGAGCTGTGGCTTCAACAAACCACCAGTGCATAAAATTTTCCTTTAAAGGACAGGTGGTCAAGGTGACTAGCATGCCTATAAGGAACGAGCTGAACGATGCTTCTTTACCCCTAGGTCTATCAATACAACCCCAGATCTCAGTGGGAGAATTGCCAGAAGTCAGATGCATGACCACCTCTCTACCAGACACGCTGGGATGGCGGATGATGATGAAATTGGGCTATCAGCCTGGAAGAGGTTTAGGCAAGGACCTTCAAGGAATCACTCAGCCAATTGAAACTGTGAAAAGGCCACGCAGGCAGGGGTTGGGATATGAAGAGGGTTCCATCCCAAGGAGGATCTTCCAGCCAGGATATGCCATGGGGCTCCACACCTTCTTTATCAAAGGGGAGACCATGATGATGGCTGAAGATGGCAAAAGTTCCGTGGTAGTTGTCAAGAGAAGAAAGGCTCCAGATGAAGAAGAAGAAGACTTGGAAGACCTGTGCTTATCCTTGACTCGTTTGTTCTCGAGTGGGGAAGAGTATCAAGAACCACACAAGGGCAGACCAATCTTGGATCATCTGGTTGAGCATACCACCCAAGTCAAAACTATTCCACGAGGCTCAAATACAACAATCCCATGGTTGAACCTCATACCATTGTTTCTAGATCTTTTGGATGGGCTTCAGGGCCCACTTACCCACTTTGGGCCCATGTGCCCTCTTCAACCTTCCACTCTTACTGGGCCTGCTTGCCCATTTGCTTCCCTCATCAACTTCAGAACTGAGGGCTTTTCTCAACATGGGCTTACATGCCCATTTATTTCTATGATCGGGTCCACGTACCCATTTACTTTATTCATCAGTTTTGGACCCATGTGTCCACTTTCTATTACCATTGGGCCCACGAGCCCCTTTTTCCCCTTTATTCTTAAGTTTTTCTCTCTATTAATTCAGTCATCTTCTAGCAAGCCTCGAGTCACTCAGGCTCATTCTATCTTTTTACTCGAAATTTCCAAAAAAAAAACGTCTTCTCTGAAACTCACATTTCCATCGAGGAGACGTCTCTACTCATCCCAGAGGGTACTCCCAATTAGGGATCCCCCTTTTCTGAATCATTGATCGATTTGCTCGATCCCCCCCTCCACTGTAAATACCACCTTTCCAGCTTTATCTTCAGTAGGTCAAGTTAGGTTAGGAAATAGGAAAGTCAGAGGTAAGCGAGTTCCAAATAGGTATCTGCAACAATTAGCACAGAAATGTGTACAGTTTTGACTGATCGGTTAGGGCGATGGCAGAGTTTCTTATCCCAATTTGATATCATTTATGTCCCACAGAAGGCAATCAAGGGTTATGCTATTGCTGAACACCTTGCCCATCATCCCATACCCGTCTTTGACCCAGTCCGGTCGGAGTTCCTGGATGACGAACTAATGTCGGTCCGATCTTCCAATCTTTGGACATTATATTTTGACGGGGCTCTGAACTCTCATGGTAGAGGGATAGGTATTGTCCTTGTCACTGAAGGTGTCACCATTCCACAGGCTTTTCAGCTTAACTTTCCAGCAACCAACAACATAGCCGAGTATGAAGCCTTGCTGGCCGGGCTGGAGGCCGCTCATTTCCATGGTGCCACCGAACTGAGGGTGATAGGTGATAGTCAATTGATCCTACGCCAAGTCCTATCCAAGTACCGAACTTCCCATCCAAACCTCAAACCCTACCAGGAGCTCACCACTTGCTACATCAAGCTATTCTTTAAACTCACCTTTGTCCATGTCCCCCGTTCTCAGAATATCCTCGCCGATGCCTTAGCTTCACTAGCTTCATCTCTATCTGTCCCGCTAGGCAGGCAAGTGCGAACTATCCACATCTGTAGGAGGACAATTCCAGCAATTGAGGATGGACGTTTTCTGAAGGTTAAGGAAAGATTCAACAGAAAATAATACTTGGAACATAAGGAAGAAATCTCCTTGATTGAGTTCGAAGAATTAGAAGAAGGTGAGAGACCTTGGTATGACGAGATTGCGAGGTATTGTCAAGATCAGTCATATCCACCTGGATCAACCACTAAGGAAAAGAAGGCAATCAGAAGAGGATCCCAGAGGTATACAATCCTAGGAGGAGTGCTCTATAAGAGAAGCCTAAGTGGAATCTTACTCAGATGTCTTGATGAAGAAGAAGCCGAGTTGGTGCTGAAAGAAGCACATTCTGGCGTTTGTGGAGGTCATGTGAAAGCCCAAGCCCTGGCTAAGAAAATCATCCGACAAGGGTATTATTGGCCAACTCTAGAAGAAGACTGCTCCATCTTTGTCCGGCATTGTCACTCATGTCAACTCCATGCCGACAAGATTCACTCTCCCGCATCTTCCCTTCATCCAATTCATGCCCCATGGCCTTTCGCCATGTGGGCTTTTGATATCATTGGCCCCTTGAGTGACCTCAACTCCGAAATGCGCTCAAAATCATTCATTCTGACGGCAACGGAGTACTTCACAAAGTGGGCTGAAGCGGAAGCATTCGTGGAGATTAAAGCGTCAACAGTCTGCTCCTTCATCAAGCGCAACATGCTGGCGAGGTTCGGGATCCCCGGCGACATCGCCGCCGATAATGGGCCACAGTTTCTCTTTCAAGATCTGCGTGATCTTTGCAACAGTATTACATTTCATTGCATCATTCATCGCCATACTATCCTCAAGGCAATGGTCAAGCGAAGCCACCAACAAAACCTTAATCAAAATCATCAAGAAATCTTGTAAGTCTAGCAAATTTGCCGGCGGCTCGATAAGCTTGTAGATGCTCTATGGGCTTATCGTACTTCGTAAGGACTCCCACCGGACAAACCCCGTATGCTTTGGCATATGGGATGGAAGCGATGGTCCCTTTAAGTATTACTTCCATCTCTCCGAGTTCAGCTCGACGGGGATATTCTGTTGATGAGAGACGAGAATCTCTCCTTGCACAGCTTGAACTCTTGGATGAAAGAAGGCTAGCCGCCGCCGAGCATGCCCGGACTTATCAGAATAGACTCAAAAGGTTTTATCAAAAGAGGGTGGTCGAGAGAAAGTTCGAAATCGGTGAGATGGTAGCCAAACGCATATTCGTTAAGCCAGGGGTCCCCGCTCCAAGTTGCAACCTAACTGGGAAGGGCCTTTTGTAATCACTGAAAAGTATCCAGGTAATGCATATGAATTGACTAATGCAGATGGAGAAAAATTAAATCATCCTTGGAATGGAGTTTACCTCAAAAAGTACTTTCCATAAAAATGGAGAAACCACTGGTATAATCTCAAGTCATCGATCCTAGGTTGTTCGTGAGAAGTCAAGGGTAGGTACCATCCTACACACACAACACTTCCCGATCCTAGAATCTAGACAACCCGACACTTGCAAAAGGCAAGGCAGAAATCTAGAAATGGAAGGAGTACCCTTACCCTATTCTCTTCTACTCGGTCCAAGATAGGGAGAGAAGGTTAGAGAGGGGTAGTATCGAAAACACTCCCACCCTAGTAGGAGGCCGTCTCAGAGGGTGCAAAAGGGTGACAAAAGATGGGCAATGAACCCCTCAGGTTAGAAAAATAAATGATCAACCTGTCTGAATGAGTACCCAGAATGATAGTCAAGGCAAAAGGCACTAAAAGATGGGCAATGTCCCCACGGGTCAAAAACCTGTCCAAATATGTGCCACATAGAAAAGAACAAAAAGAAAGAAAAACCCAAAGAGGCCGAACCCCAATGGGTAATTTGAGTGAGAGTAGAGAAATCCCTCTCAACATCTTCAAACCCTATCAAGGACTTCCTCTATACTCTTCCTCCTTAAACCCCTAGGGAAGGGTAAACCGACCAAATCCAGGTGGAATCCAAGCCGATCAAAGGAAGAAGGTTAGAAGGATTCTAGGTAGGGAACTTTATTTTTGCACGTGGCATCTACCACTTGAGGCTTGACAAACTCCAAAGACCGATGAACTGTCTCAAATACCAGCATTTTCTCCACAAAAAAAAGATGCATATTTCAAAAACCCAAAAAAATGCATATTTCAAAAACCCAAAAAAAATGCATATTTCAAAACCCCAAAAAATTGAATATTTCAAAAACCCAAAAAAATTGAATATTTCAAAAAAATTCAAAAAAAAGACATACTTCAAAAAAAATCCAAAAAAAATTTGAATCCTTTTGAAAATCCAACTGATTGTTTTCAAGAAAATCCAAAAAAAAAAATTGCTTAGTCAGGATCATCGCCTTAGTTGCATCCATGTTTATTTGATTGTCATGCATATTTCCATTTCTGCATTGCATATCCATTTTTACTTTAATTACCTTGTTAAGAAGGCTCTCCCCCTTGACCTAAGTCAAAGTTGACCATAATGGGCAAAGGGATGAGTCACGATGAAGATCTAATCTCCTTCTGTCAAGTGTTTCAGGCATTTCAATACAAGAGAGGAGAGGATTCACACCATGATAGGTAAGTTCTCTCAACCCCCCATTTCATTTTAAGTCATTTGTTTTATTCCACCTTGTTAAGAAGGCTCCTCCCTTTGACTCAAAATCAAGGCATACGATATACAGGCAAAGGGATGAGTAATGATAAAAATTTAATCATTTTCATTAAGTGTTTGCAGGAGCTGAAGAAGCAAAAAGAGAAGGGCAATCAGGTACATTTTTTCTGAAAAAAAAAAAATTGGCCTCAGGGCGCATGTGCCCTCATCTGGGGGCACATGGCCAGGTGCCCCACCCCAGGGCGCATGGCCAGGTGCCCCCGATCGGGGGCACATGGACAAAAAATTCAAAAAAAATCAGAAAAAACTCAAAAATTTAGAAATTGTCTATAATGTTAAAAATGACATTTTTGCTAATGGAACCATCATCAAAAACTTTGTTTTAACCTACAAATGATGGTTCTAATAGTAAAATCTTCCATTAATCATTTCATGAACAATCTGATTCATATGACAATTCTGTCTGTTGGGTACTAACCAGAAATGTGCAGGCAACATTTTTTAGTCCTAACAGGTGAATTGGTGAGATCAATGTTCCCCAAGGAACGTCATGCCAACGTTGCAGCGAAAAGGAAGCACCACCCAGCTGAACATCCTTATGGTGTTGTATTCCGTCAAAAGGCAAGACAAGGATGGACCAGAGATGCTGATGAACCAGGCGGTCGATGCAGCTTACCTGAAGATTTCATCCTCAGCTTCTCATCAATCTCACATCACATCACCACCATCACTTCATTTTTGCACTTCACATCACTCCTACCACTTGGTCACCTAGCTATGTTAGGTCCATTTGATACATATTATATGCATTAATGTTGAAGACCTTGAGGGTGAAGATGACTGGGCCCGAGGTCCCCTTCAACAAAATCTACGATGGCTTGGTCATTTCTTCACACTCACAGATAAGCCAAAATTGAAAATTGGAGGGACGATGGTTCCTAATCGGGTGTCTTGACCTCCAATAGACAATCTATATCTTCAACTATTTTCTACATGATTTTCTATGTGTTCACATCCATCTCCTTTTCTTTCTTCATCATTACCAATTTTATTTCATCATGTTTTCTCTTTCTTTTATTTCATCATTTTTTATTCTTTCTTTTATCCCTTTATGTTTTATTCCTTTCTTTTTATTACAACATGTTTTATTCTATCATCTCTTTTATCCCACCGTGTCATGGCAATTGTCATCCCATTGCTATTCTTCTTTCTCATCATTCTATGGCTTAAATCTGTCTTGTCATCTTCCGAATATCGAGTTTTCTGCTAGAGCGTGATTCATGGTTTTCACGATACCCGAGCAATTTTGTTTTGTTTAAAATGAACCCTTTTAGAACTTGAGGTTCTTCCACTCAGAATTAAACTGAGTATTTTGGTGAAACTTGAATGAACTTGAGATTCCAAATATGATGGATTGGTATTCTTTTCATTTCAAGATCAACTTCTCTTTTACAAACTTTAGCCCATCACAGTACAAGAACACCGCAAAGTTCGGGTTCTTTGGCTGATGATGAACCTACGAATCCGAGGACTCCTCACCACGCTGAGGGTTGGCTACATCCTTTTATCCTTTATCATTTACTTTTTCATCTCTCGTGCCAAGGGCATGTCTTTTACCAGTCAATTATATGAGGTTTTGATAGAACATGAAAGCGATCTAGAATACTCAGAGAGATTCATATTCCTGGATCAGGTAGATAAGCGTGTCTATATCTACACCTTGATGCCACCTTTTCAGTCCATCACCATTCCATTCCGCTACATTCATCTACGCTCACTTGCATTCCATTACAGTTCACTACGAATCACACCGCTTCATTACATGCCACTCCCTTACAAAGCCGACATCAAGGCGAGGCAAGCTGTAGACATGCCAAATTCGCCTAATTCAGAGCATAAAACTCATGTTTTATAGGGTAACATGTGTGATTGACCTTAGAATGATGCCGGGTCTTTTAAAGTTGATTTGAAGCTTCGCCGAACGAAATCGGATGTTCTCCGACGTTTTCCGCAGAAAGCCGTAATTTCCGAGCGAAAGCCACACGTTAATCGTGTAAACCCGGAAATTGGCTGAATGAACAATGCCTAATGATCATGCATTGAAGGTTATGGTCATATTCACACTCCGGACAAGTTTTGTTGCATTCCGTGCTTTCCGGTTTGCCGTCGAAGTCATTTTGACCTATATCGGACCTTCTGTTCACTGCCCTAACTTCCGGATAAAATTCTGAAGTTTTGGAGGGTGTGATGTCTGATCCAATGCTATAGAAAGCTTCTTCGGCCTGTTATCTTTCCAACGCAACAAACGGCGTCGAACTCCGAGTCCGGGAGTGTTCGCAATGGCTTCCGAAAGAAGGACGCGCGAAACCAGTCCCATGCGCCCGGGTTCCTGGTCACATGCGCCCGGGACCCAGGGCACGTGGCCATGCGCCCTACCAGTGAGGCACGTGGCCTTGTGCCCTCACTTGAGGGCACATGCGCCCCACCTTTGAGGCACGAGGGACCCAGTCTTTCACCGGGACTCTACCACTGAACGGCCGGACCGGATAAGACCATTATCCTCGAGAACAGTGCCATGCGCCCTCACTGGGGGGCACATGCGCCCTTCAGTGGGGCGCATAGACCCTTTTTTTTAGCTCCGATAAGACCTTTTGTTCTCCTATAAATAGACTCTGATTCTGGTCATTCCAAAGGCATGAGCACAACTCCCCAGGCATCTCAAGACATCCTATCACCCTCCTGCATCGATTTTGTGATTTTTAGAGAGAGAATTTCGAATTTTTAGAGAGAGAAAAGTCGGTTCAAGAGAGAGTAAGGCTGTTCTACAGGTGATCTGCCAAGTCTCTCTTCTTCGGCCTCTACAGAAGTGTGTGGACGTCTTCTGTCTGAGCTCTCTTCATCAAAGTTCTTCCTCTCCAAGATTTCTTGAGCTTTCAATCAACGGCACTTGATTCCGAGGTCGGGGCTGGTCCTGACGAGTGCAGAAGCAAAGTCGCGCCTGGCAGATCCTGCAGTGCTACTCGGCTTTTTCGACAACACAGATTTGGCCATATCTTCCTCTATTCAACTCAGAATCTTTCTGTTCTTTTTCCTATCTCTTTGTTTAGTGATTCTCCATCATCCTATCATTTTTTTAAATTTTTTTCATTACTTTTACTCTGTTATTCCTAAAATAAAAAAAGAGGGGTTAGAGATAACCCGGATCCGGTCAGTTTCTAGTCAATTGTGTGTTTTATGTCATTCTATTTACATATACTCCACTTTGTCTAGTTCTAATTGTCTATTTCACTTGTTTATTTTTCTAGTTGCACAGAATATCAAGCACCCACACGTTGAGGACTCTTCTTCATCGGCCGGCCGAAGAAGGAGAAGCTTAAACTCACACTCTTCACGCTAAGGTACACACGGTCATCTTTCATTTTAATTCTATAAATCGGAACCCACGGTTCCTGGCGACCACGTTTATTTCTTCTCACCCTCCTCCCACATGACCCGAACCGTCTCTTTGGTGATCAAGCGACGCCAAGGGATGAAAGTTCGGGGATCAATGTGAGTGTGGGATCGAGGTGAGAGTTGCTTTCCGAGTTTTATTCCTTTATTTTCTCATCCCCTCTTGAGGTGACGATCTGGGTTCACGGACTTCCCTGAAAAGGAGAGGACCCCGTCGAATTTTCAGAGTCGACATCGGGCGCAATGAGATGCAAACAAGTTTGATTAGATTTTGTTTGGAGTTGACTTATGTTGATTTATGGATTGATTTTAATGTAGTTTGAAATGTTGATTTCAGATTTCCATTTGACTTGGATTTGAATGATATTTGTTTTGAGCTGGTTTATTTTAGATGTGTTGATCAATTTTGACTTTTTTAAGTTTAATTGACATGTGTTGAGTCATTTTCATGTGATTTTCTCATGTCGGTTGGTGTTTTAATACCGATTCGGGTGTGTTCAGTATGTTTTAGATGTTTTGAAGTTTGGTTCAAATTGATTAAAGTTAAACTTCAGATTGTTAATGATCTCATTTCACATGTTTTTAGATGGATTCTAGATGTTTTGATGTGTTTTTAATATGTTCATTTCAGTGGGTTAGGAATCGTTTTGTTTTCACTTGTTTAAAAAGATGAATTCCAATGGATTAAGTGTATTGAATCAATTTTCCAGATTGTATTAAATCTGATTTTGGTTGAATGTTAAAGTTTTAATGACCTGTTTTACGCATGTTTAAATGTTGGTTTGAATGTATTATCAGATTTAATTAAGTTAACTTCATATTTGGTTAACTCTTGTTCGGTTTCATCACATCCGGTCTGTCGAGTTGGTGTCGATGCTCAGTCACATGCAATCAACTCAGCACTTGAAATGTTCATGTTCAAAGTATTCTACGTCAATGTACATCAGATGTGGTAGTTCATATGCCATGTTCGATGCTGTCAATGGTAAATGTGTGAATGTCCTTCCCTTGGTGTAAAATCCACTTGATTGAGAAAATTTTGGCAGCATGCCGTCCTATTTTCCAATCGGTGTAGAATTTTACCCATCCTACAAGGAATAGTCATTTGAGTTTCCAAGTAGTGGGAAGGGTCCGTCTGTAGTGGGAAGCATGTCCCATGCCTACGCCCGGGTCAACATACCGGATACGGGTCTGGGCTAGCTACCCAAGGTGGAGCACCCACGTGGTGGTGCTAACTCCTTATTTAATTTTGGCATCTCACCCTCAGATTTAATTAAATGTGATTTTTATTGTCCTAGACCCAATAGGCCAACTTCATCAGCACAATGAGCTAGTCTTCATGTCTAATGGCCTGAGAAGGCCGGCTTCATATCATGTCAGTCCGGTCGGCCCAATCTTGAGCTTCATGGGCCCTGGTGGCCTGTTTTGACTTCATGACCCAATGGACCGGATTTGCACCTCCATGGCCCGGTTGGCCTAATTTGCACTCCATTTTTGCACCTTGACATCTTGCTATAGCAGTGGGGTAGGTGAGCCTCAGAGGGGCTAGAATGGATTGGCTAAGGTTCTGTTTAGGTGGGCTTTTGGTAGGACTGCACAATGGGCAGGTTTAGGTGTGAACTACGACTGGTTTAGGAATGCACAAAGGGCATGAGAATTGAAGGCCCGCCCGAGTAGTCTCGGCCCATTCGGCGGATTCTGAGAGTCTCAAAGCGTCGACCTACGTCCTATTCTCTAAGGGGAAGGAGAACAAGACACATGGGGTTTGATTTAGGGGTAGCACAAGGGCATTTTGATATGTAGAAATCAAGGCCACCCGGCTTAACTCTTGGCCCGTCCAGCAAATTCCAAGAGACCCGGGCTGTCACCCCTCCTTCCACACATCAAAGAGGGTGATTGGTTTGTTTGAGGTGCTGTAGGATCTGTATTGGTTGTGTTGCACATAGGGCAAACTAGGTGATCATCAATGGAGCCTGACATGGGTGCTCACAAGGGGGGCAGAACTTGGGCAAGCAAGGGGGCCTATTTGGGATGCCATTCAGGGCCTGATTGGGGGAGGCAAGAGGTGCATGTTCAAGTGACCATAAGTGGGGTCGAACAAGGCATGATAGTGGAAGGTTTAGGGGCCTAAATGGAGGGCCAAAATGGTGCACAAAGGGGCTGGTTCAGAGACCTATTTTAAGGGACAGCAAGGGCTGCTTTTGTGATGGCCAAATGGAAGGTACCCTCTGTAGACCAACGTGGAGGGCACTAAAAGGGGCTGAATGGGCATTACTCAGAGGGTATGCCACTATAGAGAGGGGTAGAGAAGAGAAGAGGAAGAGTAGAATTAAAGGGCTACATCGGAGCACACTTCTCCAACTCACCCTTTTTTTTCCTTTCCTGCACTGCAGGTGGTGATGAAGATGATGGGATGAAGGTGCCACAAAACCCATATTCTCTTGCTGTTGGATGAGAAAAAGGGGGTCTTCTGCCTGCTGATGTTTATGGATGGAGCAAAGGGATGAAGAGAGTTTGCTGCACTTGCTGGAGTTGGCACACCAATTAGGTTGGCTGGTTGCATCTGCTACTGGCGCACCTGCTGGAGGAAGCCTTTTTTCTTCTTCTTCTTCTTCACTTGGAACACCCAAAATGGGTAGGAGAGCTTGTTGACTTGATGCTGAAGACGTCCAAGCAAGATGAGGAAGGGCTGGAGCAAGGTTGATGGTGCACCAAAGAGAAGAACGGGCTGCAGCAGAGCTGGCGCACAGGTGGGCTGAGCTAGCTTTGACCAAGGTCAGATGGGAGCCTTTTTATAGAGGATTGGAGACCCATCTGAAGCTGAGGATGAGGATGAGAGGTTGAGACTACTAATTCTCAAAGAGTTCTATTTTTACTAGACTTTTAATTGGGCTAGACATTTAACTAAGGTGTGGTGTATGTAAGATGCAATCAGGCTCACCAGCTCCTACCTTTTAGGTGAGTGTGCGCACACGGCAGGTGGGAATGGGTAGATGTTCAACCAAAGCACACCCATTTGATGGTTAAGATAAGCCTTGGATGATAAGGCATAGATGGGATATGGATAATGGTCAGTTGGGGAGAGTCCTAGTGCAAGAAGACTTCTCATCAGCCATGTGTGAGTGAGATGAGAAGCTGGCGCATGTGCCCCTACATTGTAGAGTGTTGGCACACCCAATGCTATATTATAGGGCATTGAACATTCAATGAAGGTGGGAAAGAGCTGGGTTCAGCTAGATGCAGCTTGGGTTAGCCCAATTCGGTTTAATTTTAACTCGGATTTGATCGAAGTGCTCTCGATCCGACGGATACAATAAATCTTGACCGAAATCAATTAAATACACCTTGAATTAATCCCATAAAATATGGAGTGAGCTATGATGACCATTTATCATGTGATCCACCAAGATGTGCAGCTGAGATCTCCCAAATTGCTCTGGATCTCTGATTTTACCGATTTCTCTGATCAGTGCGCTCTCGGTCGTCGATAATTGAATGCAATTACCTCCTCCCATTGGCCAATTTTATTTTTCATGCATAAATATTCATAAGATAAATGTTTTGGGCCATGCAAATTGAAAATTTCAGCCCATGGGTCGATCCGGGAGCTGATCGGACCATTATGCCCCTAGTGTGACGACATACGGCCTTCCGTCCAGATTTGATCTCTCTTGCATATCTCTTCATCCGGTGGTCAGATTTTCGATCCGTTTCGAGCATTGCCTAGCTCTATACAATCAATGTGGCAAAGTTGGAATTCCATGTTAGAGTCCCAACTTGTCCCAAAGTGGCAGGGGCAAAATGGTCATTTCGGCCTTCCGGTGTCCGTTTTCTGTGTTTTGGGCACCGTTGCAAAGCTCTCGACCGGGGCTATGCAATGAGCACATCATATTAGCCATTTGTAGCATGTAAAGCCATGCCAAGGCATTTTTAGAGCCTATTTGAATCATCTATTCTTGAATTTTTTGAATTTGGGTAAGATTTTTCGCGCCGACTTTGGCATTGCTGAAATCTGTATCAAGCAAGCTAAGTGGAAAATTTGATGCCGACAAATGCCCCCCATGAGCAATTCCTTGGAGATGAGAGTCTAGGAGGGACGATCCATGTAAGTTGGCATCCGGTATTTGTTCAGCTCTATCCCGCAATCTATCCACTGCTTCTGCTACATGAGTTTCTTCAGGACTAAGAAGGGCCCCTTGTACATGACTAGCCTTGGCTTCTTCTATTTGGTTGCCCAACCTTTATTCAATAGGCACATCTGATGGTGTCAACTTCCTATATGCTCCCCAACATGCAAGCTCTCTGAATGAGCCACTTCTTTGTTCTCTTTTTTTTGTTTTTTTATCGATCCGACTGTCTCTCGCGAGATTTTTACTCGGACCAGCCCTCTTGATGTTTTGTCTACATGCCTCCGAAGAGGTTTTCATGTAGTGGGGTCACCTAATTTTGCCTATAGTGCCCTATTAGGTTTTCACTCTAGCCAGGCTTCTTCTTGACATTTTTGCTCTTGACGGGTCATTTTCGGGTGATCGGCCAAGCCTGTCGGGCACCTCTTTTTTCAGCCCCCCTTTTTTGTTTGTTTTTTTGTAAGGAATTGAGGCTTACCTCAAGCCATAGATTGAAAGGTAGATCAAACCAAATGTGGATTCAAACTGTAGGTGAGTTGGGGCCCTAAGGATGAGTTTTGAATTTCGAAGACATTGGCGGTCCTATATTGGGGATTCTTGGGAGCATTTGTAGTCCCAAGAAGAGTTTTGGTTCCATAGGTGCTGTTGTGGCCACAAGGAAGAGTTTTATGCTCAAAGGAGCTGTTGTGGTCTTCATCGTCACCTCAGGTATGGTCTTCCTAGCATATTTATACTACAAGGTAGATGAGCCTACGAGAGCATTTTCGTCATCGGCAACTTGGACCTTCTCCCTAATAAAATTAGGGGGATGAACCCACTCACCTTGTTAGGTTAAGAGCTCGTCCTAGTTGACTGATTTTGTTTGTTTGTTTGTTTTAAATCAACCTGACTGCACCTTTGTGGAGATTTCACCCAGGCTGACCCCTTTTCAATTTTGCTTGTGTCCCATTGCAAGATGTTTACATAGCAGGGTAATCCAATTTTGCTCAAGGCTCCTTTGTAGGTTTTTACCATGATTAGATTATTTTGACATGTTTACCCTTAGCCGATCATTGTGTTTAACCAATTAAGTCTGTCGGGCATCTCCATTTTAGCCCACTTTCTCTTCTTTTTTTTTGAAATAAAGTGTTTTATTGACTGGTCCCTGGTTGTCGATGTTGTACCATGCTCATGGTGGCATTATTTGGCCACTTGACTCTGTGGTGGAGTTGAGGAGGGACCACTAGTAGGTCTCCCATGTTGATGACCTCATTGTGAATCATGGCTTCAACTAAGTCTTTGACTTGGAAGCAATCCTAAATCGGGTGCCCTATGGCCATATGGTAAGGGCAATAGTTGGGTTTGTGGGTCCTTCCAGCCTCATTGGGACGTCTCATCAAAGGCAGGCAAATCAAGTTATTTTTCATGCACATGTCAAATAGTTTTTTGGTGCATTCCTATGGGAAAGAGTACCTCTTCAGTGCACACTCTTCCCATGTGGGTCTTATCGAAGGAGTCTTTGGCAGGGGAGCTATGGTGGCATTCTTGCCCCCGGTGTTGTTGCTCCTTGATGAGGAGGCATTGACGATGTTACCCCCACGGGCTACTAGTTGCTTGCTTTTTGCATGCCTTGACTGAAACCTTCCCCTTGATGGGTCACTAACGCAAGGATGTTGTTGCTGATGACACAAGACAGGCTGAGGGTGACTTACTACATTGTGTCTCTTCTTATGCTAAGACAACCTCAAGTCGATCAGCTGCTCAATCATAGCCATCTGAGAGAGATCTATGCACACTTAGGGTGGTTGATTATGAGAAATCATGCATGCCTCATCTTTTGAAGACTCCCCCATGTTTGATTGTTGATAAGTTACTGGCCATAGTGGGGTTGTCAAGAGGGCCCAGCCTGAGTGACGTAGGGCCTGGAGATTTCAAGGGCTCCTGAACCTTGAGTTGCTTGCGGTGTGAACAACCCAGCATTGGCCAAGATGGCCTTAAGTTGTTGATTTTGTTGCCATAGGTCAGCCACCGCCACTGTGAGGTTAAACGGTGCACTCCCTTGTTGGTTATGTTGTGTTGTTGCTCTTGTCTGAGGAGTGCTGCCTTCATTAAAAATGATAGAAGCATGTGAAGAGAATGGTGCTGCAATAGGGTTAAGCCCAATATTTGAGCCACAAAAGATGATATCTTCCTCTTCGGAAAGCTCATTGGAGATTGGGGTTGCATTTCTAGATTCACCACCCTCATCTTGTTGTACGCTAGTCATGCCTTGTGTAGGTTTTGACCAGTGCCTGGATGTTTTCTTGGATCAGTTCTTGAATATGTTTTTGAAATAGGGAAGAATCCCGAGGGCGAGTGGACTCGTGTGAAGTGCCCCCTAGTTTGTTGATCCTCTTGTACATTGTCCTCTAGATGGCATGGATGACATAAGAGGAGCTCGTGTGAGGGTGTGGTGATTGAAAATGCACCATGTTAAACGATGAAGTCTATTTGCTATTGAGCTTGATAGTGAGGCTGTGGCGGGCTCACTACTTGTTTTCCAAGGTTAAGGACCTTATTATTGATCAGACTCGATGACATTCTTGAACTGGTAGCAGTCTTCAATGACATGCCCGACCATCTATGAAAAGGACAGAAGTTAAGCTCTCCAATTCTTTGAGCATCATCGGGATGCTTCATTTGTGGTAAACTGATCAAATCATTCTTCATACAGATGTCAAATAGCTTCTTTGAGTATTCCCGACTAAAGGAATATGGCTTGGCCATGCATTCTGCCCATGAGGCTCGTGGCCTCAAACTGTTGAAGGTATGTAGAAGAGGCTTTGTAACAATTTTCTTTTTGCCCCCAGGGCTATTATCCCTTGAGGAGGAAGAGGTGTCCACCATGTTGACATTCTGGGAAGCTAGCTGCTTGTCTTTCATCAGCCTTAGCTTTGGTGTAGCCATCAATGGGTTGTTGACATAGAAGTGTTATATGTCAGCAAAGGCAATGTTTAAGTCTTCAAATGTCTGGATTCTTGTCCCAAGTACCTTCTCTTAGATTTTGGCTTGTAGGCCCCTTTTGCATAGCACAATTGCCTCCTCGTTCAGAGGGAGATTGGCACATTTCATGCATATATTCCTCCAGCGATGAATGTAGTCGACCGCCAATTCATTCCATCCTTGGAACATGGTGGTCAACTCAACCAGAGTGTGCAGCCATTCAGAGAAGCTGAACCTCTCAAGGAATTTTTTTTGCATATCAAGCCAGTCAGCTACTGACCCAGGCTTTAAGTTGGAATACCACTCAAAGGCTATGCCTGTCAGAGTGGTGGCGAAGTACTTAAGCAAGTATGATTTACAGTGTGCTAGTTTTACCCATATGTGTGTAGTAAAGTGTCAAGTGGTCCCTGGTGGACCCACACCCATCAAACTTGGAACACTTGGGCACCTTGGAGATGTCAGAGGGGAGTTTGAAATATTGGTGGTGTAGTGGGAATGGAACTTGGTAAAGGCCCACCACACTATGTTCAAGATTTTTTTGTGCAAGCTACATGGAAATCATCTGATCTATCACAGCCCGTTGAGTGGGCTCCAAGGGATGTTGCGGTGGTGGAGGCACTGGTGCTCGATACTGACGTGTATGAAGACAGCGTCAATGGCCTTGGGGCTAGCTGCATAGGAGTAGTAGGACAAGGCTGTACTACATGCAGTAGCTCTCCTTGGGCAACATAGGGCCCATTTGAAGCCTCAGCGGCACCTGATGCTTGTACCGGCTGAGAATGAAGCAAATTAGCATTGGCGAGGAGGGATTGGAGCCGTTGATTCTCATGCCAAAGGTCTTCTATTGTCAAGGTTGGAGGCATGACCTCACTCCCCTTACTCTGCACAATATCTTTTTCATTGTGATGGTGTGTGGAATTCGTAATTGTAGCGAGCTATTGACTAGCTTTGCTACGCATCATGTGCCCAGCATAAGCTACAGTCCGAGAGCCTTCTGGTATCTTCAAGATGACTAGCTCCCACAGTGCAACATGTGAAAGCCAACCTTTGGCATGCTGATCCGCATGTCACTTGATGTTCGGGGGCGTCTTCAGGAAACAATGGCTGATGAAGCATCAACTCTCTTCTACAGGGTCCTGTAGGGTGGTGGATGCATGGCTGTCATTGAAATGATAATATTGTCGCCGGTAGGGCAGAGCAAACTGAGCCTTCAGCCAAACAGAAGTGGCCTTAGGGTGCCAAACCTTTGGGATCGGGATAGAGGTCTGAATCCTTTCCCCCGGTCGGCAGGAGAGTCCATTGTCCAGGGTTCTCGGTGGGAAGAAGTTTGAACGGGGAACATGCCCCCAATAGGCGGAGCTGGTCGCTGAAATGAGAAGTCAGTAGTAGGGCTGACTGTTAGAGTCTTCACTATGGCAGGAAGTTGCTGCCGGGTCTTCTTGGGCTGGACCCCTGATAGGTTAGCTAGGTGAGCCAAAAACATTGTGGGGAGTTTGCCCCTGATCGGTTGGGCAGAGAACTGAAATGGTTGGTCGGCAAACTGACCATTTACATAGAACTTTTGAGGGGCAGGTGGCAGCACCTGCGGGTTCCCTTTAGCACGGACCACTGATAGGTCCAAGGAGAGAAGACGAGCCAAGAGATGGTCCCTCACCTTCCGGGTCTTCTTGGGCTGGACCCCTGATAGGTTAGCTAGGTGAGCCAAAAACATTGTGGGGAGTTTGCCCCTGATCGGTTGGGCAGAGAACTGAAATGGTTGGTCGGCAAACTGACCATTTACATAGAACTTTTGAGGGGCAGGTGGCAGCACCTGCGGGTTCCCTTTAGCACGGACCACTGATAGGTCCAAGGAGAGAAGACGAGCCAAGAGATGGTCCCTCACCCGAGCTAGTACCATGGGAGCCACTGATCGGCTCGAGTCTTCACATTTTTGAAGAGAGGGCTGCCCCTCTCAACAGCATCTCCAGCCACTGGTCAGCCGGTCTTCTTGGAACGAGCGAAAGGTTGACGCTTCCCCCATGCAGTAGGTACATTCTTAATGACGGGCATAGCAGGGGTCCATGAGTCATCCTCCAACTGGTTCAGAGCAATGAACTGGTTGACAAGGGGCAGGACAACAAGCCACGGTCGGCGGAGCTTCTTCTCCCTAAACTTAGAGGGAGTCTTGACAAAAGTGGCCGGGAAGGCATGGTTCCAAGGGCACCGTACATTGCCAACCTCCAGGTTGTGGCGGGAGTCAAGCTCAAGCCGAATCTTGCATAGACTCGGCTGAGGAGATGTGGGCACAGGCCCAGAATTGACAGTGATAGCGTTCACGGAAAGGGCTCCTGAAGAGGAGCCGGCTGAGGCAACTTTAGGAGGAAGGCCTCGGGGAGTGGAGCAACATCTGCCAAAGCTATTTGTAGTTGTTGGAGGGGATGGACCTCCTCCTCAGTAGCGAATGGTTCCTCTAGTGCGGCACCTAGACGGTCAGGGTGCAGCACAACTTTGGGGAAGCAACCAAAAGTGATGCCGGCGGTGATGGCTCTGATGCAATGGCAGTTGACGTAGGCCTCAGAATAACGAACACCATTGTCAAACTCCATTGAACCTGCGAAAACATGCAAGGCCGACTTGATCAGATGTAGAGAGCTTTTTAAAGAGATAGTGGGCGTGCACCCTCTCAGATTGCTATGGTAGAGAGATGAAGGGAAAGAGAGGTCTCACCGAGCGTGCTAATTTGTGGGAACCTCGGGAATCTTTTTGTTTCTAAAGGTGTTTAAAAGATTTGTTTTTTTGCTAAAATATCATACCTGAATTTTCTAGTAAAATAGGTGAGATAGACCAAAAAAATACTAGATAGCCAGGGTGATATTAGAAGAGTATAGAACCGAGGTTTGGGTTCTGTGAACATATTTTTGACCTCTCTCCATCGGATATTGTGAATATCCGATGTTCATTTATATCGAGAAAACACTCGAACACCCTTGATTAACTGACATAGAGATCTTGTTGACGAGAGCGTGCACATACACAACATATATAGAACACAAAGGGCCCCGACCTTTCGGGCCCAATGAGATGCAAAAAAGTTTGATTAGATTTGGTTTGGAGTTGACTTATGTTGATTTATGAATTGATTTTGATGTAGTTTGAAATGTTGATTTTAGATTTCCATTTGACTTGGATTTGAATGATATTTGTTTTGAGCTGGTTTAGTTTAGATGTGTTGATCAATTTTGACTTGTTTTAAGTTTAATTGACATGTGTTGAGTCATTTTCATGTGATTTTCTCATGTCGGTTGGTGTTTTAATACCGATTCGGGTGTGTTCAGTATGTTTTAGATGTTTTGAAGTTTGGTTCAAATTGATTAAACTTGAACTTTAGATTGTTAATGATCTGATTTCACATGTTTTTAGATGGATTCTAGATGCTTTGATGTGCTTTTAATATGTTCATTTCAGTGGGCTAGGAATCATTTTATTTTCACTTGTTTAAAAGGATGAATTCCAATGGATTAAGTGTCAATCAATTTTTCTAGATTGTATTAAATCTAATTTTGGTTGAATGTTAAAGTTTTAATGACTTATTATAAGCATGTTTTAAGGTTGGTTTGAATGTATTTTCAGACTTAATTAAGTTAACTTCAGATTTGGTTAACTCTTGTTCGGTTTGCATCACATCAAGTCTGTTGAGCTGGTGTCGATGCCCAATCACATGCAATCGACTCAGCACTTGAAATGTTCATGTTCAAAGTATTCTACGTCAATGTACATCAAATGTGGCAGTTCATATGCCACGTTCAATGCTGTCAATGGTGCAAATGTGTGAATGTCCTTCCCTTGGTGTAAAATCTACTTGATTGGGAAAATTTTGGCAGCATGCCACCTTATTTTTCAATCAGTGAAGAATTTTACTCATCCTACAAGGTATAGTCATTTGACTTTCCAAGTAGTGGGAAGGATCCGTCTACAGTGAGAAGCGTGTCCCATGCCTACACTCGGGTCAACATACCGGATACGGGTCCAGGCTAGCTGTCCAAGGTGGAGCGCCCACGTGGTGGTGCTAACTCCTTATTTAAGTTTGGCATCTCGCCCTCAGATTTAGTTAAATGTGATTTTTAATGTCCTAGGCCCAATAGGCCAGCTACATCAGCACAATGGGTTGTTCTTCATGTCTCAATGGCCTAAGAAGGCCACCTTCATATCATGTCAGCCCGGTTGGCCCAATCTTGAGATTCATGGGCCCTGGCAGCCTGTTTTGAGCTTCATGACCCAATGGGCCTGATTTGCACCTCTATGGCCCGGTTGGCCTGATTTGCACTCCATTTTTGCACCTTGACATCTTGTTGTAGTAGTGGGGTAGATGAACCTCAGAGGGGTTGGAATGGATTGGCTTGGGTGCTGTTTAGGTGGGCTTTTGGTAGGACTGCACATGGGGCAGGTTTAGGTGTAAACTAGGATTGGTTTAGGAATGCACAAAGGGCATGAGAATTGAAGGTCCACCCGAGTAGTCTCGGCCCGTCCGGCAGATTCTGAGAGTCTCAAAGTGTCGACCTTCATCCTATACTCTAAGGGGAAGGAGAACAAGACACATGGGGTTTGATTTAGGGGTAGCACAAGGGCATTTTGATATGTGGAAATCAGGACCACCCGGCTTAACTCTTGGCCCGTCCGGCAGATTCCAAGATACCCGGGCTGTCTCCCCTCCTTCTACACATCAAAGAGAATGATTGGTTTGTTTGGGATTCTGTAGGATCTTTATTGGGTGTGTTGCATATGGGGCTAACTAGGTGACCATCAAAGGGGCCTGACATGGGTGCTTACAAGGGGGGCAAAACTTGGGTCAGCAAGTGGGCTTGTTTGGGATGCCATTCGGGGTCTGATTGGGGGAGGCAGGAGGTGCATGTTCAAGTGACCATAAGTGGGGTCGAACAAGGCATGATAGTGTAAGGATTAGGGGCCGAAATGGAGGGCCAAAAGGGTGCACAAAGAGGCTGGTTCAGAGGCCTGTTTTAAGAGACAGCAAGGGGCTATTTTTGTGATGGCCAAATAGAGGGTACCCTTAGGGCTAAAGGATGGCTTTCTGTAGACCAACATGGAGGGCACTCAAAGGGGCTCAATGGGCATTACTTAGAGAGGGTATGCCACCATAGAGAGGGGTAGAGAAGAGAAGAGGAAGAGTATAATTAAAGGGCTACATCGGAGCACACTTCTCCAACTCACCATTTTCTATTCTTTCTTGCACTGCATGTGGTGTTTAAGATGATGGGCTGAAGGTGCCATCAAACCCTTATTCTCTTGCTGTTGAATGAGAAAAGGGGGCCTTCTCCTTGCTGATGTTGATGTATGGAACAAAGGGATGAAGAGAGCTTGCTGCACTTGCTGGAGTTGGCACACCAATTAGGTTGGCTGGTTGCACCTGCCGCTGGCGCACCTGCTGGAGGAAGCCTTTTCTCTTCTTCTTCTTCACTTGGCACACCCAAAATGGGTAGGAGAGCTTGCTGACTTGATGCTGAAGACGTCCAAGAAAGATGAGGAAGGGGTGGAGCAAGGTTGATGGTGCACCAAAGAGAGGAACGGGTTGGAGCAGAGCTGGCGCACAGGTGGGCTGAGCTAGCTTCGACCAAGGCCAGATGAGGGGCCTTTTTATAAAGGATTGGAGACCCATCTTAAGCTGAGGACGAGGCTGAGAGGTTGAGAGTCTTAATTACCAAAGAGTTCTTTTTTTACTAGACTTTTAATTGGGCTAGACATCTAACTGTTGGCATCAAATTTTTCCGCTTAGCTTGCTTGATACAAGTTTCTGCAATGCCGAAGCCGGTGCAGAAAATCTGACCCAGATTCAAAAAATTCATGAATAGATGATGTAAACAGGCTTTGGAAATGCCTTGGAATGGCCTTACATGCTACATATGGCCAAGATAATGTGCTCATTTCAGAGCCCCGGTCAAGAGCTTCGCAACGGTGCCCAAAACATGAAAAACGGACACCGGAAGGCCGAAATGACCATTTTGCCCCTGACACTTTGGGACAAATTGGGACTCTAACATGGCATTCCAACTTTACCACATTTTCAAGATTGTATAGAGCTAGGCAATGCTCGAAACGGATCAAAAATCCGACCCCCGGATGAAGAGATATGCAAGAAAGAGCAAATTCGGACGGAAAGATGTATGTTCTTGCACCAGGGCATAATGGTCCGATTAGCTCTGGATCGACCCATGGGCTGAAAATTTCAATTTTCATGACACAAAACTTTGATCTCATGAATATTGATGCATGAAAAATAAATTTGGCCAATGGGAGAAGGCAATTGCATTCAATTACAGTTTCTGGCATTACCGACGGCCGAGATCGCACCGATCAGAGAAACTAGCTAAATCAGGAGATCCGTTGCAATTCAAGTGATCTCAACCACACATCAGGATGGATCATAAGATCAATGGCCACCAGGGCATTATCTGTAATTTTTTAAAGTCAATTTGATATTTATTTAATTGGTTTTGGTCGGAGTTAATGCTAGCCGTTGGATCGGGAGCACTTTGATTAAACCAGGGTTAAAACTAACCCAAGATGGGCTAACCCAACCTGTCATGGTCGAATTCCATCCTCCCTCATCTGATATGTGCGCAAAAATCCCTAGAAAATAGGGGAGGGAGGCGCACCCACCTTCTCCTTCCTTGGCTAGTGGGTCCCACTCAACCACTTCCCTCAACCACCTCCCATGGCTTATCCCTATCTCCCCTTGGTTTATCTCCATCCTAACTAATCCTACAACTAACCAAGCTTATCCTCAGCCAAGCCTTGGTCGAACCAGCCTCCTTTCCACTTGTCATGTGCGCACACCTCCTTGAAAGGAGGAGATGGTGCGCACCCTTCTCTCCCTCTCTTTCTAGTTGGCGCATAATCATCCTCAACAACCAACTATGGGTTATCCTTATCATCCCCAACCTCCCTTGAGTTATCTTTATCTCCTCTCAACAACCTCCAGCCTTATCTCCTCCTGGAGATGGTGCCCCTCAGCCCCTATAAAAGCCCCCTCAGCTGGCCATGTGCAGAAAAAGCGGATCACCCTGCGGAAGCCCTGCCTCTCCTCCCTCTACCCTGCTCCAAGACAGCTTCTCCTTGCTTGGACGTCTTCATAAGCAAGTCAGCAACCTCTCCAGCCCCCTTTTGGTGTTCCAAGTGAATAAGAAGAAGGAGAAAAGGCGTCCCTCCAGCAGGCGCGCCAGCAGCAGGTGCAACCAGCCCACCTGATTGGTGTGCCAACTTCAGCAAGTGCAGCAAGCTCTCTTCATTCCTTCGCTCCATCCATCAACATCAGCAAGGAGAAGACCCGCTTTTATCATCCAACAGCAAGAGAATAAGGGTTTGGTGGCACCTTCAGCCCATCATCTTCAACACCACCTGCAGTGCAAGAGAGAAGAAAAAACCGGTGAGTTGAAAAAGTGTGTTCCAATGTAGCCTTTTAATTCAACTCTTCCCCTTCTCTTATCTACCCCTATCCATGGTGGCATACCCTCTGAGTAATGCCCATTCATCCCCTTTGAGTGCCCTTCACGTTTGTCTACAGAAAGCCCCAAGTGTACCCTCTATTTGGCCATCACAAAAAACAGCCCCTTGCTGCCCCTTAAAACAGGCCTCTGAACCAGCATGTTGGCCTCTAAACCTTCTACTATCATGCTTGGTTTGACCCTACTGATGGTCACTTGGACATGCACCTCCTGCCTCCCCCAATCAGGCCCCGAATGGCATGCAAAAACAGGCCCCCTTGCTGGCCCAAGTTACGCCCCTTGTGAGCACCCATGTCAGGCCCCTTTGATGGTCACCTAGTTTGCCCTATGTTCAACACACCCAATACAGCTTCTACAGCACCCCCAAACAAACCAAACATTCTCTTTGATGTGTGGAAGGAGGGTCGACGCTTTGAGACTCTCGGAATCCGCCGGACGGACCGAGACTACTCGGGCGGGCCTTCAATTCTCATGCCCTTTGTGCATTCCTAAAACCAGTCATAGTTCATACCTAAACCTACCCCTTGTGCAGTCCTACCAAAGCTCACCTAAACAGAACCTTAGCTAACCCATTCCATCCCCTCTGAGGCTCACCTAGCCTGCTGCTACAGCAAGATGTCAAGGTGCAAAAATGGAGGGCAAATCAGGCCAACCGGGCCATGGATGTGCAAAGCAGGCCCATTGTGTCATGAAGTTCAAAGCAGGCCGCCAGGACCCAGGAAGCAAAAAATTGGGCCAACCAGGCCGACATAGCATGAAGACCAGCCCATTGTGCTGATGAAGCTAGCCCATTGGGCCTTGGACACTTAAAATAAACCTTAATTAAATCTGAAGGCGAAATGCCAAAATTAAATAAGGAGTTAGCACCACCATGTGGGCGCTCCACCTTGGGCAGCTAGCCCGGACCCGTATCCGGTATGTTGACCCGGGCGTAGGCATGGGACACGCTTCCCACTGCAGACGGACCCTTCCCACTACTTGGAAAGTCAAATGACTATGCCTTGTAGGACGGGTAAAATTCCACACCGATTGGAAAATAAGGCGGCATGCTGCAAAAATTTTCTCAATCAAGTGGTATTTTACACCAAGGGAAGGACATTCACACATTTGCACCATTGATGGCATTATTCATGGCATATGAACTGCCACATCTGATGTACACCAGCATGAACATGAATATTCAATGAACATCTCAAGTGCCGAGTTGATTGCATGTTACTGGGCATCGACACTAGCCCGACAGACCGGATGTGATGCAAACCAAACAATTAAAACAAACCAAAACAAATAACATTTAAATCCAAGTTAAATGGAAATCTGAAATCAACATTTCAAACCACATCCAAATCAATTCATAAATCAAACATAAATCAACTTCAAACAAAATCCAATCAAACTTGTTTGCATCTCATCGGGCCTGAAAGGCTGGGGCCCTTTGTGTTCTTTACATGTTTTGGATGTGCACGCTCTCGTCAAACAAGATCGCTATGGCAGTTAATCAAGGGTGTTCAAGTGTTTGCTCGATGTAAATGAACATCGGATATTCGCACCATCCGATGGAGAGAGGTCAAAAAATATTTTCACAGAACCCGAACCTCGGTTCTATACTCTTCTAATATCACTTGGACTATCTAGTAGTTTTTATGGTCTATCACCTATTTTACTAGAAAATTCAGGTACGATATTTCAACATTCAAAAAAAAAGAAATCTTTTAAACACATTTCAAGAATCAAAACGATTCCCGAGGTTCCCACAAATTGGCACGCCCGGTGGGACCTCTCTTTCCCTTCATCTCTCTGCCATAGCAATCTGAGAAAGTGCACATCCACTACCTCTTAAAAACACTCTAATCAAGTCAACCTTTTTACAGGTTCAGCGGCGGCTTGTGTAGGTGTCATTTACTTAAAAACTTATGTTGACAATGCAGCGTCAGCTCAATCACGTTGGTGATCAATTTCATCAAGTTTGCAAAGATCGTGTCTCTCCTGGACTGGCTCGACACCATCTTGGAGTCACCACTTGCTGCTGAGGACATAGCAATGCTACCCCTCAGTTTCTACTCCATAATGCATCTCCAAAAGCTTGGTCTGGACACTGCCAATTGCTCCCAGAAAATATTCTGTTGTCTCCCCCATGTGAGACTTTCATGGTGAATCAGATCACCCTTGAATTTGGGCCCGCACCCACACCCACAGTCATAGTACCTACTCAACTTGCTGCCCTGGCACCTACTATGTCTGCCACAACATTTGTGCCTGCACCTGCTACCATGCTGACACCTGCTGCAACACACCTCAACCTGAGGAAGAACATGAGTGAGTGAGGATCCTTTCGGCACCTCAACATCAACAACGTGTGTTGCTCGTGGGACCACACCCACCAAGAGATGCCTATCAAGACTCCTTCTAAGCTTATGGAGAAGAAGCATAGATGACTACAACCTATTATCTTGCCGCTTGTCGACAGTTCTTCACTCTGGACTGGCTAGATTACAACAATGGGACCCTTGTTGTGCCCAATGTTAATGCACCAGATGCAAGGGGGAAGTGTAGACCTTCTGCCTGCCTCAAGAAATCCAACAAGCCAGTAGCTAGAAAGGCCAAGGAGAGGGGGCAGCCCTCCTTCTGAACTTAGAAGACTCAAAAAGGACAATACAAGCAAGGGATCAGCCCTTAGCCTTCCATACTTCGTTAGACTGAGCAGTGGTCTGAGATGACAAGACCCCACAGCTTATCCAACTGGGGGCAGCCTCTCCATCGGATTTGCCCTTCATCTAGCTAACCGATCAGTGGTTCAATATACAAGGGTTTGACAGCAACCGCCTGCCATAAAAAAGAGAGAGACATCATTAGTAAGCCATGACACTGAATCACCTTGGCACTCAATTCTGCCAGCTAGGGGCAAAACCCCATATGAGCTAATGCTATGGAGAGAGGGGGAACAATCCTCTCCTCTGAGTTCTGAAAGCGGGGGCTGGACAGCAGTTCCAAAAATGGCAGCGCAGGCAAAGAACCATCCCTCAGCCCACCTTTTCTCATTCGACCAATCAGCGGTCCAAGATGAGGAGAACTGGCAGGTGCCACCACCTACTAGCCAGGAATCACCTGTAGTTGGTCAGCCCATTGGCCAAATTTTTTTCCAGCTCTCTACTTAGCTGATCAGGGGCAACATTCTTGCCAGATCCTCTCATCATTGGGCTGGCCAATCAGCAGTTGGAGAGGCCAGGAAGAGGGGGCAGCCCTCTCCTCTAAATTATGAAGTCATATGCTGATCAGCAGCTCTAAAGACAACAACTCGGGTGAGGGACCAGCCCTCGACCAGCCTTCCTGCATCGGACTGACCAGCAGTCCAAGTTGAACAGAACTTGCAGGTGTTGTAGACACGCCAAATTGGCTTGATTCGGAGCCCTAGACTCTTATTCCATAGGCGATATCCATTATCTGACCGTTATCTGATCTGGATTACCTTGTGGAGATGAGCTAAGGACATGGGTGGAGCCCCTCGCAAGTTGAGAATGGACCAATGATTTCCGGAATATTGCCGTAACTTTCAAGCGAGAGCCGCACGTGAACTGTAAAAACACGAAGCCCGCTCGATGACCAACCTTGAATGGTTCATAATTAAAGGTCTCGGGAGTCCCGCATGTGTCCCGTAACATTCAGGGTTTCCGAGAAATCATTTCGGTAGGCGTCGGTCAATGACGGCTTTCGATACGGCTTTTTCGATCTGTGCTGACACGGCTATCCCGGACCACATGTTAGGCCTTTCCGGTCATCACCAGGTCTTTTCGGGTCATCCGGGTCGATTCTAGCCGAATATTTTCATCAATCGGGGCCATACATCCGGTTCGGTCAATTTTAGGGTTTCGCGGCTTTTACGGCTTTCGATTCACGTTTACCGGGTTAATCTCAGACCTTTCGATGACTTCGGATTGTCCGATCGTACCGGACTTGTTCGGTCATCATTTCAAGTCATCCCGAGTTGACCCGAGATTTCTCGACCGGAACCGTGCTCTTTCGGATCTTCGCCCCGGGTTTCGGCTTTTCGCGAGAGGGTAAACCGGTAGAAAGCCCCGTACGAACATCTCGGGAGTCATGCGGCTGGTTTACCGACTTGAGGAGGTGCGGTTGAGAGCCCTCTTTCCAACGCGACAAACGGGAGCCGAATCGGACATCCCGTTTGCAAGATACGACTCGCGGAACACGCGCGCAGGAGAGAGAGTGTACCGCGCCCCCGCTCCGCTTGAAAGTGGAGGGCGCGCCCTGCGCGCCCTCAACCCGGGGGCGCGCCCTGTGCGCCCCCGGATCCTTTGAAAGGCGGGGGCGCGGTCAGTTGCTTTAAATAGGAAATTATCCCGATTAGCACCTTCTAAACCGGGTTTTTGGAAGGTTTCCGGGGGAGGATTTTCACTTATTTGTACCGCGCCCCCGGTTCGGGGGCGCGTTACGTATGTCAAGTCGATTTTTAGCAATTTTCGGAAGTTTCCGTCGATTTTTAGCAGTGAGACGCCGAACGCGCCCCCGCCCCCTTTGAAACAGGGGGGCGCGCAGACCGCGCCCCCGAACTGGGGGCGCGCCCTGCGCGCCCTTGGTTTGAGGGCGCGCCCTGCGCGCCCTTGGTTTGAGGGCGCGCCCTGCGCGCCCTCGTCTCCTTTGAAACGCGGGGGCGCGGTACATCCAGTTTCTAAATTTTGCACCGGCTCTCTTCCCCTATAAATTGAGGGCCATTCTCAATGACCCAAGGTTAACCCCCGGTGCCTAGCTCATCTCAAGGTCGTCCAAACTCTTCTCCAAAGCCGTCCCGACGTCCAAAGGCGATCCGAAGTCAAGAAACCGATCCGGAGGTGAAGGAGAAGGCTCGATCCGGGTGTTCTTCATCAACCTTCTTCATCGACTTCTGGAGAAAATCTGAGGCTTCTTCTGCAAAAGTCTTCAACATACAAATTGTCCCTCTCTTCGTCCTCTTTTGTCGCCAACTGACGGCACTCCATTCCGACTTGCCGTTTGTTCGTGGCGGTTGCTACACTGAGGGCGCGCATCCAGGTTCTGTTTTTGATATCCGCCCACTTTCATAATTTTTACTGACTTATACAGGAGGATTTCTGAGAAGTCATCAACATAGGAACTCTTCCCCTTTAAGTCCTCCGTCTACTCAAACAAACGGAACTCGATTCTGACATCGGGGTCGTCCGTAGCATCCTCTGCACCGAAGTCGCGCCAGAAGGGTGCAAAGCTACCCGAACCAGCCTTTTCTCAACCAACTCGGCTTCAACTCAAGCCGATCCATTCTATAAGCCTTCTCAACTCCATTAACTCTGTTTATTCATCGTTTTAAAGCATCTTTTAGTTTATTTACATCATTTTTACCTAATCAAAAATACCAAAAAAGGGGTTAGGACTCACCCCAATCCGGTGAGTTCGATTCCAATTGTTTCTTTCTCATATTCTCTCTACAGTTACTACACTTCCCATAGTTCTAATTATTTTCTTCACTTGGTTTATTTTTCTAGTTGCACAGGTTTATCAAGCTAGCATTGGATTGGAGACTCTTCTTCATCGGCCGGCCGAAGGAGAAGAAGGTTGAACTCACATCCCTTTCTCCCACGCTAAGGTACACACGGTCAACTTCACTCCATTTCCATTACATAAAGCGGAGCCCGCGGCTCCTGGCGACCACACTTTCCTTTTATTCATGTTTTAAATTCATATCCTCCTCACTCTCCTCCCACATGACCCGAACCATCTCCGGTGCTCGAGCGACGCCGTGAGATGAAAGTTCGGGGATCAATGTGAATGTGGGATCGAGGTGAGGAGTCCTTACTGCTTTCCGAGTGTTTTCTAATTCATTCCCTTTTTCTCCTATTCCATCTTTCACCTTATTATCTTGAGGTGCCGATCCGGAACCCATTTTCGGAGTCGACAGCTTTTTGGCGACCACGGTGGGACAACCAATGTCTTCAACCGTGCTAGCTTGATTGATCCGTGCAACTAGTTGTTTTCCGACTTGGTTCCCGCGTGAACCGGCTTGTCCTTTACCCTTTTCCATGTCAATTTACCTTTAAAAACTTGCTGATTACTCTTCCTTTAAGATTGTCCCCCATGTGGACTTGATTTCTTGTCTTTAATTTCAGCCCGGTTCCCGCGTGAACCACTTTTCTTCTTATAAACCGGTTCCCGCGTGAACCACCTTTCTTTTCCAACTCGGTTCCCGCGTGAACCAACTTACTTTCAGATCGGTCCCCGCGTGGACCACCCATTTGCAGCACCTTTAGATTGGCCCCACGTGGCTCTCTTTTCATTTTGTCAACTCTTACACCGGTTCCCGCGTGAACCACCCTTTTCTTCACAAAAAAAAACCGGTTCCCGCGTGAACCACCCATTTTCCTTCAAAAACCGGTTCCCGCGTGAACCACCTACTTTTCCAAAACTTGGCTCCCGCGTGAGCTACTTTATTTTCAAATCGGTCCCCGCGTGGACCATCCTTTTACCTTCACTTCAGATTTGTCCCCACTTGGACACTCCAACACAAGCCGGTTCCCGCGCGAACCACCTTTTAATTGCTAGTTTCTAGTTACTTGTTTTACTCTATCATTGCTTGTCTTGCTTGCATTCACTTGTTTGATTTATTTAATAGCTTTCATTCATGTTTGCATATTGATTGCTTCTTCTCCTTCTACCCTCCATTTTTCATTTTTGCATTAGCTTTGCATCGGGTACCGGACTTGTTCCGATCCGTAGGGCATTCGAGGCGGGGGCTCTCTCTCCCAACGCACCCTCACCCCCCAAACACCTTCTTGGTGGATTCTTACCTCTCTTCTGGGATATTCCTTCCTAGTTGATTTGGTGGTTTCCATCAAGACCTCCGTAAGTCCCCATCCGTGGAGTATTCCTCTCCGCACGATTGGGCCGGTTGTACCACTTTCCCAAAACCCGAAGAACCCAAGTACCTACTCGTGGTGATTGAGTGATAACCTTAGGTCTTGAAGATTGAAGCAATAGGAATCATACCTACTTGAGTGAACAATTGCTAACAATCTATCTAATCTAAGGTTTTAACCCAAAAATTATTAAGTAGTCATTTTAAAACTTTGTTTGCATAACTTGCTTGCTCATAACAATTGAAAACAACCAAAAAATTCTCTCCTTTCAAAACACCTAAAACAAAAACAAAAAAAAATCCCTTTAAATTTTGTGTTCAACTTGCTTGCCAAACAACCAAATTGAAACCAAATCAAATCAAACAAACAACCATAATCAAACAAAAAACTCTATTTGCATTTACACCCTTCATTTGCTTTCTTTCAACCATTTTGTAAGGAAATTTGACAGGATGCCCACGCTAAGGTCCGGAAGACACATCGGGATGTCGGACTACTGCGGCCAAGAAGAGGAGTACGAGACGGGCCACTACGAGCTGCAACAACCCATGGCTCAACCAGAGGGCCATGTCAACGCCGTCAGGGAGCCAGCAATTCAAAATCCTACTCATCAACCCGCTTCACTTAGCGTGGAGCAACTCCTCCACGGTCTATCTCTTCATCTAGACCCCGAATCTTTTTCGCTTGTGCAATCCTTGACTAAGGGCAAGATGCCCGCCACTCAAGATCCGGTCGAGGGAAATCAAGCCCCCTCACCACCTCGCCGGCGATCGGGCCCCAAATCATCTCTTCTCTGGGCAACCCCGCCGTGTCTCTACTCACCCCGTTGTGGGGCATTCACACAATTACGTTCCAATTCCCCGTTTCCACCCTCCCTCCTCCAACTCAGCTGTCTAAACACTTTGCCCCCGTGGCTCAGGAATCCAGCCTCACCCAGGTGTTAATGAACAAACTCAACCAGATGGATGAGCGTTTCGAAGAGATGAGACATCGCCTCGATTCTAAAGCCACCCCCGACATCTCTGTCCCATCCTTCCCCGCTCTACACCTTCCTCCTTCAGAGATACCAGTCTTCCAACGTTACAACGGGACTGGTAATCCTTTCAACCATCTAAAGAGCTTCCTCTATGACTCCTCATTCTGGAAAAATGACCGCAAAGCCCTTGCCTTCCTATTCCGTCGGTCATTGGATGGATCCGCCCTTGACTGGTTCTATTCTCTTGATTCCATTGAGGCGGCGGATTTCGACATTGTCAAGACGAAGTTTCTACAGAGGTACAAGGATCGGGTGGGGCCAGCCTGCTCGATAACTGACTTGATTGCCGAAAAGATGAGGCCGGATGAGGACTTTGCCAGATTTGCTGATCGGTGGAGGGGAATGGCTGAGAGGCTTGTGGATACCATCTCAGAGGGGGAGCAGGTGAGGATGCTCATTGGGAACACCACGCCTAACCTTCGCAACCTTCTGATCATGCACCGTCCAACAACCATGAGTGAGTTGTGCGATAGCGCCCGCTACCTCCAAGCCCACTTTAAGGATGCATCCATGATCAACCCGTTCGACACCAAGCCCCGTAATACTAGAAAGCCTACACCTGTAGGACCCACCACCGAAGGGGTAGTAAATAATGAGAGCATCAATGCCATGGGAAACCAGGGTGGGTACCGTCAAAGCCAATACCGTAACCCACCACCCAATCAACAATACCGCCCAGCCCCTCAACCAGCTCCTCAGCCACAGCAACAACTTGCATACAACCGAGCACCGCCACAGCAACCCACCTACAACCGAGCGCCCCAGCAACCAAATGCCTACAACCGAGCGCCACAACAACAACATGTCTATAACCGACCACCACCCCAACCACAAGCCTACAACCAAGTGCCACCACCAGCCAACCGACTTAGGAGGGGGGACCCAAGAGAGAGTATTACCCTCAACTGCCATTCCCCCTCACCGATATTTTCAATGCATTGATGGCTGAACAGCAGCTAGAGCTTCCAAAGGAGAGAGAAGGATGGCCGGCAAATGTTGACATGACAAAGTACGGCGGTTATCATCGGTATCCCGGGCACACGGTGGATGTCCGTTTTCGCTTTAAAGACTACATTCATGACCTCAACGATCGGGGAACATCGATCGGGGACAGATGGGGGAGTCTATTCAAGCAATGAAGGCACGTCAGAATCAACCACGGCGACAACAAGCACAACAGCAGCCCGGCCTGGGCATAGTTCAAGATCCACTCCCGGTACATGCACCCATACAAGCACCAGCACCAGCACCACCAAACCAACGACTCGGCCTCGTCCACTCCGCCATCGAGGAGTCAACCCACCATTCCTGTGGTTGGCGGTGTCGAGGATCGATCACCTCCATGCCCGCCATCCCAACCACACCTCCAACCCGCCCCATACTCTCCATACCGAGAGCTGCCCCCAGCCCACAAACTATCCAAACACCACTACCCTCACCAACCATTAACCCTCCACGACGCTTAATCATTAGACCACCACCAGCACCCCAACCTACCCCACCAACCACCATTAATCCTCCACGGCGTCTAATCATTAGACCGCCACAAACACCCCAGACATCACCTGACCTACCAGTCACTGCCACCCCACGACCCCTCATCATTAGACCATCACCACCAACACCCCAACCATCACCCAACATACCGGCCTCCACCCCACGACCCCTCATCATTAGACCATCACCACCAACACCCCAACCATCACCCAACATACCGGCCTCCACCAATCCACGACCCCTCATCATCCGATCCTCACCACCCCTACCTACCATGAGCTCCTCAACCTACCAACCAACCCTACCATCACCATCATCACCACTTCCCCCTACCACGCTGGCGCCAGGACTTCGTAGCGGGAGGATGTTCCAAAGGGTCTTCCCCCAGGTCGGGATACAACCACAGGAACAGGCAGAAGAGGAGGTGGCAGAAGAATCGTTGCCCGGCACGGTATATGACCTATTGAAGCACTTGGACAAAATGCCGGCACGGATTTCAATTCTGGAGCTAATAAAGAGGTCAAAGAACCATCAGGACATCCTACAACAATATCTACAGCGGGTCATGGTCAATGAGGACCTCCCGCCTGAGAAGATCATTGCTGTCCTGACCCCGAGGAGTGAACATCCGGCACTCACCTTTACACAGGAGGAGTTGGCACGGCCAGAGATCAGAAAGTACGCCTTGCGCGTTGCAGTAGTCATCCGAGGCATGGAGATCAAGTCCTGCTTGATTGACACCGGAGCATCCATAAATGTCATGCCGCCAGAAACATTGCAACTCTGCGGCATCTCCGATGAAGAAATCGAGCCTTCTGCCGTCACGGTGACCGCATATGACAACTCCCGGAAGCCGGCACGAGGGGTGGTTACATTAAAAGTAGGGCTCGGGCCATGTGCCGTCACCACCGAGTTTCACGTTCTAGAACTGGACCCTACATTCAAAGCTATTTTGGGACGCCCGTACCTTGAGGCAATAGGAGCTGTTGCCTCCACTAATCATCAGTGTCTGAAGTTCCCATACAAGGGCCAGGTGATCAAAGTAACCAACATCCCCATTCTGAATGACGTGGATGACCCCTCTTCTGCACTACCAATATCAAAATCTGTCCAGCCGGTGGTTTCAACTACAGAGCTACCTGAGGTCATGGTATTGACAACGCCTCCAGATTCAGTTGCGTTGCGGATGATGAAAGGGATGGGCTATCAGCCAGGAAAGGGGCTGGGAAAGGAGCTGCAGGGGGTTGTGCACCCCATTGAAGCCGTACGAAGACCAAAGAGACACGGGCTTGGCTATGAGCCCAGTTTCACTCCGCGGATGGTCTACCGGCCAAAAAATGCCATGGGACTCCAAAAATTCTTTATTAAAGGGGAGACCATGATGATGGCCGGGGACAAAGAAGAAGAACCAGTCAAGAGGAAGAAGGCACCAGAGCAAGAGGAGGAGGCGGACAACCTGAGTTCATCTTTAGCTCGGTTGTTCATAGAGGAGGAAGAACCAGCCAAGGGCAAGTCCATCTCTAAACAACTTGTCCACTCGAACCCACCTCCAAACAACATCCCGCGTGAACCGTATCCTACGGTCACGTATTTCAAAATCCTCACTCTCTCCCTCTTAGATTCACTTGATGGGCTATCTAGCCCAATTCCCACTTATGGGCCAAAATGGCCACCTGAACTGATCAATGGGCCTGAGAGCCCATTCAAATCTTCTTACTCCACTGGGCTTCTATGCCCATCCAACAAACTTGGGCCCGCGTGCCCACCAGTCGGGCCCACGTGCCCTTTAGATTTATTTTCTTGCTTTGGGCCCGCGTGCCCACCATTTGGGCCCACGTGCCCCTTAGATCTTTTCACTAGCTTTGGGCCTATCTCGCCCATTTCTTGTCATCATCGGGCCCGCGAGCCCATTTTTCTTCCATTTGCTTAAGCTTTCTATTTCTGCTCGAGCCCCATCGGCTCATTCTCTTTTTGTTATTGAAAATACCCAAAATACCCAAAAAATAACGTCCTCTCGCAAACTCAGTTTTCCATCGAGGAGACGTCGCTACTCGTCTCGGAGGGTGCTCCCAACCAGGGACCCCTTTTCTCCAACTCACTGATCGATCTGTTCGATCCTTCGCCCATTGTTAATACCACCTTTTCAATTCCGTCTTCTTTAGGAGTAGTTAGGGTAGGAAAGAAGAAAATTCGAGGTAAACGTGTGCCAGAGAGATATCTCCAACAAATAGCTCAAAAATGCAAGGAATGTGCAAGGATGGCACGATTTTTGGAGAATACTATCCAAATTGATGAAATCCAATATGAGGATGAATTCAATGTAGATCATACACTGGGAGTTTACGAGGTCTTATCAGAAAAAGATCCTGATTTTGAGGATGGAATTGAGGACTTGGCTGATGCGTATACATCTGGATTTAAAAGATTTGAAGAACCATTAGCCACGGTGGATGAACTGACAAAAGAATTGAATCTCGGAACACCGAAAGATCCCAAGACAGTCCTCCTAAGTGCAAACCTCACTCCCATTGAGGAACAGAGTTTAATTGAAATCTTGGAAGAATATAAGGACACGTTCGCATGGACATACGAAGACATGCCGGGGTTAGACAACTCGTTAGTTGAACATCGTCTAACTTTGAAACTCGGAGTTACCCCGGTCAAGCAAAAATTAAGGAGATTCCACCACGATGCCGCACTTAAGATGAAAGAAGAGGTCGACAAGTTACATCAAGCAAGATTCATTAAGGTCATCCTTTATCCGCAATGGGTGGCAAACATAGTCCCCGTCATGAAGAAGGATGGCCGAGTTCGGATCTCGTATAGACTTCGTGGACTTGAACCGAGCGTGTCCTAAAGATGACTTTCCTCTACCTCATATTGACGCATTGGTTGATAACACTACCGGATTCGAAATGTTGTCATTCATGGATGGCTATTCTGGATATAATCAAATCCGGTTGGCCGAAGAGGACCAGGAGAAGACCTCGTTCACCACACCTTGGGGAACCTATCGCTATGTCGTCATGCCCTTTGGATCGAAGAATGCTGGTGCTACCTATCGAGGGCAATGATGGCTATCTTCCATGACATGATGCATACCCTTGTAGAGGTGTACGTGGATGACCTGGTCGTTAAGTCCAAAAGCCGAAAATATCATCCTGAAGTGTTAAGAAAGGTCTTGCAAAGGGCTAGGGAATACAAATTGAAAATGAACCCAAAGAAATGCTCGTTTGGAGTATCCTCAGGAAAACTGTTGGGGTTCATAGTGAGCAAAAGGGGGATAGAGATCGACCGAAACAAGGCCAAGGCAATCATTGGTATGCCTCCTCCGAGAAATATGAAAGAACTTCGAGGATTAATCGGGAGGTTACAGTTTGTCCGCCGGTTCATCTCACAACACTCCCAAAGGTGTAAACCTTTCTATGAGTTGACCAAGGCGGGGGCCGAGTTCAAATGGGATTCGAAGTGCCAGGATGCATTCGATGGTTTGAAAAGATACACGGCTAGTCCCCCGTGCTTAGACCACCGGTCCCCTCGGCAAGCCCTTAGTTTTATATATCTCGGTTTTGGAAAATTCTCTTGGGGCAGTCCTTGCACAAGTTGATGAAGAAGGGAAAGAGAGGGCAACTTACTATTTGTCAAAGATCTTTGATCCATGCGAGCGAAGTATACCGTAGTGGAGAAGACCCGTGCCGCACTAGTCCGGGTAGTTCGGAAGCTTAAACACTATTTCTTAGCTCATGAGGTCAATCTTATTGCCCGCATCAATCCCATCAAATTCCTTCGGAGAAAACTGTTCTAACCGATCGGTTAGGTCGTTGGCGAGCTTCCTTTCTCGGTTTGATATCACCTATGTCCCCCGAAGGCGATTAAGGGCTATGCCATTGCCGAACATCTAGCCCATCACCCTATACCCCTCTTTGACCCGGTCCAATCGGAGCTCCCGGATGACGAACTAATGTTGATCCGATCTTCCCACCTTTGGACATTATATTTTGACGGGGCTCGAATTCACACGGTAAGGGAATAGGAATCGTACTTCTATCACCCGAGGGTGTCACCATTCCACAGGCATTTCGGCTTGACTTCCCAAAGAACCAACAATATAGCTGAATATGAAGCCTTGTCGGCCGGCCGGAGGCCGCTCATTTCTATGGTGCCACGGAATTAAGGGTGATAGGTGATAGCCAACTAATCCTTCGCCAAGTCCTAACCAAATACCGAACTTCTCATCCAAACCTCAAACCTTACCAAGAACTCACCTCTTGCTACATCAAACTCTTTTCCAAACTCACTTTTGTCCATGTTTCTCGAGCTCAGAACATCCTTGCTGATGCCCTAGCCTCCTTAGCTTCATCTCTATCAGTCCCGCTAGGTAGACAGGTGCGGACTATTTATGTCCGTAGAAGGTCGATGCCAGCGATTAAGGATGGGCGATTTCTGAAAGTTAAGGAGAGATTTGGCAGGAAGGAGTATCTAGAGCAGAAAGAGGAAGTTTCTCTAGTCGAGTTGGAAGAGTTAGATGAGGATGAGAGGCCCTGGTTTTATGAGATCGTGAGGTATTGTCAAGATCAAACATATCCACCTGGATCAAATGCAAAAGAAAAGAAGGCCATCAGGAGAGTATCCCAGAGGTATACCATCCTAGGAGGGGTGCTCTACAAGAGGAGCCTAAGCGGAATTTTATTGAGATGCGTTGATGAAGAAGAGCCCGTATGCGTGCTTAAGGAAGCACATTCCGGGGTCTGTGGGGGCCATGTCAATGCTCAAGCTCTTGCCAAGAAAATCATCAGGCAGGGGTATTATTGGCCAACCCTAGAAGAGGATTGCTCCATCTTCGTCCGGCACTGTCATTCTTGCCAACTTCATGCCGACAAGATCCATTCTCCCGCATCTTCCCTTCATCCGATTCATGCCCCATGGCCCTTCGCCATGTGGGCTTTCGATATCATTGGCCCTCTAAGTGATCTTAACTCTGAAATCCGTTCCAAATCGTTCATCCTGACGGCAACAGAGTACTTCACCAAGTGGGCAGAAGCGGAAGCGTTCATGGAGATCAAAGCATCAACACTGTGCTCCTTCATCAAACGCAACATCATCGCCAGGTTCGGGATACCCAGCGACATTATCACCGACAACGGACCGCAATTTCTCTCTCAAGATCTGCGTGATCTTTGCAACAGGTACCGCATTGCATTGCATCATTCATCTCCTTATTATCCGCAAGGCAATGGTCAAGCAGAAGCCACCAACAAAACTTTGATTAAAATCATCAAGAAACCCTGTAAGTCTAGCAAGTTCGCAGATTGGCCAGATAAGCTTGTAGATGCCCTATGGGCTTATCGTACTTCTGTACGGACCCCCACTGGTCAAACCCCGTATGCTCTTGCATATGGGATGGAAGCGGTGGTCCCGTACGAAGTACTCCTTCCATCACTCCGAGTTCAACTCGATAGGGACGTCCCTGTCGATGAGAGGCGAGACTCTCTCCTTTCACAACTTGAACTCCTAGATGAAAGAAGGTTGGCCGCCTCCGAGCATGCCCGGACTTATCAGAACCGATTGAAAAGGTTTTATCAAAAGAGGGTGGTAGAGAGAAAGTTCGAAATCGGTGAGATGGTAGTTAAACGTATATTCGTTAAGCCGGGTGGTCCCCGCTCCAAGTTGCAACCTAACCGGGGAAGGGCCTTTTGTTATAACTGAAAAATATCCAGGCAATGCATATGAGCTAACAAACGCCGATGGAGAAAAATTGAACCATCCATGGAACGGTGTTTACCTCAAAAAATATTTTCCTTAGAAAAGAAAATGGAGAATTTCGGTATGATATCAAGTCATCGATCCAAGGGTGTTAGCTAGAAGACAAGGGTAGACATCACCTTGCACACACAACACCTCCCGATCCCAGAATCTAGATAGCCCAACACTCAAGAGAGGCAAGGCAGAACCCTGAAGGCGGAAAGGAAACCTTACCCTATTCTCTTCTATTCGGTCCAAGATAAGTGAAGGGGACTAGAGGAGGATAGTATCGAAAATGCCCACCACCTTAGTAGGAGGCCGTCTCATAGGGTGCAAAAGGGTGCCAAAAGATGGGCAATGAACCCCACAGGTTTAAACAAATATGGGCCTGTCTGAATGAGTACCCGAAAGAATAGAAAATGAAAAAGGCACCAAAAGATGGGCAATGACCCCGCAGGTCAAAGACTTGTCTAAGTAAGTGCCACATGTAGAAAAGACCCGAAGAGGCCGAACCCCAACGGGCAATTTGGACATGAGTAGAGAAACCCTCCTCAACACCCCCAAATCCTATCAAAGACTTCCTTTATTATTCTTCCATCTTAAAACCCCTAGGGTAGGGTAGACTGTCCAAACTCAGGGGGAATCCAAACCGATCAAGAGAAGAGGGCAAGAAAGATTCTGGGTAAGGAACCTTATTCACACGTGGTGCTTATTGCTTGAATCTTGATCAACACTCAAAGATCGATGAAAGGTCTCAATACTGGCACATTCTCCACAAAAATCAAAAAAATAAAAAATCAAATATTTTCAAAAATCAAAAAAAAATATTTTCAAAAATCCAAAAAAATGAATATTTTCAAAAATCCAAAAAAAAAGTCAAATATTTTCGAAAATCCAAAAAAAATATGAATATTTTCAAAAATTCTAAAAAAATGCATCATCTAACTTGGCATAACCTTGATTTTTGCCTTTGCTAGCATCTTTATGTCTTGCATGTTTCATTTCCGCATTGCATATTTACCTTCATTATCACACCTTGTTAAGAAGGCTCCTCTCTTTGACCTAAGTCAAGGCAGACGACAATAGGCAAAGAGATGAGTCATGGTGAAGATTTAATCCCCTTTTATCAAGTGTTTCAGGATGATAAGATCAAGAAGGGTGTGACTCTCACCATAGCAGGTAAGCTTTCTTAACCCTTATCTTATTCATTTTTCAGTCATTTTGTTCATATTACCTTGTTAATAAGGCTACCCCCCTTGACATATAAGCAAGGCAAGATGACAATAGGCAAGGGGGTAAGCCATAGAGCAGATATAACCCCTTTATTAAGTATTTCAGAAAAGAAACACAAGTCAAGGAGGGGTGAGAATCTCGCCAACAGGTATGTCTCTTAACCCTACATCCATTACTTATTTTTATTATTTACTATCCCTTAGAAGGCTTCGCCCCTTGACAAACTTGCAAGGGGTTAAGCCAAAATGTGATACTAACTACCCTTTTGAGCGATGTCAAGCAGATCAAATAAACACTGAAGCAAACAAGTAAAGATCTGATTATGCCATTAAAGTACTACAACAAAGAAGAAAAGCAGCTACAACATCAGAAAAGCTAAGCCTACTACAGAAATCAGTGCCTGCTGCTACCCCCTCCAGGAGAATGACCATGCGGAGGAGGCATGGTAGCCGTGTCCGCCAAAGCTGCTGCAACCGCCTCATTGCGGCGACGCTCAGAAGAAGTGGCCAGGAACGCGAAGCACCGTGCTCGTGGCTCGGCTGCGGCCACTCGCCCTCGCGGCTCCGCCCGTGGTGACCCCGACTACGAGCAGCGCCGCCACTCCGGTGCGTGCCACTCCGATGGGAGCTGCTCGATGGGTGAAACTCGGCTCGGATGTGGAGGGATGCCTGGCGGTAAACCCGCAATGTCGCCTCTCGCCGCCGACAAACGAACCCGTGCTGCAGGTGCATCCGCTCCGAGAGATCGCATGGCCCGGCTATGGCCGGCGCTCCACCTCCCGCATGGCTCTCTCGTGCTGAAGGCGGAGATCGAGACGATCATGCGGGAACGAAGATCGGGCAGGGCGGACCGCAATGTCTCCACCTCGGACTCCAAGGACCGGATACGGGAGGACAAGCTACTCGAAGCTCGACAACCCGGAAGAAGAGGAAGTATATGAACCAAGAAAAATCAACAACCAGAATAGACAACAATGAAAGATACCTCTACCTCCTTGGTCGTCAGGGCCTCTCTCGCCTCACTAAGACGCTGGCGGAGCTCAGCCACCTCTTCCCTCGACAGAGAAGGAGGTGAACCCTCAGCACGAGCCTTCCGCTGTGAACAGAATGAAAACACATCAAAGCAATCATATGTTGAGAACATAAATGAAGGTCAAAAGCAGTGTCCACCTCAGTCTCCAGCATGCCACGAAGAGTAGCCACCTCCTGCCGAAGGTCAACAATCTCCAGCTGTTGGCGTAACAATAGAGCCCGAGCCTCCTAAAATGACATGAAGGTCAGAAGAGAACAATAACACAGAATCAAAAGAAAGAAAGAAGCATTTACCTGACCCTCTGGAACAAACAAGTGGCCGTACGCCTCCGCGTATCGGCGAAGGTAGTCTCGACTATCCTCTGCCCAGCCAAAAATTACCTCGCCGCCTTCATGCCACAAAGTGATCGAGGCGTGGTACCTCTCCACCCGGTCCACGGGGAGGAGAAGGCGTCTAGGACGAGCACCAACTAAGGGAAGAGGAGGAGGAGGCTCCAACCGATCTGCTCCCGGACCGAGGGCGCGTGCCGAGAACCGAAGCCACGGTGGCGCCAGCTCATTAACGCACGAGAAGATGAAGATCACGGCCGAAGACACGACCAGCGTGGGCAATCCAAGGCTGGAGATGGTCATCGGTCACGAGATATGGCCTCCAACACACTGTGAGAAGAAAAATCATGATTATTATTTCAACAGGGGATATTGATACACAAATTAAAGACATACCTCAGTGTGTGGGAAACGGAGAATCTGTGAACGAATCGAAGCCAGCTAGCTACGATGGCCCCCAGTAGGGCGGAGGGGCTCCCAACGAGCCATCAAGGGGAAGAGGTCGGGGTAGGACTGCTGTGCCCGACCGAGGGGAAGTAGAGGTAGCTCCGGACACCGTAAAAGGCACAACTCGTCGAGCAAAGCGAGCAATACAAGTGTACAAGAAAGGAAAGGCGCTAAAAGTCACTTGAAGAAAAGGAGAGAAGCCGGCAACCGAAACAACCCGCCTCGGGCTGGAGGCCACAGAACAAATGGGCGAGCATCGCCGCCCCCACGCGTACGTACCAACCTGCTCCCGGGTCAGCAAGCAAAGGGAGGAACCGCAGATGAATGCGGTCCGTCTTCGAGCCCAACAGAAGGCGACCGAAGAAGAAGAGGAGGAAACGGCGCAAGTCTACGTCCGCCTCCAAGGAGCCAGGTAATCCGGTAAATGCCGCTGCAGCCTGGCCGACCATGCGGCAGAAAAAGCTGTCCTGGCTCTCGCCACGGACACGCTCGGCATCAACCAAGCC